>MCGO01000281.1:0-41482 GCA_002104985.1 Rhizoclosmatium globosum
CACGGACTTGGTAACATGTTTTGTGACAATTGAATCTTGCGCTGACGTAATCTCTCAATCAAAAAAAGGCACATGCTGTATACCAGCCACATGTGCAACTGAGGATGGACTTCTGGAACTCATCCCGATGGATGTGGAGCTACAATCAATTGTGATAACAGAATCTAGATGTATGTGCCAGTTAAGTGCGCTTTCTGTTTTTGATGTCGGAGATCACATTTTTTTTGACCGAGACGTGTCTAAACATGTGGCTAACCTCAAAAAATCAGTTTCAACGACGCTGGATGAAAACTGCAGGTGTGGTGTAAACAATATTCCATGCGGAAAAGGTGCTATTTGCAAAGACGACAAGTGCACATGCCCATCCCACTTCCATAACCAATGCAATTACACTGTGGTCTCCCGACGCCGTGTGTTCCTGTGATGGAGGCTCCTTCCATCTTGTACCACCGGCCACTTTTGCAACGAGTTTGGGAACTGCGCCTCAAAGCCTTCGTGTGGGGATGATAGTTGCCTGACACCAGCTTGTGGAACAAGCGAATGCGCAACTCATTTTATACAAATAATACCCGACAAAAGATTGTTTCTGTACCGCTGCAACTCAATTTGCTCCTTATTTCAATTCGAGTCTGCCATTGGTCGGTGCTGTACACCACAGACTTGTGCAACGGGAAATTGGAACTCTGGAAGTCACTCTGACGGATGTGAGGTACTATCAACTGCGATAATCAAGATTTACCTGCGTGCGCAAGTAAGTGCGCTTTCTGCATTTTCCATTTCATTGAGATGCTACTAACTATTCACTAAATTAAGTTTCGACGACTCTGTACGAAAATTGCAGATGCGGTGTAAACAATCTCAATGCGGAATAGGTGCTATTTGCAAAGACGACAAGTGCATGTGTCCATCCACATCCATAACCACTGCATTACACTGTGGTCTCCCGACGCCGTGTGTACCTGTGACGGAGTTTCCTCCTTATCTTGTACTTCAGGCCACTTTTGTAACCCGTTCGGGAACTGTGCATCAAAGCCAAATTGTGTGGACGATATCTGTCTCGCCCCGCTTGTGGATCAAACGAATGTGGAACCCATGCTGGTACTACGCAAATCCAATAACAGATTGTTTCTGTACAGCTACAAACTCAATTTGTACATTGTTCAATTCTGTATCTTCCGCTGGTCGCTGCTGTACACCACAGACTTGTGCAACGGGAAATTGGAACTCTGGAAGTCACCCTGACGGTTGTGGAGGTACTATCAACTGCGATAATCAAGATTTACCTGCGTGCGCAAGTAAGTGCGCTTTCTACTTTTGAATTCAACCTAAATCCGGCTAACTTAAACTCACAAAAAACAGTTTCGACGACTCTGACCGAAAATTGCAGATGCGGTGTGAATAATATTCAATGCGGAAAAGGTGCTATTTGCAGAGACGACAAGTGTCTTTGCCCTGCTTCCTCAACCACCACAGCTTTATCGTTATGGACCAAAGATGCGCAGTGTTCATGCGATGGAGGAAGCTTTCCCTCTTGTTCTTCCGGTCATTACTGTAATCAATTTGGAAACTGTGCGTCACAAGCAAACTGTGGTGACGACGCCTGTGTTACTCCTGCTTGTGGAACAAATGACTGCAAAATCCATTTTGTGACAAAGGCTTGCCTATCAGCGACTGCTTCTGCACTGCGCCAAACAATGTGTGTTCTCTGCTTGAGACGGCGAATGGTAAGAAAAGACTTCACATGCATCTTGTACTTAGCAGATACATTACCAGGTCAATGTTGCGCTCCAAAAACGTGTACATCGGAAAATTGGACCTCAGGCAACCACGATGACGAATGTGGGAATATTATCAACTGTGATAATCAGAATCTAGATGCCTGCGATGGTGATATTTTTTGTTACAATCATTGCTTTATTGGCTAATTTCAGTTTCCAGCATCAGGAACGCCTCTGGAAGCCAAATGTCGATGCGGGAAAAACAACCTTGAATGTGGCGCCGGTGCAGTCTGCAAGAATGATATGTGTCTTTGTCCAGCTTCTTCGAGGACAACGGCTTTGTCTCTGTGGACAACTGACGCTCTGTGTTCATGTGACGGAGGAAGCTTTCCCTCTTGTTCTTCTGGCCACTACTGTAATCAATTTGGAAATTGTGCGTCAAAAGCAAACTGTGGTGATGATTCTTGCGTAACGCCTGCGTGTGGAACAAACGACTGTAAAATTCATTTCAACGATAAGAACCTGCCAATAAGCGACTGCTTTTGTACTTCCCCAAATAGTGTTTGCTTTTTACTTGGAACAGATACTGGTAAATATCGCATTTGGGTGACGTTTTTGGTTGACATAAATTAGGGAAATGTTGTGCACCAAAGACTTGTAAATCGGAAAATTGGACTTCAGGTAACCACAATGACGGATGTGGAAATATTATCAACTGTGATAACCAGGCACTACCTGTGTGTGATGGTAAGTTAGGTGTTGTTGTTTGTGTCCTAATCTCTGTTCCAAGTTTCAGCAGAACATCTCAAAACTGAATGCCGATGTGGTATGAACAATCTTCACTGTGGACAAGGTGCCATTTGCAAAGACAATCAGTGTATGTGTCCATCGAATTCTATCACAACGGCTCTGTCTCTATGGAGTAATGACGCGTTATGTTCTTGTGATGGCGGAACGTTGCTTCAGTGTCCAAGTGGGCACTACTGTAACCAATTTGGAAATTGTGCTTCAAAGGCTAATTGCGATTGCGACGACGACACCTGTGTTACTCCTGCTTGTGGAACAAACGACTGCAAAATCCACTTTAATGACAAAGGCTTGCCTATCAGCGACTGCTTCTGCACTGCGCCAAACAACGTGTGTTTCCTGCTTGGGACAGCGAATGGTAAAAAACGACCACTTCCGTATCTCAAACTTAAAGATACATTACCAGGTCAATGCTGTGCTCCGAAAACATGTTGTGGAAGGGGAAATTAGTAGGAAAACGCGTCTTTGAGTTTGTATTATTGTTTATATTACGTAATGTGAGTAGTAATAGAGTTTGTTTGTGCCAAATTGTGCAAGTGACGTTGAGAGGAGAGGAGTCATAGCTGACCAGGACACAGAGTGTGTGACTGTTACCCTCGGTTCAGCTGCTCTGTTCGACTCGAGAATGGTACGATCTCTCTTGTATCCGAGTGAAGGCCTACGTGTGCGCTGCAAGAGAGCCTTTTCTACCGTTCCGCAGATGTGCCTTCTACGAGTGTGTGACTGTTACCCTCGGTTCAGCTGCTCTGTTCGACTCGAGAATGGTACGATCTCTCTTGTATCCGAGTGAAGGCCTACGTGTGCGCTGCAAGAGAGCCTTTTCTACCGTTCCGCAGATGTGCCTTCTACCAGATGCGCTCGTTCCCGCTCCGTACCGTCTCTCTGCTTCGGTTCTCGCCAGTCCCTCGGTTGGTTTACGCTGGATTCAAGCCTTGCTGTGCCGGAAGCCACGAGCTAGTGAAGTGTTTTCGCCTTTTCATGTCTGTCCAACTCTCTCCACAGTCGCTCTCGCAGCTCCGCCAACAGCATTGATCTCTAGTTTCGATTGCTACAGCCTTGCAGCAACGCAGCTCCTGGATTTGATTCGGAACGCACGGAATTGGCATACTACATGCACTACTCAACTCCACCATTCAGCTTGCACTTGAAACCAGCAACACCACTGATTACTGCCAACGAGGATCGAAGTCGAAGACATTACCGAGCATTGGAGGAGCCATCTTGTACTGGATTGTTGTTTCGACTGCACTCTCAACTCTGTTTCCGTTCCTCGCAACCTGCCACGCAGCAAGCTCGAACGCATAACGCAGACACAAGACTGCTTCAACAACCACAACTGCCAACATCACAATCACAACAATGGGAGCAGGTTGGGACTTAACTCCACAAGTCGAGGCATCGCGACTTGTGAACTGCCATATTCTAGGAGCGGGGTGTCCAACTGGGTTTGCCATCTTCGATGGCAGTGCCGCAGTAAGTCCTATCAGCGGATCATACACTGGACTTTGACAACAGTGTGTGGCCGACGGCTGTCAGTCCGCAAACGCATCAAACGCATTCACAGTTGGATCATGGATGGGTTTTATTGAATTCTATTCTTTCCCTTTCTCCCCTCCTCTCTTCAGCCTCTTTTATTACTGTTTATCTTTCCCTTTCACGGTGGTTGGTGGTCTTCCATCAATCTCCACATTTTCCCAATTGTGGAGAGTGGACTCGGGGCAGCGGCCTTCTTTTTCTTGCCTGCCCCTGGACTGCAAACCACCGTGCTCACGCTGTATTGTTTTCAAATCCCAACCCGTGACTATTAGGTGATTGTCTTTCTTAATAAACTGCCCCTGGACTGCAAACCACTGTGCTCACGCTGTATTGTTTTCAAATCCCAACCCGTGACTATTAGGCGTACAATGCAGGCTCAACAACTCCTCCAAATCATCTCCGCACTCTCTGGTGTCTCTCCCAACCTGTCCTCCGATCCTGACGAAGCCGATTTCATTGGTCGCTTCGACGGTCTTGAGGTCAAACAGTTCACCAGAACTATGCGGAAGCTCTATGCCTCAGTCATTTCCAGAGGCGGTTCAAACGTACCTTACATTCACATTGACGACATTTGCGAGAACCACCTTGGTCCCAGTGTCAAGGATCATGTCAAGAAATGGCTCAAGGACCAACTCGATCCAACTGCCTTTGCCGCGGACCCGCACAAGGAGCGATTGCGAAAACACACATTTGCAGCCTTCTTTGAGTGGTTGGAGGACCAGTATATTGGACTGAATGGCGACTCAGTTGCAAATAAGTTCGTTGCTCTCTATTCAGCTGCCAGCACGTGGGACGAATGGAGTGTCAATTGGTTGAGTATTGTCGCGCGAATCAAGTCCTTGATTGCAGACGCTGCTGTTAAGTCCGATTTTCCTGAGGGAGAACAAGTGAAACGTGTCTTGACAGCAATGCCTACTACCCTTGCCTCAGATGTCCGTCGCAGAGTGTATGATGAACGTCAAAAAGCCTATGAGAAAGATCTTAGGGATGTGTTGGAGAAGGGGGCAGTCACCACAACCAACAAGCTTCCAGACATGCCTAAGTCGTTGGATGTCGAGCCTTCGTCCCTATCGGAACTCGATGTCGCAATCAAGAAAGCTTTTATGGAATCTCAACGTCTCTCCTCGTCCCCTCGACGAGCAATGCCTTCGATTGAAACCCAACAACCAACCAACCAACTTCCCGCTCCTACCCTGTCCTCCATTTCGACTCCTCCTGTTTCGCTTAAGACAAACGTCGATGAGAAAATCCTCGCAGAAATTCGAGAGGGTTTCAAAGGCCTTTCCCTTACGCTCCAACAGTTCCAAAGTGTTATGCAAGGTTTTGCCAACCAGACAAGTCAATTCAAACCCCCGCCTTTTGTGGATTCACACGCTTTTGAAAAGGTCAAATTCTGTGTTTGGTGCGCCTGCGACCACAATTTGGGACAGTGTATGCGTTTCTTTGACGACGTCTTCAAGCGAGGCATCCCTGTTGCTCGTAATATGCACGACAATGGTAAAGTCTGGAAAATTCGGAGGAACGCCGATGGATCATCTACCTTTCTGGAACTTGTCCCTCTCAGCAAGGAAGGACTCAGTTCATCAAGCCCTCCGACGATCCAGCGTGGCAACAGGAAGCAAAAGCGTGCAAGGATAAAGCATCAAAGAACTCGTCTGTTTCGATGCTCATTCAGGACGCTGAGGGTGGTGGTTTTGTTGGGGATTCATTTGCGTTTACTGTTGACACATTCACTCTTGGAACCAAGACTCCAGCGGCTCCTCGCGACGTCCCAGCTCTGTCTGTGTCTGACATTAATCAATACGAAGTTCTTGCCGTCGTTTCGAATTTCCCAAGTGAATCCGGATCTGATTTCAACGTTCCAGTCTCTTTAATTGTTGACAAAGTTCGCCAACAGCGTAACGAGTTCTCACATGGTGAAGTCACTTCCGCTCCTGTTCTTCGTGGCCGTACTCGTGAAGATTTGGACGTTTCTTGGCCTCCAGCTCAAGGTCAACTAAATGTTCGTGTATCTCGCAAGCCAGCCACTCCCCGCGAATCTGCTGCTCCCTATGTTCCTCCCAAGTCAACCAAGGATCCAAACGCACCTCGCCGCTCTTCTGAAATGGCCACTGATGTCGAGTCTCCTCAGACCATTCCCATGGATCAGGTACAGCGTTTGATTCAGGAAGCGTTGGACAAGCGTAGCAAGGAGTTAGGGGGTTTACAAGGGGAAAAACAGGCACTTGAAAAGGGGAACAAGGCTGTGACGTCAGACGTACCAAAAACAACAGGAAGTCCCTTGAAAGAAGTAGAGACGGTGGACACTGCGAAGGAAGAAGCGGCAAAGGCGCAAAAGAAGTTAGCAGCTGAGAAGAAACGATTGGAGAAAGTCGAAAATGAGAAGAGGTACGAGTTAGTTAGCGAGGATTTGGGAGGGAGGTTGTTGCAGATGGATGCTCCTCGGATGTCTGTTGCTGAATTCCTGACTGCCGCTCGCGGCGTACGCTCTTTCATCCATGAAAAGATTGATCCCAAGTCTGGTGCTCCTCTTGTTGCTACGTTGTCTGTTGCTGCCGGGTGTGCAGGTCTTGTCGAAGGTCTCGACACTCAAGTCCTGGCCCTCTTCCAGGAGTTTGTTCGCTCAAACTCTTCATCTTCTTCTCCATCTGGTGATATCCTGGCTTCTCTGGTTGTCGACAATTTCCGTACCGCAGTGGTCATTTCAGAGTGCCCTCGTCTGGACGAAGTCCTTGTCGCTATGCGTGTGTTTGCTCGCGACGTTCTGCTTGATCAAGGTTCCCAGATCAATGTCGTTATTCTCAGTCTAGTTCGTAAATTTGCAAGACATATCTCAGTCCAACAAGATGCTTTCATCAACATGCGCAGTGCACAAGGCGCGGTTCGCAAGCTTTCGGGTCTCGCGCTAGTTCCTTTGGACGTCTATGGTCATAAATTCTTGACGCCTTGTTTCATCTTGGATGATACGGACGAAGCTGCACCTTTCGACTTGCTCTTGGGAATGCCTTTCGTCAAACATGCACGTCTTGCTACCTACGTTGACGAGAAGGACAATGCCACTTATGCCACTTTTATTGGTCCCAAGGACGGACAAAAGTATGTCATCCAAACTTCAGGTGGTTCTGCAGCTTAAGGTTGCTGAGTTTTGAGTTTTTCTTTCTCTTTATTGGGATTTCTCGTCTTTCTTCTTTCTTTCCGTTCTACTTCTATTCCTTTCTCTTATTTCTTTGGTGGCTGGTTGGTTGCATTGGCTCGGAGTTCTGCCACACAACAGTTTGGGACTTGTGATTTTTTCTTCACCCCATCTGTGTGGTTTCGCGACTCTTGGTTCAATCAACTGACTGACGCTCACCTGTTTGATTTAGGTATGTCTTTGAATAAATCTGTGTGGTTTCGCGACTCTTGGTTCAATCAACTGACTGACGCTCACCTGTTTGATTTAGATCCATGAAGCTCGCTGCCATACTGAAAACCGCCTCCTCTCACTCGCTCTGGTGTGAGGAGTCATGGGATGACGTTCGCTCCTACGTCGATACCGGTTCCAAGACGTCGTCATTTGAGTTGCCAGACGAGTACACTGGTTGGGACGCTTCCCAATTCAGACGCTCCTACTGTCGCTCAGTAAACCGTCGTCTTCGTCATCAAGGATACCTCTCTGCCTCTTCCGGTTTCCTTGGTGTCATGTCCGTTGCCTGCAACATGGACAATCAAGTACTTTTGGAAAAAGCACTTCAACTCCGTTACCACGGCGTTGTCGACTCATGGGCGGATGCGAGGATGCTGGATTGGTGCATGGATCAATTACCCGATTCAAAAGGGGTTTCGTTGTCTCCGGTTGTCGACGTCTTCACAATGTACAAACCGGCAGCGCGAAAAGTCCGTCCGGCAACGGAAATGCTCCCTGATGGTGTTGCTCCATCCCCGTGGGTCAATTCTTCTCCCGAAACTGTTGAAAAGTCTCGTCTCTCGGATACCCATATTGAAACCTTGTGTAGTGAGTCCAGTTGGCTTCATGCCGAGGAAGGCTCCTTGTTGCGCGAAGTCCTGAGAGAGAATGAAGATGCCTTTTCGTTCACTCTCAAGGAACGCGGTCGTGTCAACCCCGATGTTTGTGAACCCATCAAGATTCATACTGTCGAACACAAGGCGTGGAAATTCAAGCCTCGCAGGATTCCTTATTCTCAACTTGAAAAGCTCATTTCCTTCCTCAGGGAGAAGCTTGATTGTGGTATTATGGAGCCCTGTTTTGGCCCTTATTCTGCGACTTTCTTTATTGTCCCTAAAAAGGACGGTGGTATTCGTTTCGTTCAAGACTTACAACCCCTCAATGCCGTGACTATTCGAGATTCTGGTGTTCCACCAGGTTCTGAGGATGTGGTGCAGCAATACGCTGGGCGGGCCATCTATTCACCTTTAGATTGTGCATCGTTTTATGACCAGTTTCTCATTGATCCGGCTAGCAGGGATCTCACTGCCTTTGCTACTCCTCTTGGCCTCATGCGTATGGTTACTCTCCCTCAAGGTTGGACAAATTCAGTCGCTATTGCTCAACGTGCCTCACTCAAGATTTTGGCACCTTTTATTCCAAAGTTGGTGTCTCCTTTTGTGGATGATTACGTCTTGAGAGGTCCTACTGTTTACGAGGCTGACCATTCGGAGGTTTCCCCTGGTATTCGTCGTTTTGTTCAAGATCACATCTTCGATATTAGATCAGTCCTAAAACGCATCATCGAATGCGGAGTTACGCTATCTGGGGTCAAGTCTAGGTTTTGTGTGAGGCAGTGTGAAGTTTTGGGTCATCTTGTTGGGGATTTTGGTCGCTCTCCCGGTTCAAAAGCAGGCAGGCTTGCAACGTGGCCGGACTTGAACACAGTTCCGGATATAAGGTCCTTCCTGGGCCTTGCTACGTTCTTTCGCAAGTACATTCCTAAGTTTGCCCTTAGAGCTGACGTCCTCTACAAAATGCTGAAGAAAGGTGCGGTTGTTACTGATTTCTGGGATGCTGTTCAAGCTGCAAAGCGCGATCTAGTCAATGCTATCACGTCTAATCCAGTCTTGTCTCCAATTCAATATGGTGTGGGTTCTGGTCAGATTTCTGTTAAGTCCGACGCTTCTCCAGACGGTTGGGGCGGTTGGGTCTGTCAAGTCAATTCAGAAGGTTTCCCTCACCCTGTTGTCTTTGTATCTGGCAGGTGGAACGATAGAGAACGCAAGTATAGTCAGCACAAGCGAGAACTTTTGGGTACGCTCAAAGTCCTTCAAGCCGTTCACACTTACGTTTGGGGTTCCGACTTCGTATTGGAGACAGACGCGAAAGCATTGATTGGGTCTATTGACAAGGTTGCTACTTTGGATGAGGCGGAGAAACGATGGCTCCTTACTATTCGAGCATACACACCAAGATCTGTTGTTCACATTGCCGGGAGGAGTAACATTGTTTCTGATGTTATGAGTCGTACTGAGTTCGGTGAAACGGACGATGCCGGTGATGTCGAAGACCATGTGGAGTCTGTGCTGGGGTTGAGTTTAGCCTTGGAACGTAGTCTCAAGGTTCTCTGTTGGAATGTCAATAGTGTAAACAGTGCGGTGACTAAGTCACCAACAGTTGTCAAAGAGCTGGTGCTGTCGCATGACATCATATTCCTTCAAGAAACACGCATGGGTCGTCGTTTGTTTGATCGTGCCTTTGGGTTTGAGTTTCAGCTTTCACATTTTGCGTACTCGGTGGATTTTCCTGTTGAAAGAGAGGAAGATGGGAAACCGGTGCGTGGAGCTGCTGGACTTGGGCAAAATGGTGTGGCGGTGCTGATTAGGCGTGGCCTCTTCAGTTCAAATGAACCAGATTCGGTAGAGTATTTGTTCCATGGTTGGGATGCATTCGACATGGAGGGTCGGTTCCTCGCTTTGCGTTTCGGCAAGGTTGTCGTTTGTTCCATCTATTTCCCTTGTGTTGTTGAGTCACGTATGCATCGCTTACCTTACAAAATTCGTTTCCAGAAAGCCGCTTCTGACTGGTTGATAGAGTGCAAGAGCCAAGGCCTGACAGTCATCGCTGGTTGCGACTTCAATGTTGCGTCCTGTTTGCTTGATATTCACCCTAACTTGATACCCAAGATCCGTTCTGGGTTCAGCGCGGGTGAGCGTCTGTGGTACTCTGGTCTCCTATCTCACTTCCAGGATTCTTTCCGGACTTGTCACCCTTCCACGGTGTCCTTCACAACGTGGTGGCGGCAGACTCGGAAGAATAATGAAGGGTTTCGGTTCGATGGTGTTTTGGTTTCATACGATGTTAACGTTCTTGCAGCAGCCCATCTTGACTATGTAACCGCGTCTGATCACATTCCAGTTTCAGTAGAACTTTCCTTAGTTCCTGTTGTCAGTGTCTGTCGGTGGACATTGGATGACGTTTCGACTTGGGTTGCGGATGGGGGTGCATCCGAGATCCACGTTCGTCGAAGATGCGAGTTTTTGGGTTTGTCTGGACGTTTGGGCATGCTTTTCTGGTTTCTCACTCTTGGTACTTGGCCCTCTGGTGCTCCGGCAGCTATTCTTGCGTCGCTGGAAAGACAAGTTACTCTGTATCAGGTGATTGAAAATATGCTCTTTCGAAAGGCCAACGAAGGGACTCGTGCGCCTCGTCGTGTGGTTGGCTTGGCGCGTGAAAAGCTTTTCTTGTTGAAGGAAGCTCATGAAGGTTCTGGAGGTGGACATCGAGCAGTCCATGCAACAGCAACGAAGTTATTACAACGGTATTGGTGGCAAGGAGTCTGGCAGGATGTAACCCTATTCTGCAAGACTTGTGATTCTTGTCAACGTTCTAACCCTATTCGTTATCATGAACCTCTCCAAACTATGTGGGGACGACTCCCGCAAGGATTATTTCGCCGCTGGTATTTGGACCTCTGTACTATGGAGGGAACCAACCGGTACTTTGTTCTTGCCGTCGAGGAAGTTTCAGGTTGGGTCGAAGGATGTGTTCTTCGCCGGAAATCTTCTGGACCTATAATCAGGTGGATTGGCAAGGAGATTTATCAGCGTTATGGCGTTCCCTTTGAGTTAGTAATCGATGGAGGGGAGTTAGATGGTAATGAGTTGAAGAACGAGGCTTTGAGTCTAGGTTTTGATTTGCGGGTGGTAATGGCGTACTCCCCGCAAGCAAACGGTAAGGTTGAGCGACATAACCAACCTATTATTGATGCAGTGCGGAAAATGACTGAGGGTAAACGAGGGGATTGGTATCGGTTCTTCTCTATGGCACTCTGGTCTATTCGCGTGACTATCAATAGAGCTACTGGATACAGCCCTTACGAGCTCTGTTTTGGGCAGGAGCCAGTACTTCCAATGGAATTCTTGATTGAGTCTTTTGCTGTCATTGAGTGGAGGGACATGACAACTCAGGAGTTGTTGGAAGCTAGGTTCAGGATCTTGGAGCGTAAACCAGAGGATTTGCAGTTGGCGCGGGAACGCATTGAGCGGGCTCGTGAACAACGAGCAAACCAGTTTAATCGGGAGCATCGTTTGAGACCAGATTCTGAGTCCATTGAGGAGGGGGATATGGTCATTGTTCGCGATTCAAAACTTGACACGATTGCCGGTGGAAAACTTCGTTGGCGTTATTTTGGACCATTCTGGGTTTTTGCGAAAGGAGAAAGCGGATACTGGTTGACAGAAATGGATGGTACTCGGATTCGGAAGCCATTTCAAGGATCTCGCGTGAAGCTGTACAGGAGAAGGGAGGATTATCTCGGTCATTTCCCTCTGGAGCTTTTAGACGAGGAGTTGGATGCATCTGGTGTCGTCTGACGAGGGCGCCAGACCGATTTCTTTGGGGTTTGCCAGCTGTGGAAGGGGAAATTAGTAGGAAAACGCGTCTTTGAGTTTGTATTATTGTTTATATTACGTAATGTGAGTAGTAATAGAGTTTGTTTGTGCCAAATTGTGCAAGTGACGTTGAGAGGAGAGGAGTCATAGCTGACCAGGACACAGAGTGTGTGACTGTTACCCTCGGTTCAGCTGCTCTGTTCGACTCGAGAATGGTACGATCTCTCTTGTATCCGAGTGAAGGCCTACGTGTGCGCTGCAAGAGAGCCTTTTCTACCGTTCCGCAATGTAAATCTGAAAATTGGACCTCGGGTAACCATGACGACGGATGTGGAAATATTATCAATTGCGATAACCAGAATCTGAATCCCTGTGATGGTATTTTATTTGATTCAAATTTTAACTTCATACTCAAAATCAAGTTCAGGAGAAACACCGAGTGGTATATGTCGATGCGGCTCAAAAAATACAGTTTGCGGTGTAGGTGCATTATGCGAGAATGACGTCTGTCTTTGCCCGCCTTCTTCGACTACAACAGCTCTTTCACTTTGGGCAAATGATGCAACATGCTCGTGTTCCCCAAACGGCGACAACAAGTGCTCCACTGGACATTATTGCAACAAGTATCAATCTTGCTCGTCCGTACCAAATTGTGAGTACAGCAGTTGCCAAACACCTGCTTGCGGTTCGAAAGAGTGCAAATTCCACACAGACGGAGCCTTCTTCAGTTCAACCTGCTTTTGTCCTTCTGGCAGCACTTGTGTTACGGATTCTGATTTTCCAGAAGGGAAATGCCGTGTTCCAAAAACTTGTGCGGATTTGGGGGCAACGTCCGGTAAACATGATGATGGATACGGGCACACTTTAAATTGTGATAATTTGGATTTACCAGAATGCAATGGTAAGATTATATTAGGTATGAAATGATATCTCATCGAATTTTTAGAGCTGGGATTACCTCTTTCGTCCCAGTGCCGTTGCGGGCCAGATAATGTACTATGTGGTTCAGGAGCATATTGTTTGCAGGGGAAATGTACATGCAACGTATTTGACACCGCAACACCCGTTCCAACTTTGTGGTCCAAAGATGCCGAATGTTCTTGTCCCTACGGGTCAATTTTTAGCGATAGGCTGCTTTGTTCCACTGGCTCGTACTGTGACAGCTTTGGAGTCTGTGCAAACAAACCTGACTGTAATGACGAAAGCTGTGCCCTTCATCCATGTGAAACGGACGAATGCGGTTTCTTGGTGACCCTCGGCATACCTTTGGAGGTATGCCCATGTCCTAAAAATCAACGTTGCTTTAGCTCCCTTGCTAATGTGTCCTATACAAATGGTAACCAAGTTTGTTCATTTGAAAGTATTGAATTCTAACGCTTTGCAGGAAAATGCTGTGCACCAAAAACATGTTCTGATTTCGGCGGCGGCGACCATTTTGACGGATGTGGAAATACAATAACCTGTCCGTATCCAATTTCGGAAACTATATCAAGCACTTCGGCATCACAATCCTCTTCTGTTACAACAGAATCGTTTGGTCCAACGATCTCAACGACTCTGATTTCAAGCGTGACAGGATCTGCAACAACGCTATTTCCTTCGTCTATTCAAACGGCAACATTACCATTACAAACATCAACATTCTCGTCTGCCAATACATCCGTTTCTTCGAATACAAGTCCCACTGGTTCTGTTTCTTCGAATACAAGTCCCACTGGTTCTGTTTCTGCCAGTACATCTGTTTCTACGAATATAAGTACCACTGGTTCTGTTAGAACAAATGCAACAATGCTGATATCTGGCACTTTGACTTTGACTTCAGTTGGTACGACTCGCTTTGCTGAATATAGCGAAACTGCGACCAAAACGTCTGAAATTGGTTCAACTAAAACTATCCTAGCTGCCACACTCACTACAGTTCCAAGTTGTGTAACCAATATCCCTCTGAGCACAATTAATGAGATTGCGCTTGGTCCAATACCGGCTGAAAACTCAATGCAATTGTATAATGGAGACGTTGCGGCATATATTGCAGCCTTATTGAAGCTTCTTCCATCGTATGGAAGCACTATCAACCAACTTGGATCGTCATTATTTTATATTCCGGAGCCTATTGTCCCTGGTCAAGAACCTTCGAGGTTTCAGGCAACACCGTTCCTCGCTGGTTCAAATTTAGTTGCCGTTTTGATCTCATCGTCACAATATGAGGTAAGTGATTTTATTGACGCGTTTCCCATAACTCACCAAATTCACAGTTTGTTGGGGAACCAACAATTCAAACCTACTTTGGGTTTTCTTGCAACTTGGCAATCAAGGAATCTCCTTTACCAAGCATCAGCGGCGTTGGATTCAGCTACGTGATTGATTCAGTTCAAGTCAAGAGTGAATGGTTCGCCATGTTCTTGACACCAGACGGCCAGCAGCTCGTGTTTACGATCAACACCAACCATTCAGTTATTGCATCACTGACGTTTCCTCTGAAAGTAATTAGGAAAAGGCAGTACCAATCAAATGGCGGGTTTGTAGTTTTGAATGGAGTTTGGCCGATCAACGTGTCGACACCTTTTTCGACTGCCTCTGCTCCAACTTCAACTGCGTTGTCAACTCGACAACAAGTAGCCTCATCAACTTCGACATTATATGTGCCTTCTTCTACGAATGCCTCTTCAACCTTTCCAAGAACTGATAATCCGCCACGTGTGTCGTCGACAACAATTTCCTCGTCGACAGTCACCTCTAATTCAACAGCAACAATGACGCAAAATCGATTGGAGACAACGACGTCGTCTCGTCCAACATTGAATGTAATCATCAACGCTGCTGCAAACAAAAACCTGGAACTCACGATCAGTCTACTCTTTTTCGTTTCTGTTATGCTGTTTTAAGAACGTGAAATAAAGATTTGATGTGTTAGTAACACAAAATATCATAACTATTGTTGGGATTGATGATTTGTAAGTGAAAATGACAGATTTTAGTGAGATTTTCATGAGGTTCACCCGAAATTACTCACGCCATTGTACAGACCGTCCCAAGTTCAATCGCTGTGGAACTCTGCGGCTTTATAAGGAAGTATAAAGAAAAGACAACATCCTCTTGACTCTTTCTTTTTGGAGTAAAAATGACATCATACGATTTCTCACAAATTCTATTACCAGGCAATTGCTATGTTTCCAAGTATTCTATCGGATATCCGATCACCGACTATGGTTATTCCTGTGCTCCTCATTTCTACTGTCCCAATTCTACGTCTTCTGTTATCCAATCTCTACCTCAGTTATGCACACCAACTGCAGACTGCGTCGGCACGCGTCTAAAATCCAAGCCGTGTTTGGTGAGTAGCTTATCTTTCCGGGCCTTGCGTTAATCAACCATCTCCATAAGCCACAAGGTCCGTACGAACCTCAACTTTGTCCTGCAGGATCCTATTGCCCAAGTCCAACTCTAATGCTACCCTGTCCGAAAGGCTCGTTTTGCCCCGTTGGAACAATAACCCCAATCAACTGTCCCCTCCTTTCCACATGCCCAGAATCCACCACAACTCCGACATACTACGGTGGCATCATCTATTGCGCGATCATAGACGTTGTCCTTGTCATTTTGTATTTGATTGCAAAGCATTATCCGCAACCACTTCAACGTATCAAGAAAGTTTCCCACGAATGGACTCTCCATGACATGCCAAAAAAGCGCGTAGATTCCACGATCGTTTCGATAGCTGCTGCTTCGAATGATAATGAGGAGTCGCGCCCAAGTCTCGCGTACCTCTCCAGGTTCATGCAAGGGTTTCGCGCCGCCCTAGAAGGCAAGAATGTGTTTATGGACTTTGAGTTTGAAGATCTGGGACTCACGTTGAAGAAGCCGGCTGGCAAGTGTGTTTTAAAAGGTGTGAATGGGGAGATTCGGAGCAAACGATTAACGGTACCAAGAACCACTTCTTTCCAATATATTTTTTATTCATAAACTTTGGTTTTAGGCTATTATGGGACCTTCAGGGTGTGGGAGTGAGTATTGTAGGTTTAAAACGCAACCACTAACTGTGATTTACAGAAACAACATTCATGAACGTACTGATGGGAAAAGTCACAAGAACTTCAGGTAGTTTATTGATTAATGATCAAGAATGTGAAATGTATGATTTTCCAATTTTAAGTTGACTTCCAACTGAAAATCAGTTTAGGTCAAAGTACAAAAAAGTTATTGGCTATGTTCCACAAGAAGACATCATGTTGCGCGAGCTTACCGTCCGCGAGAATATATTCCACTCTGCTCGCGTACGATTGCCTCGAACTTGGACAGATGTGCAAGTGAACGAATATGTGGATGAAGTTATCGAGGTTCTAAGGTATATGGTATTGAGCCAATTTTTATGGCTCTGCTAAACTTAATGTTGCAGTTTAACTCATGTACAACACTCTCTGATCGGATCTGAAAATGAGCGTGGCGTGTCAGGAGGTCAAAGGAAACGCGTTAACATTGGAATGGAGCTTGCAGGAGGTATCTATTCAACGTTAAAAGATATAATTTAACATAAATATAGTTCCGCTGGCTCTATTTCTTGACGAACCGACCAGTGGGTAAATGAATCTTTTCAAAAACTGTAACCAAATTAACGCCAACATATGCATCAGACTCGATTCAACATCCTCCCTCAAAGTAGCCGAGATTCTCCGTAAAATCGCGTCTCTTGGTCTGACAATTGTTGCTGTAATCCATCAACCGCGTTACGAGATCTTCCAACAATTCAACGATATTCTTATGCTCGTTCCCGGGGGAAAAACTGCATATATTGGCCCGACAGCGCATGTTGTCGAGTATTTCAAAGAGCTCGGATATACTTTCGACGCACTTGCGAATCCAGCTGATATCTTGATGGATATTTTAAGTGGAAAGGGTGTACACTCGTGTGGTGAAAATATCACGCCAGATCGGCTGGTGGAACTTTGGGAGTCCTTTGGGGTTACATGGGTGGCAGGATGTTCGCTTGAAGAGGGGGGAATTGGTGAAGCAGACAGCGGACGCAGTGTTGAGGAGTATGAGGCGTCGATTAGGGATTTGGAAGAGATTGTTGTGAAGAGGGGTGCGCCGTTATGGAAGCAGATTTTGCTTTGTCATAACAGATACATTGTGCAACAGTATCGAAGAGCAGGGAGTTTAGTGATTGAAGTTGTGGTCGCATCGTTGGCTGGGTTGTTGGTAAGTCTTATATGCCGATTTATTGGAAAGTAGTAAATAACGCAACTTGTCTCGGTAATAGATGGGAGTTGCCATTATGGGACAGAAGGGACAAATCTTCAAAGGCATCTACGTGGAGCCATATTCTGGATTGACGCCTTCCACTCTTTTGTGGATGATTCCTCAGCTGGGTAATAACAAAATGAAATAGAAAGCATTACTGAATCACTCTACTACATCAGGTCTCCTTGTTGGTATGGCGTGTGGTCTTGCCGGAGCTCCAGCAGGCGTGAAAGTATTCGCCGAAGAGCAAACGGTGTATTGGAGAGAAGCCGCAAATGGCCACGGCAAGCTTGGATATTTCACTGGAAAAGCTGTCGCTTCTATTTATCGTTTCATTTTGAGCTCTTTGCACTTTGCTTCGATTTTCATCTTGCTTGGAAAGCCAACTTCGTCGTTCGGATTCATTTACTTGGTAATTATGCTGCAGTTTTGGTGCGTTTATGGCATGGCTATGTTGGTAAGTATGCTGGTTCGTCGCGAAGATTCCGCATTACTGGCAGTCGTGATTTGTCTGTTCTCAGCTGTGTTCTGTGGATGTAAGTTGCTTTTCAGTGTACGCAAATCCTAACCTCAAAAATTCTTAAGATGGTCCATCGATCAAGGATAGCTATAGCATGGGAATAACATTTCTATTCGCGATTTCCTATAATCGTTGGGCAGTTGAGGCATGGTTTTCTCGCGAACTTAGCATATTTGATGGAGTTTATCAAATTTCGGAAGCAGCAGGTTACTATGGTTATGTTTTGAACAAGGAAGCAATGAATCTTGGGTTATGTTTCTTGATTGGATTGGTTCTGAGAGTGATTGCGTTTGGCCTTATGGTTCTGTTAAACCGAGACAAGCAAAAGTAGTATTTTCCTCGTTTCCTCTCCTTATTTTTCCTTTTTCCATTGATTAAATGCTTCTTGTTCCTTTTCCTTTCTCTGTTTTCATCACGTGAATTGGATTGTGATCAGAAAAGGAGACAATGGCCGCCAACGACTGCCGCACTGTTGGCAATGCCCTAGGCATCACCGTTGCCGATGACTGCTGCACCAGTGGAGCCAACGGACTTGTTCAATGTGCGAATGGACGAGTGACAACACTGTGAGGAGATCAATTACAAGATGCCATCAGTAGCACGCACTAACCAACCCTAATCACATCCACCACACTACCAATCATCCACCAACTACAACTACAAAACCATACAAATCAGTACTGCAGCTTGCACATCCTCCTCAGCATGGGCAAACAAGGCGTTCCCGTACCAGATTGGACAGCTGGCTGGTCTCAACTCGCTTTCCTTTGTCAACTGTGGCCTGACTGGCACTTTGCCCAACATTTGGGGCAACTTTTATCTTCAAGAGCTGCACTTGGAAGGCAACAAGCTCGGGGGTACCCTGCCAGCCTCCTTTGGCCAGATGATATACATGAACTATCTGTGAGTATTGACGTACTTCTGTTGTACAGTCTAACTCACTCTTCTTTATTAGTTACATCCAAGGCAACAGCTTTATGGGAGCACTGCCCGCGGGAATGGCAAACTGGAACAAGATCACAACAGCCCAGATTGACGGAAACTGCTTCACTGGAACATCGCCAAACACTCTCATTCCACTTGGCACACAACGCACTGGATGCACTGCGCCTACTGCTGGTGGTCTAGGTCCCGGGGGTGCAAATGCTCCACAACTTCCTGTCAAGACAACAGCCTCTCGCCCACCAGCTCCTCCAGGTGCAACTGCTGATCCAAATAACCCTGCTGCTACTCAAGATGCAAATGCCCCTGATCCAAATGCTTCTTCAACGGATGGCACTGATCCAAATCAACCACTTGCAACAGCCCCCATCGTCTCAGGAATTGCTCCTCCAACTGGGAAAGTTGTCCAACAAAACTCTATCCCAGGTGCTGTTCCCCCTCCCACTTCCACTTCCACTTCCTCCTCTTCGCCTTCATTCACGTCGAACGTTCCCTTGATTGCTGGCGTCGCAGGCGGCGCCGCAGCCCTTCTCCTCATCATTGGTTCCGTAATCTTCTTTGTTCGTCGCAAGAGCCAAGACAGACGTAAGGGCGATTTGGATATGTACGCCGACGACGACGGATACTACCGCCGCGGTGATGATAATGAAGCTGGGCGATACAACGAAAAAGCTCGTATGAACGGTGTCAGCTCAAGAAACGGTGGAGGACGACCTGAAAAGGCCAATGAATCTAGAGAAAAGGCATCTCCATCCCCACGATATGGCGACAGACGTGACAACAACGGAGACAGAAGAGACGGTGAAAGAAGAGAAGACCGTGGGAGACGAGACAATAATGATTCCTACGAAATGGCGGAAAAGAAGCGTGGAGCTGCTGGAGCTGCAAACACAGCTCGTAGTCCTGCAACCCGCGATCGTGACCGTGAACGTGACATCCGTAGTCCATCCAACAAAGACATGCGCAGCCCAGCTCGCCAGCCAGATGTTTCTGCCTCCAAAAAGAAGGGCCCAGCATCCCGTGACGATTCCCGTTCTCGTCCACGTGACCTTTCTCCTGACAGCCGTGGAGGCAGTTTCGATAGCGATGATAGTTTTGATGATCGTCGTAGAGGTGGTAACACGAATAACAACAAGGGACGTGATCAGAGCCGTTCGAGACGCGATGACCGCGACTACGATAGACGTGGAGATGCTGCTTCTGGGGGTAGACGCAATGATGACCGCAGAAACAAGTATTAGATTATACATTTCCCATTTCTATTATCATGTATCTCCTTATTCCCAAGTAGCAATAAAATTCCATACTCATGACATTTAAGATAATTCTCATGTTCAAGATAATTCTACGACTGAATATGATGATTTCGTCCCATTGAAAAACATGGGCCTTATGATTCGTATCTTCTATTTATCTCTATTTTCTTCGAGCGTTAATGAAACGTGATGGTACGAACCTGAGTGTCTCTAAAATTTTTCTAACTGAAAACAAATGAGCACTGACTGTCAGACACTGGCTAGTGCCCTCGCTTATGCGGCAGTCCCCGTGAATGTCGAAACATGTTGTTCTGATCCATACCAACTGGTCAACTGTGATGCCAACGGAAACATCTACCAGCTGTAGGATCACATGCTTGCTCTCTTGCATCTCCTAATTGATTTCAATGGCAGGAACATGGCATGCACAGACAACTTTCTTTGGGCATCAAAGCCTTTTCCATCAGGAATCTCCGGATTGCCATACTTGCAAACGATGTATGTGTTGTTTCATGATTTGATCTTTACACAAGCCTGACTAGTTTTCCCCCCTCAGTTTCATGTCTGGATGTGCAATGACGGGAACCCTTCCAGACATTTTCGCGAGCTTGCCAAACCTCCTTGTTTTGGAAGTTGATGGAAACAGACTGACTGGATCGTTACCGGCATCCTTGGGCTCTATTGGTCTCCGATGGGGTCAGTTCCAGAACAACTTGTTCACTGGATCCGTTCCAACCACATTTACTCAATATTTGAATGGTTTGCAATGCTCCGTTGACCGGCCTTGTCAGTATTGGTTTGAAGGTAACACTGGCTTGACTGGTGTACCATCAGGAACTCCTGCAAACTCTGTCTGGATTTATTCCGATGCCGCTCCTCCAGCCTCGCCAGTTGGAGCTCAACCAATCGGTGTTTCTGCCGCTGCTCCTGTAGCTACAAACAACGCCGATGTCCAAACCGGTTCTGCCGCTACATCTGCCGCAACCTCAACCGCCGCTACTGCCGCCACAACGGCGGTAGCCGCAACCGCAATCGTAGCTGCAACTTCTAAAACAACTGCAACTACAACTGCCACAGCGTCCTCAGACTCAGGTTTCTCTCTCACCGGAACCACTCTCTACGCTGTCATTGGTGGTGGAGCAGCCCTCCTTCTTATTATCATCGGAATCGCAACCTGGTGTCTCTGCTTCCGCAAGAGAAAGAACGCAGCCGCAAACAGGGCCGTGAAAGATGGACGCTACGACACTTATACTGACAACTACAACGGGGCTGGACGATACGACTCCTACAACGATGGCTACAAGAACGGCGGTGGAAAGTACGATTCTCAGTATGACGATCAAGGCCGTCCATACTCGGAATACGATGATCAAGGACGTCCTTACAGTGAGTACGACGACCAAGGACGACCGTACAGTGAGTACGATGATGGGCATGGCAATGGAGGCAACAGAGGGTACTCAGAGTATGATCAGGGAGGTTATGATGACAGACGTGGAAACAATGCTGGAGGTAAACGACGTTAATTGCGTACCATGCAAGAAGGAGAAATAGGGC
Source organism: Rhizoclosmatium globosum (assembly GCA_002104985.1). NCBI lineage: Eukaryota > Fungi > Chytridiomycota > Chytridiomycetes > Chytridiales > Chytriomycetaceae > Rhizoclosmatium > Rhizoclosmatium globosum. The sequence continues at coordinate 21,396 of MCGO01000281.1, forward strand.
TGGTCCCATAATTGTAATTCATATTCTGTTAGATTAAAGCTATATTCTTTTAACCAAATCAAAATATTTTAATTGCTTACGTTCTATCATTATGAAGTGTACAGTTTTTTTATTGGGATGGGATTCTCATGATTCTCGAGGTGATTTGCGGATTCTCTCCACAAGAAGTACTGAAACGCAGCAGATGACTTCCTATGATTTGACCAAGATTTTACTTCCTGGAAACTGTTATGTGTCCCAATACTCCATCGGATATCCAATCACGGATTATGGGTATTCTTGTGCGCCACATTTCTATTGCCCAAATTCCACAGCCTCCGTCGTGAAATCTCTTCCACAACTTTGCACTCCAACAGCAGACTGCGTTGCGACGCGCCTCAAGTCAAAACCGTGTACAGTTAAGTTAATTTGTACCAGATTAACGCAACCCCTGACATAATATGCTGATACAAATTCAAAACATAGCCCCAAGGCCCATATGAGCCTCAACTCTGTCCAGCAGGATCATACTGTCCTGATCCAACAACGCTTCTCAACTGTCCAAGTGGCTATTACTGCCCTGTTGGAACCGTTACCCCAATCGCGTGCCCGCCTCTGTCCAACTGTCCAGAATCCACCATCGCCCCAACTTACTTTGGTGGCATCGTGATTTGTGCGATTGTCGACATCATTCTAGTACTGTGTTACTTTGGAATCAAGTATGATTGGATTAACAAGATACAAAGCAACCAAAAAACGCGACTTTCAAACACAACTCGAAAAAAGGTTGAACAAGAAAAAGCAGAAAACGACCCTGAACAAGGTCTTAGCGAGGTGACAGCGGACGAAGAGCGGCGTAGAAGTGAGAGTGTAAATCCTTTGACTTGTTTGGGAAGACCCAGTGTGGTCGATGCTAAAGTCCCTGTGACTGGAAGTATGGAGGAGTTGTCTGGGTTTATTGGTGGATTTAGAACAGCTTTGGAGGGAAAAGAAGATGTTTTCATTGATTTCAAGTTTGAAAATCTTGGTTTGAAGTTGAAGGAAGGGAAGACAATCCTTAAAGGCGTCAATGGTTCGATTCGGAGCAAGCGTTTGACGGTGAGATCGTGAAGATATTCTTATTTACCTCTACTGATGCATATAACCAGGCAATTATGGGGCCCTCTGGTTGCGGAAGTGAGTTTCGCGACTTTCACCGTTTTCCAACTAATTCACGCAAAAATAAACAGAGACTACATTCATGAGTGTATTAATGGGAAAAGTTGCTCGCACTTCAGGGACGTTGCTGATCAATGAAGAAGAATGCGAAATGTGAGTTCTTTGATGTTACGAACCACCAAATGTTAATTTGATGGATGAAAAAAAAGGTCCAAATACAAGAAGATAATTGGTTATGTCCCGCAAGAAGATATTATGCTTCGAGAACTTACGGTTCGGGAGAACATTTTTCATTCTGCTCGAACAAGACTTCCCAAGACGTGGACCGCTGCTCAAGTCAACAAATATGTCGATGATGTACTCGATGTTTTGAAGTATGGTTTTGTAAGATCATAGATTCCGACTTATACCTTCTAACTAGCTTATCTCACGTCCAACACTCTCTCATCGGTTCAGAGACAGAGCGAGGTGTGTCGGGTGGACAAAGGAAGAGAGTAAATATTGGAATGGAACTTGGAGGAGGTGAAATCACTTTCTTCTGGTTCTCTGTCGGATTCTAATCTTAAAAAAGTCCCGATTGCCTTGTTTCTCGATGAGCCAACCAGTGGGTGAGTCATTCATAATCCAATTTTTTCGCTCTTGCTAATAAATGATCTTAGTCTTGACTCAACGTCATCCTTAAAAGTCGCTGAAATCCTTCGTAAAATCGCATCGCTCGGTTTGACGATTGTGGCCGTCATCCACCAGCCTCGATACGAAATCTTCCAGCAATTCAATGATATTCTCATGCTTGTACCAGGAGGGAAAACAGCCTACATTGGACCCACCGCCTTCGTCGTCGCCTACTTCAAGGAACTAGGCTACTTTTTCGACGCGCTTGCAAATCCTGCTGACATATTGATGGATATTCTCAGCGGAAAGGGAATTAACCAAAAAGGAGACGAAATCACACCCGACGGTCTCGTTGACAGATGGGAATCGTTTGGACAAGCATGGGTTGACGAAAAAGTCGAAGCTGATACGGAAAATCAAAATGCACGCTCTGCCGAAGAATGTGCAGCATCAACAAAGGACTTGGAGCTTATTGTCAAAAATCGCGGAGCTCCTATATGGACTCAAATCGGACTTTGTCACAATCGTTACATTGTTCAGCAATACCGTCAGGCTGGAAGCTTGGTGATTGAAATTGGAGTCGCTTCTCTTGCGGGCTTATTGGTAAGTTTTCAATCTTCGACAATAATGTGTGATTAACAATAGCTCATAGATGGGGATTGCAATTATGGGTCAGAAGGGCCAGATTTTTAAAGGAGTGTATGTTGACCCGTATTCAGGCCTCACGCCGTCAACTGTCTTGTGGTTGATTCCTCAGCTCGGTAACTTCAAAGAGGGTGATGTCATAAACACTAACACATTGAAAGGTTTACTCGTCGGTATGGCGTGTGGGCTTGCCGGAGCTCCAGCTGGCGTGAAAGTGTTTGCAGAGGAGCAGTCAGTATACTGGCGCGAAGCGGCGAATGGTCATGACAAGCTTGGTTACTTTACAGGAAAAGCAATAGCGTCAATTTATCGTTTCATATTGAGTTCTCTGCATTTTGCATCTATTTTCGTATTGCTCGGAAAACCTGCATCTTCATTTGGTTTTGTCTACGCTGTCATTATGCTACAATTCTGGAGTGTTTATGGTATGGCCATGCTTATTAGTATGATTGTTCGCAGAGAAGATTCTGCCCTACTTGCCGTAGTTGTATGTTTATTTTGCGCCGTGTTTTGTGGATGTAAGTGCAACGTTATCTGAGATTCATTTGTCTTACTCTTCAGTCTAGATGGCCCAACAATCAAGGATAGCTATTCGATGGGAATCACATTTCTTTTTGCAATTTCGTACAATCGTTGGGCTATCGAGGCTTGGTTTTCTCAAGAGCTGAGCCTTTTTCAGGATATCTATCAAATAGGGGCGGCCGCAGAAAATTACGGATACGTGTTAGGCAAAGAAGCTATGAACCTCGGCTTATGTTTTTTTATTGGTTTAGTTCTCAGAATGATAGCGTTTGCACTGATGGTTCTTTTGCACCGGGACAAGCAAAAGTAGACAATCAGTAGATTTCTTAATAATTATTTCACTTTGCTTTCTATAAATATAGAGGCACTTTAGAACAATTAAAATACGTCTATGTTCCCAAATACTCCACTGCCTCAGGAATCCAGATGACCTCATTCTACAAATTCAATAAAATAACAGAAAAGGAGTAATTTACGCTCAGCAAGGCAGTGATGGAATCAGTAACTTTGGGATTTTGTAAACAAGAAGAACTAAATAAGTTTACAATTTGTGGAAACTGCCCAATATTGCTCCGGTTCCAGACCTTTGAGGATTGTTTGTATTCGTCAACAGGCTATCAGGTAATTGGTCAACTGAAAGGGCCCTTCCAGTGACAATTCTTTGCTCACAACAATACCAACCAGAAAAAAAGGCCCTAATTGAATGTCCTACGACCTCACACAGATTCTCCTACCAGGGAATTGCTACGCGTCAACGTATACAATTGGGTATCCGGTCACAGACTATGGATATTCTTGTGCCCCACATTTCTATTGTCCAAACTCCACTTCAACCATCGTAAAATCTCTGCCGCAAATATGTTCCCCCACAGCAGACTGCATCGCGACTCGTTTGAATTCGAAACCGTGCACGGTTGAGTTCAAGTTCCTTTTGGTTTGACAGGGATCTAAATTCGTCATTCACAGCCCCAAGGCCCATATGAGCCTCAAGCCTGCCCAGCAGGATATTACTGTCCCACTGTCAAGACTATGTTTCAGTGTCCTAGCGGATATTACTGTCCGATCGGAACCATAACCCCGCGATCTTGTCCGACGATGAGTACCTGCACGGCGGGATCCGTCGTGCCAACTTACTATGGCGGAATCATCATCTGCTTCATCGTCGACATTGTTTTAGCGATCGCATACTTTGGAATCAAATACGGCGGATGGCTCGGGAAAGTGCAAGACGCGACAAACAAACGTAAGACTAAACAAAATGAAAAACGGATCCAAATCGAAGACGCAGAAAAGGGACTTCCGGTGCCAGACGAAGAACGAGGCCGAGAAAGAAGCCCAAGTGTCCAACCTGTCAATGTCTTGGGCAGGCCCAGCATCGGAGAAATTCAACTGGCACCGGCGGGAAGTATGGGAGACCTTTCAGGATTTATTGGCGGATTTAGAACGGCTTTGGAAGGGAAAGAAGATGTGTTTATTGACTTCAAGTTTGAAAACCTTGGATTGAAGCTCAAGGAAGGAAAAACTATCCTGAAAGGCGTGAACGGCTCCATTCGAAGCAAGAGGTTAACTGTAAGTTTTTATTAAATAATGTGTTTTTCTAATCCGATTGTATCAGGCGATCATGGGGCCATCCGGATGCGGAAGTAAGTTCATTCAGGACTCCCCCAGGACAGTTCCAACTCATTCTTGATCAATAGAAACGACATTCATGAGTGTATTGATGGGAAAAGTTGCTCGTACATCTGGAACGTTGTTAATCAACGAAGAAGAATGCGAAATGTGAGCATTATAGACTAGAGTGATTTCTATTTTGACCAACGATTGAAAACAGGTCTAAATACAAGAAAATCATTGGTTATGTCCCTCAAGAAGATATCATGCTTCGGGAGCTCACAGTCCGAGAGAATATTTATCATTCTGCGCGAACAAGACTTCCCAAGACGTGGACCGCTTCTCAAGTCCACAAATACGTTGATGATGTACTCGATGTTTTGAAGTGAGAACATATGCGTGATGGACCCGATAAACACTCATACTGATTTTCATTGCTTAGCTTATCCCATGTCCAACACTCTCTCATCGGTTCAGAGACAGAGCGAGGTGTATCCGGTGGACAAAGAAAAAGAGTCAACATCGGTATGGAACTTGGAGGAGGTGAGAGGATTCGTTCATGGATTCCAATTGTACTGACTGATTGCAGTGCCTATCGCCTTGTTCCTTGATGAGCCAACCAGTGGGTAAGTTATATAAGATGTTTTTATATCTCTTGCTAATATGGTCTTAGTCTTGACTCAACTTCATCATTAAAAGTCGCTGAAATCCTTCGCAAAATTGCATCTCTCGGATTAACAATCGTGGCCGTCATCCACCAGCCTCGATACGAAATCTTCCAGCAATTCAATGATATTCTCATGCTTGTACCAGGAGGAAAAACCGCCTACATCGGACCCACCGCCTTCGTCGTCGCCTACTTCAAGGAACTAGGCTACTTTTTCGACGCGCTTGCAAATCCTGCCGACATCTTGATGGATATTCTCAGCGGAAAGGGAATCAACCAAAAGGGGACGAAATCTCGCCCGACGGACTCGTTGACAGATGGGAATCGTTTGGACAAGCATGGGTTGACCAGAAAGTCGCAGCTGATCATGAGAACCAGAAGGGACACTCAGTGGAAGAGAGTCTTGCTTCTACAAAGGACTTGGAACTTATTGTTCAGAATCGCGGAGCTCCATTGTTGACACAAATCGGGCTTTGTCATAACCGGTACCTAATCCAGCAGTATCGCCGTGCAGGAAGTTTGGTGATTGAGATTGGAGTAGCCTCTCTTGCTGGTTTGCTCGTGAGTCTTCTTTCTCAGCCTTTGCTTAAAGTAACGATTTAAATCGTGAATAATTAGATGGGAATCGCGATTATGGGACAAAACGGACAAATCTTTCAAGGAGTGTTTGTTGATCCATATTCAGGCTTGACGCCATCAACTGTTGAATGGTTGATTCCACAGCTTGGTATGTGATACTTAATTTTCTTGTTCGAGACTGACAGAAAGATTTCGATAGGTCTCTTGGTTGGAATGGCATGTGGTCTCGCCGGTGCTCCTGCAGGTGTGAAAGTGTTTGCCGAAGAACAGACTGTCTATTGGAGAGAAGCTGCGAATGGACACAGCAAGCTGGGTTACTTTATCGGAAAGGCAATTTCGTCCATCTACCGCTTTATTTTGAGCTCGCTACATTTCACTGCAATTTTCGTCGTGTTGGGTCTGCCATCTGCATCTTTTGGATTCATTTACGCTGTCATTATGTTACAGTTTTGGAGTGTTTATGGAACTGCCATGATTGTGAGTATGACCGTTAGACGTGAGGATTCGGCGTTGCTTGCTGTCGTTGTTTGTTTGTTCTGTGCCGTGTTTTGTGGATGTAAGTTCCGATTTGATTTATTGGACCGAAGCTAACTCGTGTAATGCAGATGGTCCAACTATTAAGGATAGTTACTCTATGGGTATCACCTTCCTCTTTGCGATTTCTTACAATCGTTGGGCTATCGAAGCTTGGTATTCACAGGAACTCAACGTATTCCAGGATGTGTATCAAATCTCAGCCGCTGCTGGTCGTTTTGGATACGTGTTGAACAAAGAGTCCATGAACTTGGGTCTTTGCTTTGTAATTGGATTGGTGTTGAGAATTATTGCGTTTGCATTGATGGTTTTGTTGCATCGCGACAAGCAAAAGTAGATAACTTTACTAGATAGGTTAGGTGGAGAGAACTGGTGTTTTGTGATATTTTACTTCGAATAAATTAGAGCTTTCTTTGAAGACTCCGCTATTCATACGCTAACACAAACGAAAGGTTAAGTAACAAAAACTATACAGAATCGAACTATTATTATTCTTGGAAAGTGTCGAAAAAGAAACAAAGGGATAACCGAATCATCCAAACAAACTCAAATCACATCATCAACATCATACCACCTCCTTCAAAACCTTTTTTGATATGACTTTGGCGTCTGCACCTTGACCCGCTTCCACGCAACAAGCCCTGCAACACCCACAACACAAACACCAAACACACCAACAACCCACATCCCAAACCTTTCCAAAAACCCACGGTCTCCCGAGAAACTCCCGTTCCTCATCGATGTTCCGGAATCTTTTCGGATCTTGCGACTGTCTTTGGACGACGCGGCCGCCGCAGAGTCTTTACTGGATCCCGGAGGCGTATGTGGCATGCCTGAGGTAGTAACACGGAGGATATTGTGGTTGTCGAATGCGGCGCCGGTGTGGGCTGTGAAACCGAGGTATCCAAAGGATGGAAGTGTTACGCCAGAGATTTGTGTGCACAGTTCCCACTTGTTTTCGCCCTTGACGTTGAGGAACACCTAGTTTTGATGAATTAAGGGGTTGTTGGATTAGTCCCAAAATGAGTATTGATGGATTCAAGATAACGGGTTTACCTTAAGGCTCTCACCAGCAAGGTACTCAACACGAGCAACAGTTCTCCAGTCACGGTTTCGAAAGTCGTAGGCGGGACAACCACCTGCTTCCCCGCTCTTTCCGTCTGTTTTGAAGTCGTATCCTTTGACACCGTCGCCGAGTTGGACAGTCACGTAAGGGAACAGGAAATCGTGTTTTCCATTTTTGAATGTGTCGAAAAAGACGCCGAGTCCTTCTGTGTGGTCTTGGTTTCCAAAGACGGGACCAGATTGTTGTTTTGTTTTTGTGTCTATGTGAGTGTGTTATTTTACGTGGGGTTATTGTGGGAAGTTGAAATGGAGTTACTTACACCAGAATGCAAAGCCGTCGCCGTGGAAGTAGCCCGATCTGCCATGAACTACAAAATCGATATCAATGGACCAGGCATTCGATGCGAGTTGCTGGTTTAACAGTTAATTATATTGAAGCTGGGGGTTGGTTTGGTGGAGATTGAGTGGTTGAGACTGTGGGGGTTCACTTTTAAACGCATCTTCTGACGAAGAACAGTTTTATCCTTTCTGTGCGTTCTTTGTTTGTAAACTAGTTGAATTCGACATACGGTCTGTTCCTTTAAACTCCAGTCTTCATTCTCATAATTCAGCCCATTTGACTCTAGTTCACAAGTCATAGGCAAGTAAACAATTTCGAATTTGTTGACGAAGGCATTGAGTGATGTTGACTGGGCGGGACTCGGGCATCACCAACTCCGACTGAGCGACGACAACACAACTGCACGTCAAAGTATTTTGCAGAATTGACAACACACCTGACGAGACCATAGCCATCCAGCCTGGTTAGGAATCTCACGGGTCAAAGAGATTGTCTGTGAATTAATGTCAACAACGGTGTCCCCACCAAAGTCCCAGTATCTGTTGTTGAAAGGAGGAAGATCTGTGGTGAGTTTGAGATTGAGTTAGTTGATTGAGATTAAGTAAGCAAACAGAATACCAATAAAAGGCCATTCGATAGAATATGACTTGAGAGGGAACGAGTTGTTTGGAGGCGGGAGGACACTCTGGTGGGTCAATTGCATTCTTTCTCTTGTTTCTGAGTGAGATTCAAAAACAGGAATCGGACAAAAGAAAGAAATGACGAGTTTGGAAGCCGAGCGGGTTTGTCCACATTCTTCCTTCTCCTTTGAGACCACCCACTAATCCAACTAATAATCTAATCAAACAAGGCCTGGGTCAGACAAGTGCATTCAGTATTTGACAAGTTGCTCAAGGCATCAAGGTGAGACTTGTTAGGCAGTCTAAGCACCAAAGCATTCTTAACCTATTCTCTTCTCCTATTCAATCCTGATTCCTATGCACCTACCTATTATCTATATATACTATAGACCAGATGCCAAAAGTCTCTCGTCTCTCGTGACACTTTCCGTCATCGGCCGTTCTTCACCTGTTTGTTACCCATTTGTTACTTTATTCCATCTACTTTCTTGACCTAACTTCAAATTCTCTACTTCCAAAACAAAGTGGTCCGCCGAAGCAAAGCAAGCACGCGCCGCCTCGTTCACAGCGCCGGTTCTCGTTGCGCCGGCGAAAGGACGCCGAAAAACGATCCCGGTCGAATGGCCACACTCCGGCGACGCAAACTGGGGCTGCTCCGCTGAAAAGGTGCGTGCGCGTGATTGATTGGTACTTGGATTAATGACTGGGCTTAGATTGCGGAAACCGGAATGTTCTTCAAACCGCAAAGTATCGACGAGAACGATTATGCTCTGTGCCAATACTGCCTGCTCGGTCTTGCGGGCTGGGAATCAACCGATGATCCGGTATTCGAACACAAAAAGCGAAGTCCGGATTGCATCATGTTCAAAGGTCCGCGTGTCTTTGAGAAACTTGGCCCTTCTGTCATTCAAAGCTTGGTGCGCATCGCTTTGGTTGTTCAGAATCCTCACTTATACTATATTGTTTAATTAGGAGGCTGAGGCGGCAGAAAAGGATAAAGATGAAGTAGAATCAGTTATCGAATTACCTTCAGCTGAACATACTGCTCCCGAACCCACACCTGCTGTCCCAACAATAAAACCTACTACAGCGAAAACTACAGCTTCTAGCACTGCGACCAAAGCAGCAGCGACCACCAAACCCAAAGCTGCCCCAACAACTCGCAAACCTCGCAGCACATCTACAACTGCAGCTCCAGTTCCAGCACCAGTTCCAACTCCAGCCCCAATAGAGCCGACAGAACAACCAAATACCAACGAATCTGAATCAGAAGCTCCTCCAGCAAAAACCACAAAACAATCGACACGCGCACCCAGAGTCTCACGTACAACAAAAGCAACTGCAGCTGCTCCAAAAACAGCAGCGCCTCCTCCAACAATTACAGAAGACGAGAGTGAATCTGAACCCGCGGAAAAAGTTTCGGCTACCGTTGTTTCATCAGCTGCTCCGGCTTCTTCCTTTACGATCCCCACTGTTTCAAATGATGCACGTCCATCTGCTCCTACTTCTCAAAGGTTAAACTTTGTTATTGACCTACCTTCCTATCAACTCGACATTGCTGATGAACCTTTGGAAACGGATACTGAGGAGGTACCTTCGAAATTACTGAGCCCGAAACGAAAACGCGAACCACTCAATAATACAGACCACGAGAATAGTGACGAAGATGACAACGATGATGGCGGAAGAAATAAGAAGAAGGGATTCGTTGTTCAGGAAACTCAAATGCCACTGTTCCAAGAAGAGAAAGAGAGGGACGTGATTGTCGTCGAGGACCTTGTTGATGATACTAAGTCGAGTTGCCCCTCAAATTCAATTCGTGACATGACTTCTCACAAAACACAAGAATCCGCCGATGAAGCATCGGCACCCGCCCCGCCCCTGTAAAAGCACCCGCAGTTAAGAAACGGACTACTGCTGCTGCATCAAAAGAAAAGAAAGCTGCATCATCAAAAGCCACAGTTGTGACTGAGTCCATCACCATTCCCTCTGAAAAACAAGATTCCATGAAACCAGTGAAAGCACCAGCGAAGAAACGCGTACCGAAGGAAAAAATGGTTGTTGAAGTGAAAAGCGTTGCTGACGAAGAGTCCCATTTAGTGGCAGACGTATCAACGGAGCCCGTGCGAGAATCATCCAATGAACATGTCGGTTCAGCCAATAAGGCTGAAGAGAATGTGTTGGATGTTGAACCGGTATCAGATTTAGTACACACAGTTCATGGAAACTCCGTAGCTCAGTCCGATATGGATGTTGATTCTGGTTCACAAGAGTCGGAGACTGTCGAGTCAGTCGCGGAGGAGCCTCCAGCTTCGCTTTCAGAGCCGGATTCGGTGGATTCTTGTGTTGACGCAAGTGTTGAAGTCAGTGTGATTGAGGAAAAGGCTGTGAAACCTGCGAAAATTGTTCCAAAGAAACGTGTCGCTGCTGCGAAAGGAAAGAAAGCTGGTGTTACCGATCAAACAAGTGGTGAAGGCGTTGCTTCGCAAGCACCTGTACATGCGAAGGATGTGGTATCGAAACCAGACGAGGAGAAACTTGAAAAGACTCAAACCAAGAAACGAGTTACGTCTGCAAAAGAGAAGAAGGTTGCGGTGGAGCCTGAAGCTCTTGTGCCTGTTCAAGAGCCAATTGCAAGAGCCACTGCTTCTGTTGTGGCTCCTGAAATTATCTCTCAGCCTATTTCACAACCTCGACTCAATAATGGTCCCACCTCTACCTCGGAAGTCCCTACAAATAATGAAAAAACCAACAGTATGAAAATACCAGCCATTAAAAGTATCAAAACGTCAACGACGGTGGTGGACTACTCTAAAATGATTGACGATTTGGACAACGAACTCCTTCAACACGCTTTTGCAACCGAAACGCCGTCCGCTATTCAAAAACATCAACCACAACCAATGAATTTGAGTATTGTGAGTGAAGACGACCTCCTAGATTGTTACGGAGCAAGTCCCGAGGGTACACCTAAAGCTTCTGCACCGCCTGCCGCCGAACCTATAGCCTTCGCATCTAGTAAACTTCGAAATATCGCAGTCGAAGTTGAAGAAGATGAGGAAGAGTTCCAAGACGCGTCGGAACACCTTACTATGGACTATACGAACCCAGAAACTATTGTGAGGGAGTTTTGGCCAGCAGAAGGAGCCCTTGTCCAGCGCGTTGACGACTTGGATCCTAAAGAGAGAGGGTTGTCTGTTCGGGAATGGATGCGTAAAGTTGGGGAGACTGAGGTTCTGAGGATTTTGGAAGGTGTCAAAACTGTTTCTGCACTTGTTGAGAGGGAGGTTGGAAAAGTGAGAGATGAAGTTGAGGATATGGAATGTTGACCGATATTTATTAAATAAGAATATTTCGTGTCTTATGGTTGGAGGAGAGGTGTTTCTTCTGTTGTTTCATCGGAGGATTCAACTTCAGAGGATAAGAGAGGCATTGCACCCAGTTCCATGGCTGCAACTCCTTCTTTTGAAAGAAATAGGAGAGATGTCGTTGCTGCGACTGCCATGACAATCGCCATTCCAAAAAATACAGCTTGTGGGAAACTGCTGACAGTCATCTGGTACAACACACTAACAGCGACACTTGCAAATAATGCAGACACGCTTTCAAAGATCTGAATCGAACCAAGTAATCGACCTTGATGACTTGGAGAAACCATCGTACTCAACAGTGATCTCACAGTCGGGGCCACAACAGAACCGACCGAATACAACACCGCAACACCTGTAAACACAACTCCATTCGGTGCCAACGCGTACCCAATCTCTCCCATGACTGAAAACCATATCCCAACCCTCAACACAAATACTTCAGTCGCAACCTTCTCCCCACCAATCCACCGCATCAGTCGTGGCAATACACCAACTAGCCATGTTATTTTGAGAAACGATCCGAAAAACACGAAACTTCCAACGTCCAAAGAATCCCAGCCGAACCGCTTTGCAGGGTAAAACAGGAACCGGACTTGTAGCCCACTGGTAAGGATTGCGAGTGCGATCAAGATGATGATGAGTGTGACAGAATTGGGAAATCGCCCCAACGGTTGTTATCGTGCCTTTCACAGAATCTGTAAAGACCTGTTGAATTGATTTGTTGTCTCCATGCGGTTTAACAGGTATAGACGGAAAGAAGAGTGTTAGATGAACAAGGAGAAGACAGGACAGAATCAGTTGTATAGTGAACACAGTTGTGAACCCGTATTCCTTTGCGATAAGTCCACTGAGAAGCGGAGCAAGGCACGCTGAGAGGGCTAACACACTGTCCAAGTACATGAAATACTTTGTTCGTTTGAGAGGCTCTGCGGTATCGACAATGTAAGCCAAGCACGACATCCTTATGAGCGGGATTCCTCCGCATAGACCAAACAATATATATACTCCACAGAATAGGTAGAGAGGAACTTGAGTGGTTGAAGCATATAGATAAGCGGCAGATAATATACAGAGTGATACAGTTGCTGAAAACATGGCTGCTTTCCTCCCGAACACGTCAACGAAATGGCCGCTAACAATCAAAGCGCATATTCCGGGTATTTCTTGAAACACGTGGAATGATATTGCCCAGGAGGCTGCAATTGCTTGTACATCTCCTCGTTGCGAACATGTTTCGTAATCATCTTCAAACGTGGTGGTTGTGCCATTGAGCTCTTTGCAGACAGTTACAATGAGAAGCTCTTGAAATGGCAAGACGCCGAGCATGATTGGGAAAATGAGGAGGAAGAGCACTAAGAGTCCATGGATGGGATGAGGCGTGAAAACTGGCATTGAAATTCTCGTGCCACAAATAGATTAACATTGAATACAAAAACGATAACTGATAGAATTTATTTACTGCACAATAGACAACGATTCAATGAATGTTACTCATAGAAGAATTTAGTACTGGTACTTGACTGGAGCTGGCTTGACGTACTTGAAGTCGTTGGTCTTGTACAAAGTAGCAGACTTACAGTAGTCAGAGTAACCAGAGGATGGAGTGAAGTGGGATCCGTATGGAGCAACCAAACCAGAGCCATCGGCAGCAGTAAGTGGCTGACCTGGGAAACAGCACTCAGCAGTCTTCTGGCCTGGGGAGCTGTTGTTATCACAGTACTCTGGGCGGAAGACAAAGTTTTCACCGTTTCCGAGGTAAGAAAGGTCAGCAGAAGCGATACCCTTCTCGTTGATGAGGGAGGCACGGAAACGGTCCAAACGAGTGGCAGTGTTGTCGTTTCTGGCAATGTTGGACCAGTAACGCTCAGCAACGGCGGCAATACGTGGGAAGACGTAACGGTCAAGGTTGTGGCGCTAAATTAATTCAAGAGGTTAGATATGACGTTTTATGAAGATTAAATCGCGTCAGTTACCTTGACAGTCTCAGACCACAAAGCACCGAATCCTCCCTAAACGGTGGCCTTGGCCTTGTCAGTGAGTCCGGCAAGTGGGTCGTAGTCGTAGATGAGAGTCCAGTTGTGCCATTGACCAGCAAAGGTCTTGAAACCATCAAGGTTGTAGGCGGTTGGTGGGTTGTTTCTCTCAAAGTCGGAAGAGCACCAGTGAGCAGATGGGGAGCAGTCAAAGTAGTAGTAGTCAGATGGAGCAAGAACAATGTTGGTGAAACCCTTGGCAGCAGCGTTGTTGACAGTGTCAGCAACTGGTCCAGTCCAGACAGTGATCAAGGAATCCTTCTTGATGATGTCATCAACTCCGTAAGCCCAGGCAACCTCGTCCCAAGCTCCGAGAGTCTTTCCTCCAAGCATGTTTTGGAGTCTGGCATCAAAGTTTCTCATCATTGGGGTCAAGAGAGCGGTAGAGTCGAAAGAATCGTAGTTGTCTGGGACAAGTCCGTAAGCTCTGGTGTTCTATTCAAACATATTAGAAATTAGCTACTGTTGTGAACTTACAATCTCGTCGTGTCCCATGTGGATAACTGGGTCCTTGAACCATGAACCGACTTCGTTGATGAGCTGGTCAAGAATTTGGAGAGCCTTCTCTTGACGGACATCAAGCTGTCCACAAGGTGGCTGGTTACAGTAGTTACGTCCCCACCATACGACACCACCAACGCAATCGTTGGTCTCCGCATTGACTGGAACAGTCTGGTTGGAGCACATGGCGTTGGTAGCGAACGAGTTACCGTTCCATGGAGAGTGGTTCCATGAAGAAACAATGTTCTGGTCAATCCATCCCAAAACAGCGTTGTGTCCTGGAGTCTCAAACTCTGGAATAACACGAATGTTGCGGTCAAACGCGTACTGGACGATGCCTTGGAGTGTAGATCTTCAAGGAACCGTCGGCGTTCTTGTAAGCCGCGTTCTTATGGACCTGTGGGTAAGTCTTCCACTCAATTGGGAAAGACTGAGAGTCAAAAATGTGCCAGTGGAGACGTTGAGCTTGGCAGCAGCCAAACCGTCAATGATACGCTTGATGTCCTCGACTGGGAAGAAGTTACGGGCAGTGTCCAACATGAAACCACGGTATGGGAAAGCTGGCTTGTCGTTCACGGTGGCAAGGACGAGCTTTCCGTCAGCAGTGATGAGCTGGGACAAAGTTTGGAGACCGTACTGAACTCCGACCTTAGAGTTGGCTAATTGTTGTGTCAGATTAAATCGAGGAAGACAACATAAATTATAAATAAGTACCAGAGACGGTAGCACCAGTAGCAGTAATGTCCAAAGTGTAAGACTCGTCAGCCTTTGGCAAGTCCTCAGGTCCAGAGACGGACCAACCGTTGTTGCTAACAACATTGGCGGTAACTGGGAACTTCTTTCCAACTTTTCCACCCTTAGCGGTGAAAGAACCAACAAGAGAAGCGACAGCTGGGTCAGTAGCGACGTTCAAAATGTTGGAGGTGACAGCAAAACCTCCAATAGCAACGGAGGACTTCTTGTCAACAACCTAATTCGAAATAACATAAGTTTCAAACATCAATTAACATAGCATGAATATACGAACCTGGTTTGGCAATGGCCAAAGGTAGTCGGAGGCAGTGAGGGCTGAGACTGAAGCAGCCAATGCAATGAGGGAGACGAATTGCATGTTTTTGTTATAGAACTTGAGAGAGAGCCTGAAAAAATGTCATGGTCCTTTTAAAGGCTTTCTAGGTGGCTCCTATCGGTGACAAAACGTGGCATAAGCAGTCAGATGACTTTGCTCAACCGAAATTGGGAAAATTTTGGAAGCGTTGGGAAAGCGAGATCTTGAAGTTTCACTGTGGATTCATATCTCGTCACTATGAGCCATGCTTCTTTGTTTCGCTTTTCTTATGTGCAATAGCTGGGTTGCTTGTCATTCAATGGACAGCCTTGTACGAAACAAGGGCGTTACATATTTGTGTCTCGTCTAATTTACATCACACTTGATACAACATAATGTCTTTCACCCACATAATTGATGGAGAGCACTTATGATTAAAAATACGGATGCGGTGATTCTAGGGTGGAGAGGGAAAGACCAATTTGATGTCGGAAAGGGCCACTTTGTTCAAGCCCGTAGTACCCTTTGATTAGACACCTATACCCCTTGTCCACTTACCCATCGCTGGGAACCGTTCTCTCTACAGTTATAATATCGAGATAAACAATTTGTTATTATTGCCCTCAGACACAATTGAGTAGAATTAAAGAACCTTAGCACTCTCTTCCTCTCGCTTGGTCTTCTTTATTGAACCACAACTCTTGAAGTCAAATGAATCATACATAGTAAGATGCCTGTTTGCCATAGTGATTCGTCAGCCGAAATTGATATCACTTCTTGGAAGCTGAAAACTCGTCCGTTTAGCAAAGAATGTACAACGAACGTCCATCTTTTACCCCCAGTTCGTTTTGTTTTCGCAACCTGATGGAAAGAGGACCTTGTATCTGGGCTGAAGTGAGACACTTTGCTTTCGGGCTTGTGAAGAGACAGCGAAAATCTCCATGAAACAAAAACAGGGCTATTCTTTGAGTAACAATGCTCTATCTCTCTTCTCACACGCTCTCCACCAATTTATGAGACATGTCCACTCACTCGTTATCTTATACGATGCCCATACTGACATCATAAAGTGAGTTTTGACATCAACTCGCCATCAATATGAAACACAGCTCTCTCTTCTTTCATTTCCTTTTCCTCCGTCCAATCGATCTAATGTTTGAACCAAACAACGAGATTCACAACTCAATCACACCTACCCATCAAATACAGTCATGGCCTTCTGCTCCGTTTCTCTTAACTGCTTCCCCCTCTTCGCAGGCTCCATTACTTCCTCAAACTCCTCACTTTCACAATCAGTCCTGAACTTCGTGTAATAAACATTGTTTAATAGTCTAATACCAATCAAAAAAACACCAAAACAGACGCAACAAACATCACAACTGAATCACCAACCCATCAAACGCAACCTCCGCCTTGACCCCCTTTTCCCTCAACCCCTTCCCCCACTCCTCACTCTCCAACACCTTCTCAAACTCTCCATGCTCACACTCATGATTAAACCCCATGAAATACACACGCGGGACTCCAAGCGCCTCCGCACACGGAATCGCACTCTCATACCCCTGATGCGACGCAAAGTCCTTCTCCCTCAAACAATCAAGCACCAGTACTCTGTTCTCCGACCTCCTCACGAGTTCGAACACGGGTGCAGGGATGTGGTTCGTGTCTGAGATGTATGTGAGGTGTGGGAGGAGGAACGCGGTGCAGTAGTATGGGTCGGACCCCTTGCGGCCGTGTTCGACGGGGAAGGGGGTTACGGGGAGGGTGGAGTTTATGAGGAAGGGGGGGAAGGTTGTTAGGGTTGGGGTGTCGAAGATGTGGAATGTGAGGGAGGGGATGTGGCCGCCGCCTGTTGCTTTTGATGCGTTTATGATGTAGGGGAAGATGGAGGAAATTACTGTGTATGTTGACTGGTTGAGGTAGATGGGGATTGTGGATTGGACGGGGCCGTCGCGGTGGAGGGTCCAGGAACGGAGGTCGTCGAGTCCCATTACTGCATCGGCGTGATCGTGGGTGAGGATGACTGCATCGATTTGTTGGATGTTGTAGTGGACGAACCATTGGACGGCGGAGGCGTAGAAGGTTTTTCCGCAGTCGATTAGAATGTTTTTGATTGTGCCGGTTGCATCTCTTTCATTGTTTTTGATGGGTTAAGGTTGAGGTTGAGGTTTTTGTCTTAGTACTCTATTTAAGATGACATTATCATCCATACCTGTATCGATAGATCCCAGATGTGTTTCCTGCAATATTAAGAAAAAACGATCAGCACAGTAGAAGCTTAATTGCAAGATCACCTCGTCTGTTCTTGTTCCACATTTGCACTTCCGCTACTCTTGGATCAGATCGGCGAGGCGGACGAGAGTCCCGCTCTGCTGGCTGGGTGGCAAGAAGACAGACTTTGCACGATGGATTCGGGCGGGTGAGACAAGTGACATCAGGAATTGCATTTGAGGGACCTTTTGACAGGATGTGTGTGCAAGAGTTAGACAAGAACACATTAGGTCAAAGGAACTAACCTGTGCCAAGAAAGATGAATTCAATTGGAGTAATGGCTGCTGGTGCAGTCATGGTGATGATGGATTGATTGTTGAAGAGAGACTTCTTTTAGAGCATCCACGCTCGCATCAATATGAATGTGATAATCACTAAGATTAATCTACAAAATGCCATGGATAACACAAGAATTGTAGGCCAAATCACTTGGATTGCCAGCCGCAGCAAAGAGCGGACCTTGTGTTAACTAAAGACAACCGGACAATTTAAGACCGCAATGTACCAATAGGGACTACTGATGCGTAATTAAACTTGTATTATCCGAAAGCCAAAAGAGGCTGCTGCTTGGTTATCCCTCTTATGGCAGCAATTCTTTGACAACCAAGCATCCAACCTGCACCAAAAACAAACAACAAGTAAAAGCAAATGTACCGGGGGACAGACTCGGACAGCGATGGCGAATCAGGCACAGCCGCAACGGTGTCCGAACAGTCGCTGAGCAGCAGTCGGGCGGCGTCTCCGTCCGAATCCATTCAAGTGTTCAGAGTGTCAACGAAGCGTTTCTCGAATCGCTGCTTTTGAACATGAGAGACGCGGCGGGGCGGCGGCACTTCGACTGGGTCTTGTTTCGTCTGGTTCTGGTGCTTCTGCTTCGAATGAGTATCCTTCAACTTCAACGGGTGAGGGGTTGCCTTAAAACCTGAAGAGTCAACTAAACATGCAGAACCAGCACAAGCACCAGCAACTCCCTCAAACAGACTATTCGACATTCGAGGTGCTTTAAATGATGCCACACCGTCCCTGGGCATTGGCCACCTCTCTCGCAGCACCACAACCACCACACCACCACGAACACCAGCAACCTTCTTCAAAGACGGTCAAACTACTCGGCGGACGAAAACGCAGAACCTCAACAATCGATTCAATGCACAACTTCGAACAAGACTGGCAAGACAGAAACGAGGACAACGACAACTTCAGAAACAGTCCTCACTTTGAATCACCAGAAAAGATGCCCCAAAAAGACTTTCTCGACTTGGACTTTCGGGATTCAAAGAAACTGGCTTCAATGAGCTCGCTGTTTGATGCGGATGATGAGGATCGCGTGGATTCAGATGATCTGGATGAACTGAAGCTGCACGCGTCTTTGCCGCCCTCGTTGGCGGCTTGGGATTCCACCCCCTTTGTCTTTGGTGGTACCGGTCTACCCTCTACCTTCCAAAATACTCACCAGCAACAATTCAACATCCATTTCAACATAATCCATTTCATAATCAGCAAAATCATCAACAAATGCATCACAATCAGCACCAAGTTTTCCAATCATTTCAATCTAGTTCTCTCTTTCAGCATCCTCAAGCATCCCTTTCTCTTCCTTCAGCCTCGCTTTTTGGTGCAACAGCTCCACAGCAATCATTTACTCCATTTTCATTTGACTTTGCAAACCATTCCCATCAACAGCACAACAAAATGAACAAGAACAAGCAGCCGCTAAGGTAAAGAGTTTTAATTGTCTATGAAAGCATTTCCTAACTATTTCTGATAACCTTAGAATCTCGATATTGATTCCCTGTTTCACCAACTCTTGCCTCCCAACCAAGAACAATCATCTGCATCTCTATTCGATATTCGAAATACAACACATCGAACTTCGCCTTCAATCAAAAGAAAAACACGGAACCAAACGTCTTCTCATCTTCCACTGCTTCTGCCACACAACCACAGCACCTGCCGCAACGACGAGCATCCGATGCATTTTTAGGTATTCAAAATGCCACTGCCTCAAAGTCTGGAAGGTATCCGACTAGACAAAGACCACAAGCGGATCGTTCCTCTTCCTCACTGGACCAAATGATGGAAGAAGACGAACAGAAGACTTGGCTGGATCCAAGACTCCCTTCTTTTCTGCATCTTCCATGCCTCCCATCATGGCGAATAATGCCGTTGATTTGAATCCGTTTCTGGATATTGGTGGTATTGATGAGTATTTGCTTGGAACTGCAGGAGCTGTCGGGAATGTACCTGGTCATGGAATGAATCCGTTTTTGATTGAGTCGGGTGGTGGGATTGGGATGATGGATTTGATGAACGGAACTGCCAGTGATGTGAGCCTTTTTGAATCCAAGCCGTCGGAATAATTTAACCCATCGATTTTTTATTTAGATGATGGAATTGGAGACAATGTTTGATCCAAATCTGTTTGGTCTTGCGGCACCTTCCCAGTTACTGGAAGATTCGATGGGTGAAGAAGTTATCAAGCAAGAGCCAGTTTCTATACCCACAACAGCAACAGCAACAGCTACCAAAGC
>MCGO01000282.1:0-41328 GCA_002104985.1 Rhizoclosmatium globosum
AGTTGGATGCAGAGGTGGAAGGAGTTGAGGACTCAAGAGACGAGGGAGAAAGGTGACACGCACAAACTGGAGACACTTTTGACAGCGGGTCGTTGACTTGTTGAGGGTCCTGCGTTGGTGCCCCTCGTCGGGATTTGTGTGAGCGAATGTCACAGGAACTGATGAGGAGAACATTGCCTTCGTTTGAAGTGAACAAAATAACTTATTCGAAGTACGGAGAACTCCTGGCATCCAAGACCAATAATGGAGTATATTCTCATTTATACTCTCTTTTTTCCCTTGATGGTTAGTTCCTTTCGTGGCTACCAGACTCTTCAACACACAAAAAACTAGAGTAAATAAATATAAAGCGCATGGAAACAGTTCAGCCAGTGAGTAACAGCATGGAATGTCATAATGGCTCGGGGAAATCAATCAAATAAGCAATTTTGATGACTAACGGTCCCGCGCACACTCCAACTTTATCAGATGGGCAGTTGACCGAGCGGTCCAAGGTGCCACGTTCCATGATCCAGCGCCAGGGAATACTGTTTGAGCAAAGTGGTTTGAGACTTTGAGCCCTTCGAGAATGCGGCCTAAACTGCGAGGCGTTTCATATCCACAAAGTCATTGATCTGTGAAGTAGTAGTATCTCAGGGTAGGTGGTTAAGTTCTTTCAAAAGACAAGCATCCAGAATTTAACTACTATCTTTCAAAAGCCAAGCATCCAGAATACACCCCTCTCCAAGGTCTCCCCACTCCACCCGTACGTCGCGTTTCGCTACGGTTCGCAGAAGGGTTTACGCTGCACTACCCTCCCTATCACTCTATACCCACTCCACTGCATGCCCTCCTCTGAACTCTTGACCGGTGTTTCCCCCTCAACTGGACTGGAGCAATAGCATCCAACTCACCGCCGTCGTGTTACCTCCAGAACGCACCAGAAATGCCAATCCTGATTTCGAGGATTTCAACCAACCAATGTTGGAGACCCATGGTTTGTGTTCCCCTTTCTTCTTCACTCGATTACTCACATGTTTCCTTCTAGCAGGCATTCGTCGCGTTCCAATTATCACCATATTCGTTGTTTCCAGTTCCGCAGTACGACTACGCCCCCATACCATTCGTCCGCATCCTCGTCGCATCCCGTGTATGGTACAAAAGTAAGCGACTGCCGTCTGCTCTGTCAAGGAGCTCATCTCGCTCCAGGTATCGCCATGTCCGACGAAGCTTCTTGGGAGAATACTTACAAGGACCCCACCGGTGGAATCGTCACTGTCAAGTCAGAGCTCGGTGAGCCAATCCACAAGATTGCGAACCGTTCTACCTTCGTCTTCTGTCTGGATCACTTTGGATCAGGAGGATCATGGAGGTCTTACCCACAGAAACAAGGAAAGAACTGGTGTTCAGGTTTGTAATTCACGATTCTCTGTAAATATCTTTGTTTTAATCATTTGTTCAGGTTATTCCTCCCTTCAAATGACATCATCCGAGCTCTTTGATAAGTCATAGGTCTTCGACCACGACACTACTTGCAAGAATGCCCCAGGCATGCCAGTTATTCTTCAGTGGACCGGCGGTCGTGGCGTGAAGGAAGTCACCACTCTTTTGAGGATTTCCACCAGCCAATGTTGGGTATGTGTTTCGCTCCCTCTTCTTCACTCGATTACTCACGGGGTTTCCTTCTAGCTGGCATACGTCGCGTTCCAAACATTATTATTGTTGTTGGCTCCGGTTTCGGTGATGCTGAGGGAACTGTTCCATACCTCACTGGAGAGTGTCCTACTTAGTTCGACTACGCCCCCATGCCATTCGATGGCATCCTCGTTGAGAGAAGACTTTGCCAGAAGCCATGGTTCGGAAAGAAGGCCGATAGAAGTCCATATGACCTTCACGAACTCCACTCACTCCACTGCATCACCTCCTGTGATGACCAGTGTTTCGCCCTCAACTGGACTGGAGCAATAGTATCCAACTCACTGCCGTCGTGCTACCTCCAAGAACGCACCAGAAATGCCAGTTATCCTTCCCTGATTTCGAAGGTTTCAACCAACCAATGTTGGAGACCCATGGTTTGTGTTCCACCCTTTCTTCTTCACTCGATTACTCACGTGTTTCCTTCTAGCAGGCATTCGTCGCGTTCCAAACATCACCATATTCGTTGTTTCCAGTTCCAAATTGAACTGTCCCAGACTCCAGACTGGTCTACTCAGCTCGACTACGCCCCCATGCCATTCGACCGTATCCTCGTCGCATCCCGTGTCATGGTACAAAGGTACAGCTGAAACCACTCAACGCCCATGGTACATTGTCAAACGCCGCCACCATTACTATTCAAGTGCTTTACCAAGCAATGAACGAAATCAAGGAACCAAGGATTTTTGGGAATGGCAAAAGGGACAGATTTTCGACATCAGCAGAGGATGAGGAAATGGTAACCAAGGAGCTTTCAAAATCGTTAACTATCACGGATCCAGTTTGCGGAAAGACTATGGTCAACTTCGGCACCAACTTTACTGGAGCTGCGAGCGGAGGATATTTGGGTGCTTCTTCTCCAAAGACTGCCGCTGCTTCAACTGCTTCTACCGGTGCAGCTGCTGCACCAACTGGGCCACTCCCAGCCGGATGGGAACAACAAATGACATCGGACGGTCGATCTTACTTTGTGGACCACAACACTCGAACAACCAACTTGCTGAACCCTTGTCGTGACCGCCGCGTCACTGCCCCAACCGGAAACATGACTCCAGGCCAAGCTAAAGCTTACCCTCCAAATACAAACTCAAACCGCCGCCACTTTCGGCCCCTCTCTTCTGGCTGGGAAATGCGCATCACCAACACGAACCGCATCTACTTTGTTGACCACTCCTCCAAATTCACAACTTCGGACAACCCACATATGCCTTCCAACGACGCCAATGTTCCTCAATATAAGCGTAAGGAGATGCTTAACCCATTCTATTGGTGAGTTGTAGTTTCTTGAATATTCACGAGTTACAATAACACATTGGACAACAGTCTGTTCAAATACGCCACACACGATAACTACACCTTGCAAATTAATCCAAACTCGGCTGTCAACCCTGAACACTCAAACTACTTCAAATTCATAGGTCGTGTTGTGGGTCTCACTGTTTTCCACCAAAGATTCCTCAACGCCTTCTTTGTCGTCTCCTCCCTCAAAAAGACCTCATCCGAGCTCTTTGACAACTCATACTTCTTTGGCCACAACACTTCTTCTATCTGTTTTTCCCCTAACTGGACCCAGCAATTCCGTCCAAAGTTCCTTCAAAATCACATCCCTCAAAATCACATCCTCCAACGAGATCCAGCTATACCCCTCTTTCTCCCGTCTTTGATGGTTGCTGGTATGACTCCATGGTATACGCTCAGTTCCTTTCTGCTATTATCAGCTCCAGTTACCACGTCGAATTGGTTGGAGGAAGTCAACACACTGAGGACCCTTGTGTTCCCATGTGAACCAAATTTTGCGAATGGTTTGAGCGGGAGCTGGTGTCACTCTCAACAAATACCCAGCCACCATGGTTATGTACAAGGAGGGTATCTATATCGCCGCCGGAGTACCTCCTTTCTACGTGCCACAGATTTTGAGCGTGTACAGCAGCCAATTGACGGGAGCTGTTCCAGCTCATCATGCCAGCTTTGAGGGCGACAGAGCGAGAAGCGAGGAGCTGATTACGTCCCTCTCCAATTCTTCTTCACTCTCCAATTCTTCTTCACCTACAAGCCTGCCCAAGATCAAGCTCCTATTCATGAGGCTATGAAGGTTTGTTTCTTCACTTTTTCTATTTGTTTATTAATTGCTCTGTGATTTATAGGATTGCAACCAGCGCATCAAGAATTCTGCGGATCAGTTCGAAATGAAGTCAACTGACACCTTAACCTCGCCCTTTCAGGTTAATTCTAATCCTATCATTCTCTCAATTCTAACCTTGTAAACACAGCTTGAAGGCCGGCAGCGCCAAGACTTCATTCAGATTCTCGACAACCTTAGAATCACTTCAACCTCTGCATCCATCAACCTCTGCATCCACATCTTTCAAGTAAACGCAGCAGCAAAGCTCAAAAAAAAATACCTGTTTTGTCCCAATTAAGTTTGTCACCCCAAGAAACTGTGAAGTGATCATCCACCAAGTCTTGTTATGTAGGCTTACCATTAATTGACAAAGTACCTGTTGATTAATCTTTCAAAAATAGAAGTTCTTTTGTCCTTCTGTCCAATCTCCAAAGTGTCCCCTCTTGGCTTTGCCGCTGTAGTTTCTATGCAAACGGAAGTCATTTGGGATTGCACAAGCTTTCTGGTCTCCAGAGTGTCCCCTCTTGGCTTCGCCGCTGTAGTTTCTATGCAAACGGAAGTCATTTGGGATTGCACAAGCTTTCTGGTCTCCAGAGTGTCCCCTCTTGGCTTCGCCGCTGTAGTTTCTATGCAAACGGAAGTCATTTGGGATTGCACAAGCTTTCTGGTCTCCAGAGTGTCCCCTCTTGGCTTCGCCGCTGTAGTTTCTATGCAAACGGAAGTCATTTGGGATTGCACAAGCTTTCTGGTCTCCAGAGTGTCCCCTCTTGGCTTCGCCGCTGTAGTTTCTATGCAAACGGAAGTCATTTGGGATTGCACAAGCTTTCTGGTCTCCAGAGTGTCCCCTCTTGGCTTTGCCGCTGTAGTTTCTATGCAAACGGAAGTCATTTGGGATTGCACAAGCTTTCTGGTCTCCAGAGTGTCCCCTCTTGGCTTCGCCGCTGTAGTTTCTATGCAAACGGAAGTCATTTGGGATTGCACAAGCTTTCTGGTCTCCAGAGTGTCCCCTCTTGGCTTCGCCGCTGTAGTTTCTATGCAAACGGAAGTCATTTGGGATTGCACAAGCTTTCTGGTCTCCAGAGTGTCCCCTCTTGGCTTCGCCGCTGTAGTTTCTATGCAAACGGAAGTCATTTGGGATTGCACAAGCTTTCTGGTCTCCAGAGTGTCCCCTCTTGGCTTCGCCGCTGTAGTTTCTATGCAAACGGAAGTCATTTGGGATTGCACAAGCTTTCTGGTCTCCAGAGTGTCCCCTCTTGGCTTTGCCGCTGTAGTTTCTATGCAAACGGAAGTCATTTGGGATTGCACAAGCTTTCTGGTCTCCAGAGTGTCCCCTCTTGGCTTCGCCGCTGTAGTTTCTATGCAAACGGAAGTCATTTGGGATTGCACAAGCTTTCTGGTCTCCAGAGTGTCCCCTCTTGGCTTCGCCGCTGTAGTTTCTATGCAAACGGAAGTCATTTGGGATTGCACAAGCTTTCTGGTCTCCAGAGTGTCCCCTCTTGGCTTCGCAATGCCTAAAACATGAATAAGTGTGAAAATTTTCAAGTTGATATCAGGTGTTTTTTTGTATTTGTGTTGTTATGAAAAAACGTTTGCTCTGAATTCATAATTGGTAGCCTTCTTGGCGCGGCCTTTTTTGATGACAAGCATTGAGGGTTTGACTGAAGGCTCTGAATGCAACTTGGTAGCCTTCTTGGCGCGGCCTTGTTGTTGACAAGCTGGCTCTGAATACTGGACCTTGGTAGCCTTCTTGGCGCGGCCTTGGTTGATGACAAGCCTGGTGCACAATATTCTCTTCCTCCACGCGGAGTGCACTGGAAACGCTGTATCCAAATTTTGGAAAGCGGCTGAACGAGAATAGATAAGAGAATAAATTTGATAGAGTGGCAACGGAATACCTCGCACAAGTATTAGGCTTATTTATTTTGGGTTCTATTTTCATAGGAGTTATAATAATAGATTTGGAACTTATGTGAAGAATAAATGCTTTATGCAAGAACAGACCCAAAAGTCAAATAGGTATTCAGTAATGGGCATCAACACGCTTGCAAGAAAAGGGAGCCTAGATGGCCTACTCCCAGCCTGAAAGGCGGCAGACCCTGACTTAACAGACAACCAGTCAGTTGAACAGAACTCGGAACTAAAAAATTGATTCCAAGCCTTTTTGCTGGATTCGAACTTAGAAGACATTCACTAGTATATAGAAGTTGTTGTGACACTGAAAGTGTTCCTGCCAACTCCTTCCAAGAACGCACAGACTTTGTATATGCATTGCCAGTATAGTATTGATTGTACATATTCCCAAAATTGCGGATCAGCTTTTTCAGGAAGCGACTCAACGGAATTTGATTCAGCCACTGTAACCATGTTTGGTCAACTGAGATAAGGCGAACATCAGCCGCTGACGCATTTAGTAGACCCTTGACCTAATACAATAAAGGCCGTGGTCTCTCCGGAGGCGTGGGTTCGAATCCCACACTGCTCATATTATCTTGTTGATTTGTTGGTTTTAGAAGGTGATGGGTTACTATGGTATATATTTGAAGGTATGATGATAAAACGTTCCATAAATTCTTTTTAAACTCTATTCTTCTATTCAAGCTTCTTTTCCTTGTGTGGAGACTGTGGACTTGAAGCACAATTAGTTTGTTTTGCACAATGAAAGGCAAACTTACTCAAAAATGTTAACAATAAGTCCCACTACAGATGCTGAATTCATCACATCTCTTTCACACCGCATTCAAGACTGGCTCATCCAACGAAACTCTCTTCAGCAAATTGTGCTCTCTTCTGTGGAAACAAACGGATACATCGTACAGAACCATGCCTTTGTATTTACTCACTCATCGCTTGGCTCCATTGGATCCGTCTTCCTCGAGCCACTTCCCAAACATCTCGTTGAGACGTGGAAACTGGTTCATATTGGTACAAAGCACTCAAGTCTGATTCGTCTCGGTTACCATACTGACACTTAACACCGAAAGACAAACAGACACTCTTCCTCTCAAAACTAATGCTTGAGCCGTCTCTGATTGGATCTTCATCGCAGCCTGATACACCCTCCTTTGGGAGTCAAATGATCCAATGCATTTTGAATGCGAATGCAGGGATTCCAATCGTCCTTGATTGTTGGGACGGGAATACATCTTTGCGGTACGTATCCTCTTCCTGGAGTTTGTCCCCAACTCTCATCAAACAACAACACAGACGGTTCTACGAACGTCATGGATTTAAATTACACGGAATATTCGAGGAAACAGACCAAAAGTCAAACGAGTCTTGGAATATCGCTGTTTATGTCCATGAGAATAGAGGATAAATGTATTGTCTTTATTCTTTTGTTCGGAGTGCCCGCAACTATCCTACTTTTGACTTTACAAAAAACTAATTCTTGGATGAAGGAGTGCCCGCACGATCCTTTTTCTGGCTGTTTAACGATAAAATGAAAGGGGTAGAAAGAAATAATAATTGGGTAGGATACTTGGTCGTGGTTATTACGCTGCGACTCTACCAGGCGTTTCAGATCGTGCGCGAGAGTTGCTACGTGGACCTTGAGATTGTTGTGATGGGCCTTGTTGATATGGATTTTGTTGAAATTGTGGTTGTTGGAATGTGGCTTGGTGGTTAGGTTCTTGTTGATATGGTCCTTGCATGCCGTCTTGCACAACAATTCTGCCAGGAGATTTCGGACGTGGAGAGTGCTGGTATTGTGGACCACCTTGAATAGGAACGTCTACAATTCTACCCTCGGAATTCTTGCGAGAATTGTTGTACACTGGATTCGCTCCATACTGCTGTTTATCAGAATACTGCGGTAATCCACGCGGAACTTGCTTTGCAGCATCTTGTCTCCGATATTCCTGTCCGCGAGTGTACATTTCACCATCCTCATATTCTCTTCTCTTCACATCCCCACCAAAATGTCCCCTTGCATCCACAGCTGCCTTCTTTCGCTTCCAAACCAACACACCAATTACAGCAATAATCAAAACCGCCGCGGCTCCTACCCCAACTCCAACATACAACAACGTATTCCCACCTTTCCCGCCACCGCTATCACTCCCAACCGTCGCAGTTGCAAGCGGCGCCTGCACAACCTTAGTCTTCACATTCACACCAGCAACAACTGCAACAGCCTCCAAAACAGCCACAACCGAAAACTGATCCCGCACACTCGTCCCATCCAAAAGCGTATGTCCAACACTCACATCAAGCTTCCTCATACAATTCCACGCAGCATCACAAGTCCCAAACAAATCAACAGCCGACATCTGCAGAATAACCGTAACCCTCGCCTTCACAGTCGCATCCGTCGTCGCCGTATACAAATCCGCAAGCCCCTTGTACACATGCCAAAGAAACGCATCCGGCTTAGTAGCGTCACTAGGATCATACAAAACACCACCATCCCTCGTAAACGTCCTATCCAGCCACGCGAAATGTGAATGCGCTTCGTCAAGGTACTGCTGAGACCCTGTCGCCCCATACATGATCGAAAGCGCGCTTATAATTGTACCGGTGTGATAACTCCGGTATATAATCGCGCCTGTGACTTTATCAAAGTCTGTGGGTGCACAGTAGCGGTTATCGATTCCGTCTGTAAGGGAGAAGGTTTTTGGATCAAAGAGGCCAGGTGTATTCTTGATCCACGTGTTGACGCGGTCAAAGGCAACGATGTAGGAAGGGTCCTTTGTCATTCGGTACAAACGCGCGCCAAGTTCCATGTGCTGGGCGTTTGTGATTGCGGATTTGTAGTATTGCTGGTTGGGATGGTCTGGGTTGAAGGAGTGGTTGATGCTCCAAAAGATTCCTCCGCCGCATGTGTCGTCCCAACTGTAGAACATTTCGTAGTAGGTGTTGTTTGCGACGGAGAGGTAGAGTGGGTTTCCGGCGCCGTTTTCGACAAGGAGTTTTGGGTTTACTTTTCCGAGACCGTTTGTTGCTTCGGCGGCGGTCATGATGGCAAGGCCCCACCATGCAATGTCGTCGTTCCAACGGCCGGTGCTGATTGTAGCGACTGAGTTTCCGTCCTATTGAATACTATTTAGTCTTGATAAAGTCGAAAGTTAAATGTACCAAGTAATCTGCATTCAACCCAATCGAAGTCTGCATATATCCGTCGACCCAATCGACATACGTATCGTTGGGACTCAATTGCATATACTGGTAAAACAAGTCCCAATACATTCCCCTAAACCCCGCGTAAGCACAAAACCTTTCGTCATAAAATACTCAACGATTCATGCCACTGTACGCCGTCATGACTCTTCCCATCCGTGAAGATATACTTTTCAGTCCAAGCACCTTGATTTGAGTTGGCTGCAATCAAAAGTTAGTTAAATCAGCACCCTCATCCGGCACTGTATCACCATCGAAGTACATAGCCAACGGACCCATTGCTGCCGTCAATGCATTCATGATCGAGTCTAAACACCGAATTGAAAAGTGTTAGCAACCAGTGTCAATCAAAACTTAAAGGATGCCTCCAAATCTAAAAACTCAACTCAGATCCGAGAAGTTGACAGTTTGTTGAGCGGACGCAACGGATACAGCGATCGCCGCTGCCGTGACTACAGCCAGGTTCCACTTCATATGATGCCACCCAACTCGATAACAGAAAAAAGTTTTCTCAGGCGGAGAGTGAAGAAGGGCTGGCAATGAAAAAGCGGCAATCCCCAGACAAGCCACAAATTAAATTTTTTGAGAACTTACTGAATTAGATCTTTGGCACGGATACTGCATTTTTCATTATATGCTCTCTGTTGTCTTAAGAGTGAGGTGCCGGCTCCTGTTTACCAAATGCGACCGTAGAAGCAAAAGTACAGCCACGAGGAGATCTCAGGCAAAGATTTTAAGATGTATTTACTTCATAATTTCACTTGAAGGTGTTTACGTCATTGAATTTATGTCTGTTATGACACGGAAGATGTCAGCCACAAATGCTTTGCTGTGACATTCACGAGAGTGACGAGACCCAACGGAGCTTCACAACGTTGATAGCACAGTACGCGATAATCCCTTGTGCAATTGCATTCATTTGGTGGACTCATGTCTTCTGGTCTTCGCTTTAATTAACATTGATTGATCTCTAAATGAATTTTGCTGAGCAAGCGGCAAGGTCACTTTAAAATTTAAGAGGAAGGAAGAAGAAAGAAGTAAGTACAGGTAATGAGTTTATTCGTTGATTTATGAATGCATCGTACATCATTATACACCAACGCCTACCAACAAAATCACTACAGATGACACAACGCCTATTATGTGGGATTATCTGTATTAAATAAATGCAGTTAGTAGGGAATACGACAGTTGCGAGAAATAAGCGCTGGCTAGCTGATAAAAAACATCGCTGAAACGCTGAACACACGAAAGGGAAGGAGAGAAGTTACCTGCTAGCTTTCAAGGAGTAAAAAATCAGAACTTGTTCGCGAAATAAAAGAAAGGAGAGGGAAAAGAAGCGAGCAGAGAAAAAAGTAAAAAGGGTTGTGGGATAGGTAATAATACTGGTATTCTCGAAACTCCCATCATAAAACGAATTACAAAACAAAAAAACGAATGTCCTTTCTTTCCCTCCCTCAATCAGCTTCTTATTTCCTTTTTTGTGGTTGAAGCGTGTATAAGTTTGTGTTTGGAAGAGAAAGGAAGGAAGGAGGGGTGAAGAAACAAGTGTTATACTCTGTGGAAAAGGGAAGATGGGATCAATGATTCGCTCATTCAGTAGGGAGGGAAAGGGATTGAAAAAGGAGGATAGGGATAAGTGATAGCTTTTACTCACCGATCGTCATCCTCAAAAACCCAAGTGAACATATGCAGCCCGCGAGCTCGGAATTGGCCAATTGCCGTAATTCCAGAATCTACTGAAGCCGTTGACGCAAGAGACTGATGATTATGATTGTCAGTTTTCGTTTGCACTTTTTCAGTTTGACAGTATCCAAATCGTCTGCCCTTTCTCCAAAAAAGAAACGTACCGAGATTGGTGAAGTCCTTAATGGTGTTGAATCGAAAGAAGGTTTTGAGTTTGGTGTTCCGGTGTTGAAAGACGATGCATTTGGAGTTGATGAGAAAGGTGCGCTGGATCCAAATGATGCGAATGTCGGTTTTGAGGCATTTGCGGTGAATGAAGAAGCTGCGAATCTTGTCGATGATCCTGTCGGAGTTGACTTTGCAAACTGCGATGCACAGCGGAAAGCTGAGCGGAACGACATTGATTTGGTTTTTTGGTGGATAGTTTTTCAAATATTTGTTGATCGTGAAAGAGAACTATTCTATTCTATAGCTACCACTGTATGGCCAAGTCGTTATGGAAAATAGCATTTGTTTCATTAAGATGCAACATGGAAGTTGTGTCTCTGGTTGTTGAAAACTGAAGACATCTGAAACTGATATTCATTCCACCTCACACGTTTGAATGACATTCGATCACAATAGCAGAGACCCCTCTTGCAAGTACGATCTGCTCTGGTTTATAATATAATTGCTAATCCCACCTCTAGTTCTGACTATACTGCCGCTGAAAACTCAACTAATCAGCATGAATCTATGGCAACAATTCTACCAACAAATGTAAATGAATCCACAGACTCAAATTCACTGGAAGAAAAGTCGAAAGTCTTTGTAGAAACCTCTTTAGTTACAACAACTGGCAATGTTGTCATCCTCAAGCAGGGTCGGCGTATGAAGAGTGTCGAACAACTCATCTTATCAATGGACAACGTTGTATCTCTTGATTCGACGGTTCAAAAAGTACAATCCTTTGGCGATCTCAACGCAAAATACACTTCAACAGACTTTGGACCAAAAGAGCCCAACAGCTTATTCTAAACAACCAGAATATGATATCCAAAAGTCTAATTATCCAAATTAAAGTTTGAAAACACCTCATGAAAATAAATGCAAGCTAAAACAACGCCCCATCGTCAGGGCGACCAAACTCATTTCCAGATCCACTGTTTATCATTCCATACGCCTGACTCAAGAGGTTCTGTTCATCCCCTAAACTCTGCATCGATAAAGCTTGCATAGACATCCCAGTACCACCCAA
Organism: Rhizoclosmatium globosum; assembly: GCA_002104985.1. Taxonomy (NCBI): domain Eukaryota; kingdom Fungi; phylum Chytridiomycota; class Chytridiomycetes; order Chytridiales; family Chytriomycetaceae; genus Rhizoclosmatium; species Rhizoclosmatium globosum. The sequence goes on from MCGO01000282.1 coordinate 11,835, forward strand.
GCCCTGAATCACACCATCAAACTGTACAAGATCTGCATACACTTCATCACTCCCACCACCCGCACCCACCGACCCAAACCCACCACTTGGGCTTCCCGAAAACCCTCCCACCTGTTGATGCTTCCCGAATCGATCCAAAAACTGCACAGGAGCTTGACTCATGAACCCACCACTATTCATACGAATCCGTCGGTCATGCATCTGTCGTGCAATTGAGTCCTGCTGTATCCTGACAAACGGACTTCCAGCGGCAAGACCACCAACGAATCCTGCTTCGTCGAACGATGGGAACGGAACAATGGGACTCGCTGTTTCCAAAAGACTTGTCGCGACGGGTGGCCGTGCATATGGGTGTGGTCGGGATGTGTTGAAGTTGGGGGAAGGCATGAGGAGGGCGTGGATGGCTCTTGTCGTTGACTGATTGATGTCAGGTGTGCGTGTCGGTTGTTGGAGGAGTTGATGGGATGAAGTTGAGCGTTGGGGTCGATTTGTGACACGGTTGACGGCTGCTGTTAGGGATGAGTTGACATTGTCAGCAGGGCCCATGCTTAGTGGGGCAGGTCGCTTGAATTGGGGTTGCTGTTGCAGTGAATTTGGGCTCAAGAAGTTAGGGCTTGGTACATAAGCCGAGAGGGGTTGGGGTGGGAGTGGGGTATTTAGAAGTGAATGAAGTGAGTTTGTGTGTGAGTTTTGTATTGATGGATTATTTGTAAACGCAGGAGACTGTGTTATGAAAGTTGATCCCGAAGATTGTTGTTGAAACTGTTGAATTTGATTCTGGAGCTGTTGTTGCCGACGCTGTTGATCAAGTTGCTGTTGCCGTTGATTCAAAATCATTTGCTGGCGATCTAATTCAAGCTGTTGTTGGTCTGCTGAAGATTGAGGAAACTGGCCATCAGGTGTCGCGTATCCCCCATGCTGCTGACCATGTACGGACTGTTGCGAAAGTGAAAGTAAAGCCTCTAACGCCGGATTCATCATGTTCGGGGATGTTTGCATTCTTGATGACGGCAATACAGTGGACTGCATAGAAGAAGCCTGTTGGATATTCGGAGCAGTAACATGTCCCACATGAAGCGTTCTTCTACCAGCTTTACGCACACCTCCTGTTAGTCGAGGTCCTTCGCGAACAAGTGTGTGGCCAGTGTCTTTATCTTGGACAAGTGTGGCTGGTCCTGGCCGATTTCCCTGGGCAGTGGCTGGATCAACATAAGTATGCCCTTGCTTGGTGCAACTGTTGATGATACTGTTAGCATGATATAATGTAATAGGAGCATGTTGGACGTACTGTTTTTTTAAATCCTGCGGCCTAATAACAGAAAGCAAGTAGTTAGTTAAGGATCATCAACTTCAGAACGAAGACGAGACGGCCATTCGCCAATCCAATCCAGTTTTCATGAGTCGTTCGTGTGATTCCAAACCAATCATTCCCAAATACTCCGCAGCAGAAATAGAAACTTCACCATCACAACACTGACACGTACCATTTAAACTGAGCTCCACAATCGCTGCAAACATTCGCCTTAAACGGAACATGAGCCCTACAATGAGAAACAATATGATCTCGTTTGCTGCATAAATACAGTCAGAAACATAAACGTGTATGTTCAGTTATAACAAAACCTGAATGGCCGATCAGCATGGTTACAGCCCATCCATAAGCATCGAAGCGTCAAGTTTCCATGCGATTTGCGGCCAACGTGAGCCTCCGCCAAATGGGAATAAAAGACATCTGAACAAAGAAGAGTCAGAAAGTGTCTAATTCAGTTTTGACAGGAATCGGAGTCCTCACCTGGATCGGTAAAGTTGAGCATACATGGATATCCCGGTTTGACAGCCCATAAACACACAAAGTTGGATGGAACTTGTGGTTGAGGCTGTGCTTCAGTTGATGGTTTTGAAAGCTGGTTCCCGCCGTGCATCTGATTTGGAGAGGCTGAAGAAGCGTTGGAGTTCCATGTTGTCGTTGGAGGAATGAGAAGGCTCTGGGAGGCAGAAGTCGATGTCAAAGCGTTGCCAAGTTGGTCAGCGCCCAGTTCCATGGCTCTTTTTTCAATTTGATAAGGGAAAAGAGAAAGGAAAGAAAATAAAGGTTATGTATTATTTGCGAATACCCATTGCTTCTGTTGATCCTCTTCTTATCCGTGTGTTGTTATTCACAGACAGCATAGCACTTTTGGTGGTGCTCGCTCGTGCCATGACCGTAGTTGACTGTTTGATAAAAGTAATGTTGTTCATACTCTCAGTTGGACTCGTCAAGTTTCCGTGAGAGTTTCCCGCAGGGTTTCCAGTGAGGTTATTGGCAACACTAGTGGTTCCAAGATTGCTTGCACACCCAACTGACATTCCACTCAGTACAGGCCCAGCACCAGTCGCTGCTGCTTCTCTGTAGGAATCTTGGTTTACGAGTCCAACGTCTTTGAACATGTCGAGGAATCTTCGTGACATGACTGACTGAATACAAACCAAAGGCAACACACACCAGCCCCTATTAAAATCGATTACAAACTACGCTGTCCATAAAAATAAGCTTACATATTCCACATCGAATTGGTGTAAAAATTCCCACCCCACGTCTTGTAACTTATACTTCCAATCAAATATATCGCCGCCGTACTCCCCGTCAACATACTCAACTGAAAAATCTCAAGCTTTTGCCTGACTCCCTTCCTACCTCCGCCCCTTGAATCCAAAATGTTTTCCCTGCAACCTCCACTAAAAACCAAATCTCAAAATACAAAAACGACAAGCCACACGCCGCCGCCTGGTATATATCCTGCGCAAAGCAATAATTGATATCCCCATATATACAAACAACATTCAATGCAAGACTCCCCGCAATACAAACAAGCATCACGAAAAAGTCTACCGCGCCTGTTCGATTAAACAGTTCCGACGGAACCACGATATACTTTCGATAACAGAGCAAGTAATACGAAAACAAGAAACAAAACAGTTCAAACAAGTAGTACGCGTGTAACTGCGAGAAACAGACTTCCGGGTCAGGTGTGAGATTGAACATCATACAGTCGAGGAAGAAGACTCCCGATATGGAGGCACAGATGTTGGACACGATGGCTCCCCCGATCACGTACCATATAGGTTTTCGTTTGAACTTGAGGACAAAGTCGAGTAGGAGGGTGAGGGTAAAGTAGAACTGGTAGACCAAGAAAGCTGAAAACGTTGCATAGTCGGAGTTTCCCCATGTATACGAGTAAGTCCATCCGGTTGTCGGAAGTGAAACTGAACTATTCTTTGATATACTTTGATGAGTGGTTGAACGATGCGTCGTGAGGAAGTGCATTTGCAGAGATCGACAGTGGGTGAGAATTGTCGAGAGCAGATGGGTTTAAACTCTCAAGCAGGCCGTCATTCTCATGTAATATATAATGTTTTATTTGTATGATTTCTATATATGTAAATATTATCTAAAACAAGTCTCCGTCCTTCGCTTCCCCGAATTCATTGTTTTTCCAAACGCCAAGGATATCTCCAAACGTCTGCACAGCTTCAACAGACGGTATGTCAATCTCGCGTAATATGGAGATCAATTCAGTAAGTGTATCTTGTGTGTTTTCATCGGTTGTTGTGCCTCGAGGAGACTTCCGTCGAAATGCTGGTTCCCTGAAAGGTGGTGAATGTCAAAATCCCTGTGAGGAGATTAGTCAAGATCGATATCGACGCGGCTTAGCGATTGTGGCTGAGTGACGGCAAACAAGCACTCAGGGAAGGAACGGGCGGAACGTTCACTGTTTCTTAATCAAAAATCTCTCTTTCATTTCTGATTCGTACTTCAATAAAACATTCCTTATATTATAGAACCAAAATACGCCGAGGACTGGATAAATCCAACACTCCCCCTGTTCTATAATTTCGCATGAGTTATCACTTATTTTAAGCCATTAATAACTCACAAAACCCGTAATACGTAAGCCGTGATCAACATTGATCCAATTCGCGTTCTGTGCATTCACCGCGTAAAACGCGAAGATATTGCATACCAGAACTCCGTCGATGCTTAACAAACGTTGGTAGCACCAAAGCCTTTGTACCCATATCCGAACAGTTCTTCACACCAGCAATATGGTTGCAATCAACTGTTAAATCCGTAAACATCTCTTGCACTTTCCAAAAACGACGGTGCATCCACTTTGTCGCCTCGGTCCTTTTGTTCTCTCGAACCCGCTGTACGAAAGTCGCATTATCGCTAAACATTTCGACAGGTTTAACAACATCAATCCGCAAATCTTCGCAAAGATTCAACAAGAACGGTGCTTCGAGGCAAGCTTCATAAAAAGCAACGTGTTCAGCAGCCGTTTGATCCGCCGTGCAGATCTTCTGCTTATTGGAACGCCATGACACCAACGATTTCCCCATAAACAAGAAGTTCCAACCAGATTGTGCCTTTCCACTTTCAGCGTCGGGTTGCGATGCGTCTGCATAACCCTTGAAGTAGATCTGCTTTGGAATGGGGTTTGGAGCTCTATAGTAAACGATTCCCATATCGTAAGTATGTTTCAAATAACGAAGAACACGCTTAGCTCCATTGATGTGACGTTGTGTTGGTTTCTGCATACTACGCGCCCATAAACTGACACTTGCAGAAATATCCCAACGAGAAACAACACTGGGATACATAAGACTTCCAATCAACGAATGGTAATCAAATGTAGACGTTTCAACAACATGTTCATCTTCTCGTTTCAGTGTAAAGTCCGCGCTAGGCTCCATAGGAGTCTTGACGCCATTACAATTCTGCATATTAAAACGAGCTAAGATACGTTGAACATATTTCGCTTGATGTAACAAAACGTAGCTTCTATCAGATGCATACTCGAGTTCAATACCAAGATGATATTCACAACGACCCTGATAGACAATATCGACCTTCGCCTTTACGGACTCAATCACAGACTCAATAATCGACTCATGACAACAAAATAACAAGTCATCAACGTAGAATCCAATCCAAATCGTGAAACCATCAACTTCTTTCATAAATAAACAAGGATCCACGAAAGTCATTGAGTAACCAAGGGATTTCAGGATGTCACATAATTTCTGGTACCAAAGTCGACCTGCTTGCTTCAAGCCATACAAGCCTTTAATCAAGCGCCAGACAACACCAGGTTTTGAGTAACATTGAGGCGGTCGAACATAAACTTCTACATCAAGAACTCCGTTCAGATAAGCTCCGACAGCATCCGCTAAGAATAAACCAAGGCCAAGCCAAGTACATATCGCAATCAAGAATCGTAACGTAGTCATTTTGATCACAGGCGAGTACGTGTCAATGAAGTTAATACCATACTTCTGATAATCGCCACGAGCAACAATACGAACCTTGTACTTCTTGACTTTGTTTGGAGGAAGCGTCTTGTCGTTCTTAACTGCATAAACTTCCTTCGTCGGTATAACTTCAGTACCTTCGGGTAAATCTGCTTCGTTCTGTTCCACGTAAGTTCCATGATTTACAAGGTTACTGATTTCAGCATCCTCCGCTGCAAGCCACTCTTTAATATTTCCTGTTCTGAATATATCTGCATGTCTCATTGGGATTGTACCGTCCCAGTCTAAGCCCACAACCTTCTCACTTGGTTCATTTGTGGTCATAGAATTCATGCAGTAAATAATGGATTCAGGGAAATAAAAGATGGGTACGACTGATTGCACTTGCGTAATATAAGCATGATACGCAGCATTCTCCTCTTCATCTGAATAATCGGACGAGGAATCATTATCGAATTCTGGTTCACTGTCACTTGCGCCTTCACCTACATCTTGGACTCTGGGACGTTTCAATGCACGTAAATTACGCGACATAGAAGGAGATGGTGAATCCTCTTGCTGTAGTCTATTAGTATCATTCTCCCCCTGAACGACAGGCGCTTTCTCCTTATGAACCACAGGAGCAATAGCAGATGGTGAATAATCTAATAAATTCCGTTTGCGCAGATTAAGTGCCTCAGAGAAAGACGAATCAGACTCTGTGACAAAATCTCCGTGTTCTGCTGCAGCCAGTGTCTCCTGAGCGTCCTCAGGAAACTCAACAATTCGATTTCCAACCACCTGGGTTGAAGTCGCCGGAAAAACATTCTCAGTAAATGTACAATCCTTGAAGCGATGAAAACTCAGAGCGCCAAAAGAATCAATACATTTGATAATCGAGGGCGAGTGAGGTCCAACATAAATCTTTGTAGCTACATCCGCAGACAACTCCCCTTTGGAACCCTTCTTATAGATAGGAACCATAACTTTACATCCAAAGACTCGAAAATGTTGAATCTCAGGTTTGTGTTTGAAGAATCTCAAAAACGGTGATTCCATTTCGTTATGATTATTTGGCCATAACACACGCAAATCATTTGCTGCTAAAGCTGAGTATCCCCACTTGTCGTGTTGAAATCCAGCATGAATGTGAATCGTCTTTGAAATAACTTTGACATGACCAATCACACGTTCAGCAACAGCATCCATATGTGGATAATGCACCACAATAGTTTCAACAGTAATACCTTGAGCTTGACAGAAGCTCTGAAATTTTTCGCTTGTTCCAATTTCACCATTATCAAGCCTAATGAGACGAGTAGGACATTGAGTTATACGTTCAACTAATGCCATAACTTCAAGAAGTTCCGCCAACGCATGAGACTTGCGTTGTAGCAAACGAATAAAGGACATACGCGAAAAATCATCAACAACCATCAGGAAATACCAATACACACGACCATTATAATAAAATCCGTGTGCAAATTTGCCAGTAATATCAACGTGTAACATTTCACCAGGTCCAAGAGCTTTAATCGCAACCCATCGGATTTCAGAACCAACTTTTGAGCGTTTAAACTTCCCAGCAATACAAGAATCACATTGATGGATATCATTCATGACAATAGCTCGTAAATCATTGGAATTGATAGAACCCGAAAAGATTAAAGATCTGAGGTACTTCATATTCGGATGACCAAAGCGTTGGTGAATAACATCAGGACTGACAGGATTACGCGCAATATTGGCAAATGTTCGATGGATAATCCTAAAACGAATCTGTTTCAAACCGTTCGGCAAGGCTGGGCAAAGAAAAAGATCTTCCCCAGTTTTGGAATCATAGAACATAAAACCATTAAGATCAACTCGAATTTTCCAATCCAAATTGTGTCTTAATATGTCCGCCTCAGAAACCAAAGTAGTGTGCAAGTCAGGTGCGTAGATAACATCGGGCATAGGAACAAGAAACTTCTCAAAAAACAAGAAGTGAACAAGACCCTGACGTGTTCCACGAAGTGTGGCCTTATTCGACGCCAATCCAATTGAAATAGAAACTGGACGCGAGCTCTCAAACCAACTAACATCAGTTATGAGCGTTCTGTTGGCTCCTGGATCCAGGACACCCTCTACAGAAGAAGACATTGTTTCAGATAGGGAAATGAAAGCAAACGCGAACATCTCGAAAATCTGCAACCCATTGTTAATTAAGTCATTCAAGACTCAAGAAACAAATTCATTCACTTATAACGAAGCTCAATCTCGAAAGAAAGAGACAAACAAAACGTAAGACATAAGAACCAAAACAACCATCAAGTTAAGAACGTCATTAAAACTAATGTAATCCAACAGTCGGTTCCCAACCAACATGACGTGGACCTGTGTTCTCAACCGTTGCCGAAGCAATAACCGCTGCATTCGCAAACGAAGCAGGTGGAGTTGGTTGCGTCGGCGTCGCTGGTGTTCCAGCTCCGGCGCTCCCTCCCCCATTGGTTTGGTTCTTTGCAGGACAGTTTGTGCGAAAATGATCCGTAGAACCGCAGTTCCAACATCTGTTGCATACAAATTGAGGGTTATGCGATCCAGTACACTTTCCACACTTGGGGAATTTACCTTTATACCCTCCTTTCTTACCACGAGTATTCTGATCACCAGTAAACTTACGTTTCCCACCAGTGATAGTTACGTTAGCCTGCGCATTTTGATTTGGAGTTCCAGTTGAGTCGTTGTGTTTCATGTTGTCCACATACACGTCCCACATATCTGTCAACTCTCTCTCTTGTCTCCCAACAAGGCACGTAAAGAGCGTGGTGGAACAGGTTCCGCGTAGATATTCTTGAAAGGTGTGTATCCTGCTTCAAGAATCTTCTCCCTGTCTTTACCAATCATATTTAGCTGAATTGCCTTCCATCCCGGATAATTCTTATCATTTAGGATGATGGTCTTACGATCCACGCTGTCGTTGCTCTTGATGGTTTCCGTTTTCATGATAGTTTTACTACCCATTGTGAACGGATCCATTGTCTCCGTTGTTTGCGAAATCCATTGTATCAAACCACCAATCGCGACCTGGGCTCATAACTTGTCAAAATCCCTGTGAGGAGATTAGTCAAGATCGATATCGACGCGGCTTAGCGATTGTGGCTGAGTGACGGCAAACAAGCACTCAGGGAAGGAACGGGCGGAACGTTCACTGTTTCTTAATCAAAAATCTCTCTTTCATTTCTGATTCGTACTTCAATAAAACATTCCTTATATTATAGAACCAAAATACGCCGAGGACTGGATAAATCCAACAGTGAACGAAAAGCTTTTGGTAAAGAACTGCGTTGATATATCTTTCTTTTCATATACGGACTTGGTAGTAACAGCTCTTCAGTGTTTGGGCTCCTGTCTTCCTTGTTTTGCGAACAACGTGGACTTGGAGTTACAAGAGGCGATTGTGACATCGTGAACAGATCTCGTTTTGTTCACCAACCGAGTTCTCTCTTTTATTAGATCAGAGACACATTTTCGAGAGTGGCTGTGGTGGCTTCCTGAACACATCGGACTGTGTGGCTCAGAAGCTGAACGATGCCACTTATCCACCATGATTTGGCAGGAAACTCACCTTTGAACTAAGTGTAATTGATGCACCAACAGTGATCCGATGAAAGTTTCATGTTTAATCCATGATGTGAATAAATCCCTGGAAGGCACACGACTACAGCGAGAACACATATTTATTTGGCTTTAGAACTGCCAACGATATCACACCAAAATTGTAATTGCGGGAATAAACAATCACTTCCATAAGCTACTGTTGACCCAACATCAAGTGCTCCAAAAACAGTTCCTCCTGTAACCGCTGATGCTGCCTGAAATTACAATATGCTTGATACTGCATCGGATTCAGTTTCATGAGCCTCTCCGGCGATGGCCCGTTATTTGACATAACCGAAAAGGCCCCAAAGAATGGATCAGATGGGATATAATGCGACATTTGTGATGGAGTGGATGCAGAAATGTCGCAGAAGTTTAATTGAGTTGAGAAGGATGGTTGTTGCTTTTGAGTTGCCCCCATTTCACCCAATGCTGAAGACTGAGAACTCTCTTGCGGCGGAGTCAAGGCAGATTCAAACGACGACGAAGAGCATGAATTCGAAGTTGCAGTCAATAGCGGGGACTCCATCAATAGAAGCGATGAGGCGTTCACGACAGTTTCAGAACCTGGAGCAAGAGAGGGAGATACCGACAACAAAGTATTGAGAGCATCATTTGAGTGTGGAACGAGGTTGATTTGTTTCGATTGAGCGGAATCGGCCGTCTTTCTGGATTTGACAGCTGATGCTTTTGGCGGGGGTTTGACAGCACCGGCTCCGTCACCCACGCTTCCACCGTGTACCTTCGCCACGTGTTTCCGCAGATCGTGCGCCCACTTGAACTGCGTCAGACATTGAACACACTCAAAGCTCTGTTATCGTATCAATCAATCAGTCACACTCACTCACTCAATCACACCCAAACACCAACAAACACCAAACGAACCTTAAACGTAAAGTGACTCGTCAAATGATTCAACAAATGCGCACGCTTGTCAAACACCTTATCACTGCGTGCACATCCAACCCATCGACACTGAAGCGTGCGCATCTGCGTTCCACTCTTTTTGGATCCAATATGGTCTTGCTCAATGTGCGCTTTAAAGGTCTCTGCATCGTCAAAGTTGAGGAGGCACGGCTCTTTGGTCTTGGGACACCCCCACAGACAGGGGAAGCGGGTCGTGGCAGGGACTGTGTCCATTGAAGGTGTGCGGTAAATTGGGGGGGTTTTGGTGAAGGAGACTGGTCTTGCTGGCGGGAAAATTTTTGTTATCGTCACAGCCACAACGGAAGTCGATTAATGTAGTTTCTATTGTACTGTGTGTTGTGTATGGTTGTGGAAATATATCTACAGTGAAGGTGGTGGAAGCGATGCATTTGCAAGCTCCCTCTCCCTCCGTTCCCTCAACAGCCGCTCCAAAAATAACGATTCCTCAATCTTTTGATGATGCTTAAAACTGAGATATCGCTGAAATTGCTGCGGGCCGAGTTTCGCGGCCATGCTTTCCGTGAATAAACGCTCCTCTTCGTCAACAGGAGGTGGCGGTGCAAATGGTTGGTTCTGATTTGCAGTGATCGTGCTCAATGGCAGTAGAAATTGCAGTCCATGTGATTCTCGATAATTCGCGTGATTCGACGTTGTTGAGAGAACTGAAGAGGATGAGGGCGTTGTGGTGGGTATAGGTGCGGAAAACAGCGAACTTGGCGTTGCTCCAATTATAGGTGATGATTCTCGGCTATCAACAAGGTTTCTTAAAGGTATTGATCCATTCGTTGGTTGTTCCACAACCTCAACTTGACTTTTGGTGTAATCAGGTGGGATGGGTGCAGGCACTGGCACATCTTCGCTGCTCGAACTTCCCTGAGGCGCGGGAGACATGGAAGATGTCGAAAGTTGATGATGTTTCTTTTGATGCTTCTTAAGATCATGCGACCTGGTCAGGTTCAGTTAGGAGACGTCATTCAGGTACAGGAATCCAAAACAAAGAACCAAACCATTTGAACTCGGAATCACAGCTATCACACCGGAATGCTTTATGTGCAATATGTGACTTTATGTGATTGAACAGTAAGGCTCGTTTCGCAAACTCTCGTTCCTTCATTGGACACGAAATCCATGAGCATCTGAGATTCAAGGTTCCATCCTTCTTGTGCCCTACATGTTCCAGCGATAAATGTTCGTTCAGTTTATCTGCATCCGTGAACGTCTTTAAACATGGTGTATCAGGCTGGATGGTCCACAGACAGGCGAACGGCTGTGGAGAAGGTCCGGTTTCTGTCATTGTTTTTTGGACCTAGGACCTGGTACTCGTTTTCAAATCAACTCCCAATCTAACAAATCTATTTCTAAAAAACGAACAATATACTCTCCGTGGTATAATAATTACAACAGGTTGAAACGAACACCGGCAGCCACTACTAGAGATATAACCCCCTTAAATCACACCAAGAAGTTAAACCCATTCGCTTCATCCTCAGCCTCCTTTTCCTTGACAAGTCTCGCTAAAAACAAGTTTTCCTGCATACGCTGGTGCTTCTGATACTGTACAAACAGTTCGAACTCTGGCGAACCCTTCCCAAGCAACTCGAGCGCAAGACTGGCAGTATCGACAGTATCCACATTCTTCAATGGCAATATAAACGCAGTAGTAGGTTCTTCATCGCTCTTGTTGAGTGATGCCGCAAATTGATTCAACATTGAGAGATCTGTTTCCTCCATCCTGGCAGGACTTGCACCCATCAAAGTCGACGGCGAAACATCCACCGAAGAGAACAAGAAAGGCGATGACACAGATTCTGTATCAGCCCTGGGACTTTCCGAAGCAGCCGAAGTCGAAAAACGTAAATTGGAAGTTGTTATCGTATCCAACATTATTGATTGATCGAGAGAAAGACGCTTTGGCAGCAACTCGGAGGAGACATCGCCGCCGTCTCTCTTCCGCTTTCCTGGATTGGATTCGAGGTTGAGCATGGACGGCATCCACGGAAGCGACCTGTGAGACACGTGTCAATTTATGCTCCCTTTCAACGCCAAACGCCCCAATCAACAACTTACATCATGTCCAGCATAGAGTCCGAATGGAGTCCCGCGAGTGGGTATAGAGGATCCAGTTGGCTGGAAGTGGTGAAGGATGCCGGAAAGTCGAAAGGAGAGCTTGACATGTTTTTTGAGCGTGTTCTTTTTTGGTCGCCATCACTTGGTGGCGGAAAGCCGTTTGATCAAAATCATTATGGAGAGCATTATGAACATAAAGATCAATTAACATACACTACAATGAGATTTATTACACGACACAAACAGTAAGGACAAACCCAAAAACTAATTCAATCTATTTACATCTCTAAAAACGACTCTGGATCTTGAATTAATTCAAAGCCATTATCCAAAAGCTGTTGATTTTGTTGATTATCCAGTTGCAGTAGTGAAACTGGAGGAACCAACTTGAACACTGAGTCCGTCAACACTGGAGATATCGTTGGAACACCAGAAACGAAATTTACCGACTGTTGTAAAAATGTTTGCATATTTTGGCCGTCCATCGCTGAAAAGACTGGAGCATTGGTCGAAGTGTCAAACGACCCGAAAGCTCCAACAGCTGGTGCAAATGGCAAATACATTTGTCCCAATTGAGGAGCATGCATAGGGTATATGAACATAATGTTTGGTTTGTAGGGCACTGAGAATAATAGCGTTTCAGCGCCGTACAGTGATGACGCGGTAGAACCGAATATGCTGTCAGATTGTAATTTCCTTTGATTCACTGGAAGCGAGGATTGGTTGAGACATGAAGTGGTTGGGCCACCTTGGGAATCTGGATGACGTGAGGATCCTCCAGTGTTAATTGAGGATGTACCACCAATGTTCGATTTAGTTGCAGAATTTTCGTTTGCGACTCCCTCAGAACTTAATATTTGATGAATTTCCAAGATCTGGTTTTCAGTATCATGATCTTGAGGCATCTTACCGCGGTGATTCTGGGTCTGGGAAACAGGCGTTGGAAAAGCGGTGTGAGTTGGAGAAACCTTCAAGACTGACTTTGGAGCGGACTCAGAACCAGCACCTCGAACAGACTTCGGGGGTTTTGAAAGCCTTTTTCTGAGAGGTGTGAATTTTTTGAGTGTTTGAGTGTTTGCAGTAAGGTCGTCGCTTGACTTTGAGTGTTTTGATCCATCCACCACATCGCCGCTAAACTTATGACCTTTCTTCAAACAATGCTTCTTCAGATCATGGGGCCTAATATCGAATCAAACGGCGTTGTTAGATTTCTTATTATAACCACATAATAAATGGAGATTGCCCCTTACCATTTGAATGTCGCTGAACACTCGTCACACTGATTCGCCCTGAAACTAACATGCGCTCTACAATGCGACACAATATGATCCCGTTTACTAAATGGTCTGTCCGCGTGTGAACAGTTGAGCCAGAGACAGTTGAGTGAAAGAGGATGGTCAACAGACGCTTTACGACCAACGTGTGTTTCGGCGAGATGTGTGTAGAAGGCTTGCGGGTCTTCAAAGACTTCGAAGTAAGGTACTTGTGATGAGACTTGCCAAAGGCAGCTATAGGAAGGTGTTGCGGGTTGTTTGGGCGTTGAAGTGGGAACAGTTGGAGCGATTGGTGACAGTAACGGCAACATGGAGGTGGTGGTGTCTGCTTCGTAGCTCAGTGAATTCATGTAAAGATTGAAAGAAAGGGTAAAGGAGATTGAATGAACACGAGCCTTGAATTAAATGGGTAAAGCCTTGTATAATCTAACCTGCGTTTCCGAATTCCCTCAGTTCACGAGCTTTGCGTACCTACGCTCCTTTAATAACAGACTACCTCGATTGTATATGCTATTATATTGCAATTAAAGCTTCAAGTTAATTATTTTCATTTGAGAACGGGACTACTCATCTCCTTTCTGCGCTGAGATGACAAATTTAGGCAACACCCATGAGGAACCTATGTATAGTATAAATATATAAGTATAATGAGGAACCCGACAACCCTGCCGACAACCCTTTCCCGAAGCTGTTTCGTGGACGTGTCAGCGATGTTCTCAAAATTGAACCATCGACGCCAATTCAAAGGAGAAACAATAAATACGTATTATTCAACCCAACATAAAACAAAAAGAGATATGAGCTTAAAACCCCACCCCTGCCCAGAATATCACGACCACAAATCAACTTGCGACCTTCCACCTGTCTGAACATGAAATCCCGTTGATTCAAGTGTACAATCACGAAGATGAGTGGGTACCTGTCTCTCAGGAGATTCCGATGGTTTATCCGACAAAGGCGAAATTGTGTTTGCTGGTGTTATAACGTGTTGATGAACAAAGTTTCTTTGATCTTGTCCACGGTGTGCCACGTAGGAGTGATGCGATTGAGTTTGGTATGGTTCTGGGTGTGGCCGAGAGAACTGAAAAGAATGGTGCCATTGGTCTTGGGAATGAGGGTGTGGGAGAGAAGGTTGGTGTGGATTATAATGTCCCCATTGGTGGGAACCAGGTCCATGGATCGTGCGAACTGAAGGAGCGGGGTGGTAGTGCGTGGGAGGTTGAGGTTGGTAATGTTGCATTTCTGCTGGCTGTGGTGCTCGTGGATACATTCCGTGATTGTTATTATGATGATATGATGAATGCTGGCCAGAATGTTCTGGACGGTAGTTAAGGTTTTGAGGGTACGAAATGGGACCTGGTTGTTGATGATGCTCATAATAGCGATGTGTGTTCTTCGAATGGTGTGGTGGAGGCAGTTCAGGAGGATAGAAAGCTGGCAGATGCTCTTGAACTTGGTGTGATCCATAATATTGCTGAGGAGGTGGCTGAGATTGAAGATGCCCATGATTGAAAGAAATCTGAGCAGGACGAACAGGTGAAACTGATGATTGTGGTTTTGGTGCCAAAGGTCTTGGTGGTGGAGCTACAGCTCTCTGCGAAGCCGGTGGACCAACCGGGGCGTGCGCTGGTAGCAAAGAAGCAAAGGCAGGTAGTCTTGGACCCTCAGGCTTAATTTCTGAGTCTTCCTTTTTCAAAGTAGCAGATGAACTTGAACTTCCGCTCAAATCACTTGATTCATCGTCGTTGTCTCTTGTCAGACTTAAAGTAGTAGTACTTGCTTTTGCCACAGCGGCGTTACCAGTAGGGAATCGCTGGTAAGTCTTTTGACGTCCTCCGTTCAGAGATGGGCCAAATCTGACTAAAGCTGGACCACTTCCATCTTGTGCGTCAACGACATAAACTGGTGACGGACCAGGTTTTCCTTTACTTTCTGGAACGATATATTCGTGGCCTTGGCGCAAACAGTGCTTCTGTTGAACATATCGAAGTTTTAACTTCCAAAACCTTGTTTAACAATGTTTCCTCACCTTAAGATCTTGAGGCCATTTAAATTGTGATCCGCAGTCCTAGATAACGTAATGGTGTTATGGTTTGTTGTATGGATGGTGGCGTGACAAAAAGGAGAGCCAAGGCGTACCTTACAGATGTTAGCCCTAAAGTGTACATGAGAGCGACAATGGGATACAACGTTATCTCTCTTTGAAAAGGCTCGCCCTTGATGGAGACACCCGATCCAGTCGCAAGTGAGCTGAAGTGTGCCCAGGGCTTTACGACCGATGTGATCTTGAAAATCAGGTGAAAGGAAACAGTGTTAGTACAATCAACGACAGCCTCTTCTTTTCCAAGCTCACCTTCTGATAGATGAACGTACAAAGCATCAGGATCGTCGAACTGGAGTGAGCATCTCTTCGGGTTGCCCTGCTCAGTCCCCACGTTCCACAGACACAGGAACACTATCGGAAGATCATCGGAGGTTTTAATAGGCCGTGGCATAGTGAGAGTTGTTTGATGACGACAGAAGTTGAGTAACAAAGCTGAGGGGTGCTTTTTTCCACTAGCCTTTGGTGTTGGATTGGCAGAGACAAAGGCTCGAAAATTTTCATACCCTCTCCGCGACCTTCCAACTTGATCACAGAATGGGGCAGAAACGAAGGACAGGCGTAGGAAATATAATGGCCGCTCAGAGGAAGTGGCCCAGTGAACTATCTATCGCACACAGTCTCTATTACGTACCAGCGATGAGAATGGTGCAGAACAATGCTAATGGCAATACCAATATTTGATTGGCGGGCAAACAAAGAATAGGTGAAGTGTTCCTTCCATTTCATCCAAAAGGCAAGATGACGTAATGCATTACTATATTATTGCAACGCCACTGAAATGAAAATAGAAAGAAAAAAAAAGAACTGTTACTAACATCTCTGCGCATTAATATACTGAGGAATATGATATCCTGCCCTACTATCCTCATTCTGAAAAGGATAAATGTCGTGATGTCCTCCATACCTTGGATTATGTAATGGAGATGATACAGTCATCGGAGCAGTTGCGTGATGATGTTGTTGTTGGCGGCTATAGTACTCCTCGTGAACGTTAGATTGAACTCCGTCTTCAAATGAAGGCGGATATGGTTGTCTGTCAAAGTGATACCAGTGTGAAGAATAAGACACATGCTGCATATGTGGATGAATATGGCTTGGAGCAGCAAAGTGTTCGTTTGAGGCTCCATGAGCTTCGTGATTCGCATACCCCGGTTGGTAATTGGTTCCTTGGAACAACGGATTACGCTGATGTTGGTATCCTCCATGATCATAACGCTGTTGATGCATGGTAGGAACGTATACTGGTGGCGTATTCCAAGACTCAAGATGTTGATTCGGGGTGTTCATACGTCGATGGTGTTCAGACTTTGGCGACGGAAGGTACGATCTCGAATGATCGTAATCGACGATTCCTTCATTAGAATACGCACCATTATACATTGATGAATGAGCCTGATATTGTATACTTGTATTGGTGCGGCTAGAGTTGTTAAACTCTTCCTTTGCCATCAAAGCTTGAATCCCAGGAAGCCGTTCAGGCATAGACGGAGATAATTTGCTTGGGTCGACAACGGTCTTTGGTTCTGCTTCGATTTTGGTGACTGAAACGGTAACCTCAGTTTGAGTGGTGTTGCCTTGGCTTTTGTCATTGGGATTACTTGTAACCAAACCATGCGTAACAGAAGCACTGTTCATAGATCCTTCTGGTGCAGAACATCGTTGGTAAGTCTTTTGTCGGCCACCGTTGAGTGATGGTCCATATCGAACAATGGAATGTCCGCCGTCCTCAGTTTCCTCAACATACACAGGAGAGGGCCCTGGTTTTCCTTTCGACTCTGGAACAATATATGTATGTTCCAATTTGATGCAGTGTTTCTATTTTTGTCAGGTTCAGTGCAAGTTTTTGGTATCGAGAGTGTGGCAAAACCTTCAAATCCTGAGGCCACTTGAATTGTGAGCCACAATCGACACATATGTTTGCACGGAAGTGGACATGGCTCCTCGCTGGTGTGATTGTAACCAGTTAGTAAAGTGAAAACCCGAAACTGGGAGATCGGATGTTGAGGAGATCGGAGGATGTTATGCCCTCTTCATTTGAAAGGCAAATATTGGAACTCACCATGACTGACAACGTTATCTCGTTTTGAGAAGTGGCGGTTCTGATGGAGGCATCCAATCCAGCGACAGGTTAGTTGAAGAGTGCCCAGTGCCTTTCTGCCAATGTGATCTGTTGTATTGCGCCAAGTGAGCAAACAAAGCGGTTCATTCGACATTTGGTTGTATGTTTCATTACCTTCGGAAAGGTGGACATATAGAGCATCGGGATCTGTGAAGGTACAGGGACACCGTGTAGTGCCGTTCAAGTCTTTGGAGACACTCCAGAGACAAGGAAAGATGGACGGTTGATCGTCTGAACTCTTGATGGGGCGAGGCATTGGTTATTGGCAAGTGTTGCAGGTACGTCTGTGTGGGAGTAGACAGGAAGCCGAGGTCCAGCAGTTGTAAGTGCAAGTTTTTGGGCTGAGCTGAACTGCCACTGTATCGTAAAAATTGCCAATGACCATTGCATTGCCCACTGTTTCTTGAAATAGATGGAGGGCTCCAACGATTGGCGGGTAAGATGGGGCAAACCATTGATATCCACTCAAGACACTCAAAACACTCAAAACTCAATTTACGTCAGCATGGTACTATCACATTCAATTGAGTCATATTTATTCAAAAATGTTTATATGCACGAAAGCAAATAACAAAAATTACAGTAACAGATTATTCACAGACATTCCGGGTCTTTCCGCACCTACAGTTTCGCCATTTAAATCAGGGGCAAGATGTTCAGGGTGATAAGGATGCGGAGGAATTTGATGGGCATCGACAGGTCTCGCGTATGGATGATGCCGAGGACTCGCGAAATGTTCGTTTGGAGATCGGAATCCTTGATGGAGCGGCCGATGTTGTGGAGGCGGACCCATTTGTTGCTGCGGTGGATAGTTTGGATGTGGGTTTTGTTCTCCCAGTCTTGGCATTGGTGAGGACATTGGTGTGGTATGGTGATGGGGTGCATAGTGTGCTGACAACTGGGGCGGAGGTGGAGGGCCATGAGGATAATATTCTTGAGGTGGTGGTTGATAAGGTGGATAGGGATAGCTGGATCTTGGAGGAGCAGTGTAAGGCTGTGGTGGTGGTCCAGGTGGAAAATCATATGGGCGAGGTGGATACTGACCAGGAGGGTACTCATGTGGACGAGGAGCATATTGAATCGAGTGTGGTGATCGCGGTGGATAGTGTGCATAACCATCATCGACGTAACCTCGGGGTTGAGGTCGTTGGGGAAGCGGATAAGGTTCATAGTGAGGACGATGGTGATTTAAATGTTGCGGAGAATACTGTGAATGATCTGGCGAATAAACGTGCTGCATTGGAGACCTTTGATACGGGGTTAACGGCTGTCCGTGTACCGGAATATGCGAAGCTGTGTGTTGAGGATACTGCTGAGGTGATGGATAATGCGACGTATAAGTTGAATGCTGTTGAGTTGGATGATGCGGTGATGGATACTGAGGAACTGGGTGGCTTGATAGATGTTTGTGTGGCGGAGGTGCTAGAGGTCGTTGAGCGTATTGGGGAGGGGTCGGCTGAGAATTGTAAGGTTGTGCTGGGCGAGGAGGAGAGTAGTGGGAATGGGGGTATTGAATAGTAGGGTGGTTTTGGTTTAACACAGATTTGCGAGATTGTGGCGATTGGTTCTTTGGAAACGAAGCCATGGATGGCAGCATTTGACTTGAAGAGGCCGACTCCAAACCACCAGAAGTTTCTAACTTCAACGAAGATTGCAACGTCGGAGGCTCAGGTGCGGGATGCGATCTTATGTTTGTTGTCGATGGACCAGCCGATAAATCCGTCTCGAGCTTTGTGTCACGTTCAGGAGCCTTTGTAAAATGCTTCAGCCTTAAAATATGCTTTTGTAGATCTTGCGGCCTGGTTTTAAACAGTTGAGTGATCGTTTAAGGTCTCAAAATACATACCATCGAAAAGCGACTCTGCATATGGAACAGACATGGTGGGGCTGGAATGTGATGTGCGACTTGCAATGGGTCAAAAGATCATCTTTGGACAGGAATTCAAGCTTGACTGGACATCCCCGCCAAAGGCAGTTAAATGATTCGGCTAAATGTAAAAAATTGAGTTAAAACCGGTACAACATCTCAAAATAGCTTACTTTGATGTTCATTGATGAGGTGATCCATAAAGGAATCAGCCTCCGTAAAACTCTTGAGACATGGAAAGTTTGCGTCGACTGTGGAAGGCCAAAGGCATGACTGGGAACTGTTTTGCTGAGGAGGAATCTCCGTTGGTGACTGAACTTTGGCCAGCACCGGTTTTATATGGAGTTCACGATTAACAACAGACGGATTTGGATTCGGTTTTTTCTCTTCTACGTATGGGTGACCCTTTCTCAAGCAATGCTTTTTAAGATCGTGCGGCCTGTGTATGATTTTTTTTGTTTAGGAGATGCATCATCAAAGGTTCAAACACACCATTTGAATGTTCTGCCGCACGTTTGACACTCGTATGGTTTTGTGGGAACATGCATACGACAGTGAGAGACGAGGTTGTCACTATTGTAGAAAGATACGTCAGCATTGTGGTTCAGTTGGGTTAGGAATTTTTAAATGCAATCAGAGTGGCCCCATCTGCATCAGAGCATCTCCTCAGTGCAAAAGCATAATAACAATCAACAGTGGGAGCGTTTGTGATAAATTGGCGTCTCAGCAGAACAATGAGACACCAGCCAAGGAAATTTGAACGCACCGCTTCACAAAGGGCCGTGTACCGTGAGGACAGCCTTGCCACATACAATCCAAGAGAGCCGAGGGTTGCTGGAACTTTGATGCTCTGCGACCAACGTGATCATCGACAATGTGGTCGTAGAGATGCGAACCCTCGGCAAAGACAAGGTTGCAGAGGGATCCATTTGTGATCCAGCGACAGGGAAGCGCCTGGTCCTGGTCCTGCGTCCGAGTCTGTGTTTGATTTAATGGTTCCTGAGGTTGCTGGTCGGAGGATGTCGCTGGAACTGTGTCTTGTTCGGAGGTTATTGTCCCAGGCTGAAGCTCGACAACTTGAACGACAACGTTGCTTGGCCTTGTCTCACTCTGACTTGGCAATCCCCCTTCATAGTCTCCATCGCTTCTAATATCGCTGCTCTCTTCGGTCCCGCTTTCGGACTCGGTGGCTGGTGCCGTTGCTCTGGTTCCGTTGCTGGCTGTCGACGAAGGCATTCCCCAATCAGTTTCCTTTTCCCGGTAAAAATTTGCCTGAGAGAAGGAAGTGCTCAGGGACAAGACATTTTAAGGGCGACTTAAAACTCCGCCACCAGGCTTCCCTCCTGGCTAGATCTTTTGGATGGGACGAATCCAGACGGTTTCATGCATACAGAACCCCTGGAAGCGTTTGGTACCTTACGTAACTCCACCATATCTTTCAATCTCCATCAGCGTCGGAAAATTCAAAACGAAAGATTAGAAATGCTAACTTCTTGGTTATTCAAATGTTCATTGTTTTACTAACTTCAGTGCATTTGGAGTCACTCTTTAGGCCATTGATGCCATTCCATTGTTCGCAAACAATCAATCTCCACTAACTATGTCGACCACCACTAGCAGTGTCGAAGATGTCCGCATTGATCTGAGTGATTCCTATTACTATCGCAATCATGTCTTTTCGTACAATCAACGTTTGATTCTTCCAACTGCAGCACTTAAGTCTGCCACAACTGCCAAGAAAGCAATTTGCTCTCGCCCGCCCACTAAGACCCAACCGCTTTCAAAGAAACCAAAGGAATCGGAACCACTGGGCTCAAGACAGCGTGTCCTGACATCAACTAGCACATACGTGCATAACCCACAATCACATCTCGACAATGCCCTCTCTCAGCACTCGCAAAGAAAGAGCTTTTATACTGACTTGATGCTTGTGAAATCCATGACTATTCAGCAACCGAGCACAAAGTCGCATCAATTAGGTTCAACTAAGTTGACGAACAAGCAAGCAGCAAGCGTTTCTACTGTTGAAACGATTGAGCCAATTAACTGGAAGAGATTTGGAAAGGATGCAAGAATGGGATACTTAAAGCCGATTCGATTTGGAAACCATCCAGATCCAAGTCCAGTACCATCACGACTGGGAAGATCTGAGGCATGGAAGAAACCTGAAAAAGTTCCACGTATTGCGTCAAGAGAATCGGTGACCGAAAGTGACGATTTGAATGACGAGTTTGAAGACGTTGACCCGAAATCCACTCTCCTTGATAGCAGCCTCTCCATCAGAACGTTAAGCGCCATCGCGGCACCTGCCCCTCCAACAACTCCAGCCATACCCTCAAAAATCCCCGAACCCCTAAAGCCAAAATCCCGCGTCCGCCTTCAAACCAGCAAATCCTCACACCCCTCAACCCACACACCAAAAAAGTAACCATAACCCCACGCGACAACCTCTTCCCAAACTCCTTCCGCATCCACCACACCCACCGCGTCCAACCCCCAAAACCCTCAACCCACTACACCCACCCACCCCTCCACCTTCCCCAAACCCCCTTCTCCCCTCCAAAACCCAAAACCACAACCGTCTGGGAAGACCACCTCTACCGCCTCGCCCAACTAAAACTCAAACGCAAACCGCACCTACCCCCCACAGACCCTGAACCCCCCGCCGAACTCGACTACATCACCCGCCCGCGCAGCGCACACGTCCCGTTCCGCGTTGAAGAACACGTTCGCGCTGTTACGATGGTTGTGGAGAAGGAGGTTGTGGATGACTATGAGAAACGGATGCGCGGGCTGTTTTTGCCGAGTCTGTTTGCTGGCGATGAGGTGGGTGATTATGTTGGGAATAGTGCACGGGATCGGAGGTTACGGGCTGCGGTTGTTGCGAGTGGGGGTGCTGGGTTTGGGGGGCCGCATGGAGGGTTTTAGGGGGAAGGGGATGGTTGCTGGGGTGTGAAGGGGGTTACGTTTTCGGATAAGAAGCCGGTTGTTAGTGGGACTGGTGGTGCAGGTGTGGCCGCGTCGGCGGATGCGAGCCTGGGTCGGGTTAAACGTGTTTCGGGAGACCGCTTTCTGGGTCGTTGATGAGACAAATGGTGCGCTCCGAGAGTTGCTGGGCTGTGCGTGTAACTTCAGCGAAAGGGAAGAAACCTGGACTGAGACTGCGGTTGATCGGAGTCGCAAATGTCACAGCTATGAGCAAAGCTGTTACACCTCCTGCTGGGCCGCCAAACCACGGAAAAGCATCGCTACAGTGAATTCAAATGATATTGACGTTCCTGATGATCTTCGAGTTGTGGATATTCGATGGGATTTGGCTCTTACAGTGCTTTCAAACAGAACCGCATCAAAAAGAGCGTCTTGGAAGACATTTTGAAACCAGAAGACGAGACGAATGAAGTACGTATACTGCGTGCGAAACAGGACAAAATCGACCTCATTGGTGCAGCACAAGTTCGAAGATTTATCAAATGAATGTCGGGAGCAGGAACGACAAGGAACTTGACGTATTGGACAGCATTCTCGGAAAGTACAAATGTTTTGCGAACTCAGTCCGGTGGTAAGTTCATCATTCTCCGCCCAACCTGATCAAACGTCCGATAGGTTCGCTACAAACTCTACAACTGCTGCTCATAGAAACACACCCTCGTGGCACAGTAGTTATTCGAGAAGGCCATCAAGCAAAATACTGGTACATTATCCTCTCCGGCGAATGCCTCCAACAACTCCGCCCCGACACTCCAATGTCCGTCACCACACGCGTCCAAATCGGTGGATCCGTCGGTGAATTCGCTTCAGTCTTTAGCAGCGTCGCTAACGAGACTCGACACGTTCGTGCAACATGTCTAATGCGAACAGAGTTCTTGAGAGTTGAGAAGGGAGATTTCCAAGCGATCAGTCGGGAAGCACGGGGACTAGATTCAATGGTATTCGAGTTTTTCACAACAGTACCAGCGTTTTTCGGGGTGGAACGGCTTGTGTTGCAGAGTTTATGTCAAAGAAGGTGAGTTTCCCGTTTCATTTGGGGTTCCACCCAACCCGTTTTTTAACTCTTCATTGCTCCAAGCATCGTTCGTAAATTCGATGCAGATCAAGTTATGCTCCGAGCCGGTGAAATGTGTTCCAATATGTACTTTATAATGCGAGGAAAAGTCCGAGCCCTCCACCTCGTCTCCTTCATCAAAGTCGACTGTGGTGTTCCAACTACGAACAACATTGACAGGCGCCATAAATACATACTCTCCCCGTGTGGCCAAAACGCAAACGCACAGTTAAAACCAGGCGACGAAATCGTACGTGAACTCGCGACGGTGTTGGACTTGAGTAACGGCATGAGCTTCCCGCCCATGAAACCTAGTAAAGTCGTGCAAGAGCAGGAGGAAGCGGCAGCAGCCGCGAAGCTAAGGCTAATGGAGGAATATCTTTCAGCGCGAAACGAATGAGCATGAAACCAGCTGGAGATGTACACGCACTCCCATGTCCATTCCATTTCGTCGTGGTAGATCGTCTCGAAGTAATCGTGATTGCAATTCAAGACTTGATTGAGATCCTACCCCTGAAACCCTAAAACGCGTGCAAGAGCATCGAAGTATGACGGATGTAAGTTGTCAAGAGATTGAGGAACGGTACATGAGTGCGTTGGGGTGGCGAGAGACTGAGAATTCTGGTTCCAAAACGTTACGGATTGATCATTTTAGTAAGGACGGGAGTTGGAGTCATCCTGTTGTCAAGAACAAGTTCAAGAATCATGATTATGATCCGTTTGATATTCCTGGAAAGAAGAGTGGCGGTGGAACCGGGAGTGTGGGGAATCTGTTGAATCCTGAAAAGAGGCAAAAGAGTTTATTGGAGCTGATGGTTGATGGATTGTAATCTTATGGCATTCGATTACACAAAGTTATTGCTCCTTCTTTCTCTTTTTTCTACTCAAATAATGTCGCTTCTATCCACAACTCGTCTCAGCTGTCACCACCGCTTCTCCTGCAACACTCCTCTCCTCTTCTCATCGATACGTCTAAGTTCATCAAAGCCAAATGTAACGATCCTGCATACCTCGAACCAGTCAAGCCCAAAGTACGAAGCTCCACAACGTGTTGGGGAAAAGGCCCATCTCATTTATACAGGTCCTCTGAACGGAGCAATTCAAGGAGCTCGAATGTTTTCTGTGGTTGCGGCAGTTGGATGCGTTGCTTGTCTCCCTCTGACTTGGGGTTTTTTGGTCGTGGATAAAGTTACTATGGCATCTATCTGTAAGTGTTTCGTTTTATTCATTGAAGAGTCAATTATAACTCTGAACTGTAGTTGGTGGAGTCGCGGCAATGCCAATGCTCGCCGTTGCTTGTATCTCACCTGGATATGTAAACAGAATGTGGATTCCAAAAGATGCGAAAGAGCAAACACTCATGTTTGAAACGGAAACTTTGTTCGGAACGGCCCGGCATCGAGTTATTCCTGTGAGTCAGCTTCGGTATCGACAGTGGGGAATTTGGGGTACTTGGAGGTCTGTAGATGACCCTTGGTATAAGCCTGGATTCGCTGTAGATTTCCCAGAAATCAAGAAGGATTTTGTGCTCAACAGGATTTATGAGCAAGTGAACGAACAGTCAAAGAAGCAATAAAGGTTCAGTTTAGTACATTATCCCCCTTCCCTCTCATTCCTTCCCCTCTTCCTCGCATTCTTCTTAAGACCGCATTTCTCTCTTTTGTTCCACTCCTCACAATGTTCCTTCTCCCACATATTATAAATTGTCATTCCACCTCCTTCTCATTACCCACCTCGTTTCGAGATCAATACGAGAGAGGGTCATACTAGGGAGAACAACAATCTTTATTCTTTCTTGTTTGGAAGGATGGAGGACTTCCCATAGAACTGTTTCGTTTACATCGAAACTTACACGGAAGTTGCTAAGGTCCATGAGAGCCAGTCATCCGCCACGCCCCCAGAGATGCCTGGTTGTAATGGATCCAACATAATCTATGTATTTTCCTTCTCTGTTCCAATAAATCGATAATCTGTTCCTGTCATCCAAAATCTTTCCACGAAATGTCTTCCACCGATGTCCGCGAGTCCAAGACGGCGCACAAGCTGATGGACCTCCGCGTAGCCAACAAGTACCGCATCGGCCGCAAATTAGGCTCTGGATCGTTTGGCGAGATCTACCACGGTTGGTTCGGTTAACGTTAAGCGCAGAGGTTAAACGTGGGTGACCGTTGTTTGAACCAGGAACCAACATCAGCACGGGCCAGGAACTCGCAATCAAACTCGAACCAACAAAGTCGAAGCATCCGCAACTGGAATTTGAGGCGCGTGTTTACAAAGGCCTGAGTGGCGGCGGTGCGTGTCTCATGTTGATCCCTCGCTTTCCCCGTACTAAACCACCCTCACTTGAACCAGTCGGCGTGCCTAATATGTACCACTTTAACATCGAGGGAGAGTACTACTGCATGGTCATTGACCTGCTTGGGCCCAGTCTGGAGGACTTGTTCAACTTCTGTGGCAGAAAGTTCTCCATCAAGACCGTCCTGCTCCTCGCGAATCAAATGGTTTGTTTACAGCTCAGCTAAAGAACAGAGTGTGGGATAGCGTGGTGGCTGGCTGAAGAGGGGGAGGAGTGTGGGAAGCGGGAGGCTCCACCAACATACGTGGATCACAGAACTAGCAAGACGCCTGAACGCCAAAACGCAAAGCAATATCGTATCGTACTCGAGTTATATATTAAGGAGTCAGCTCTCGCAGAGGCCTCTCGTCGCTTCACAATCTGACAAAACCCAACATTGACTCTCACATTCACCCGCCAGATATCCCGCATCGAATATATGCATACGAAAAACTTTCTACATCGTGATATCAAGCCGGATAATTTTCTGATGGGTCTTGGACGTACAGCACATCTTGTTCATGTTATTGATTTCGGGCTCGCCAAAAAATACCGCGATTCAAGGACGCATCTGCATATTCCGTACAAAGAGAACAAGAGTTTGACGGGTACAGCCCGATATGCGAGTATCAACACGCATCTGGGAGTTGGTGAGTTTCCTGATTTTTCTCTTGAATGGTTGGTGTTGATTATCCTCTCTGTTTAGAACAATCTCGAAGAGATGATTTAGAAAGTATTGGATACCTGCTCATGTACTTTTGTCGGGGTAGCTTGCCATGGCAAGGGCTGAAGGCTGCAACGAAAAAGCAAAAGTATGATCGGATACGGGACAAGAAACTGAGTACCTCTCCAGCCACTCTTTGCGCGTATGTTTTATTTTTATATTTCTGATGTAGGGGGGTTTTCCTAATGATCCAATCTTACAGCGGCTTTCCACGAGAATTTGAAGTGTATCTAAACTACGTGCGCGGCCTCCGATTCGACGATAAGCCCGACTACGCCTTCCTCAAAAAATTGTTTTCAGATTTGTACATGAGCTCAGGATTTGCGGAAGAAGGAGAAACTTTTGATTGGGTTGTTCGGAAAGTACGTAATTTAAAGCCCCATCTCATTCTTCCCACTCCGATTCTAAATGACTCCTCTCCCTCAGGTTGGAATGTCAAATGGTGACTCAACTCCAATGGAAGACTCGCCAATGCCTCAAACTGCCCAATCACAAATACCCCTAACTACAGGGGCTCCCACGCCGAACCGAGTCGTGCCCCCTCAACCCCAAGTATTCTATCCATCCCAGCAGCAGCAGCAGCAACCGTTATCTCGCAACTCAACAACGATACGAGAATACAACGGAAATGGAAATGAAGGATACGTTGAAGATTTGGTCAACTCAAGAACAAGTCTCGCCAACGGGCTTGGGTCCCAAAACTTTCAGGTTCCTCCACCGCCACAGCCTGTACAACAGATTCAACAACAGCAACAGCAGCAACAACAACCGCAGAGGAGGATGAGTGCGAGGTTGGTGGAAGCTCAAGCTGCGAGGGGATACGCGAAACAATACTGATTTGTGGTGTTTGTGGTGGAGGAGAGGAGCAGGGTGTAATCATTTTTCATTTGGGTTTCCGGCTGTTTTAAGTTTATTCACTTTGAAAAGTTTGTGTGTGAATAAGAATGTATAAGCACAGCTTGTTCGATTGTATAATATAAGCCACACCGCAGCGATAAAGACAATTTACTAAGTATTTATTTATCAACCTAAGGTTTTTTCGTTTTCGAATGTCTCGAAAACCAGATCGTGCATACTATCTCCATATCATCAGCACCGCACATCCTGGGCTAGGCCGAGCCAAGGAAGAAGCTCTGCATAATCTATTTGACGATTACCCTGAACCCGACACATCCTCGGACAGAGAAGCCCTGTCCACCATTGCAAGCAACGCAAAGGAACACACATACATCCGTGCCTTCGCGTGTGCAGTTCTTGCTCGCTACTATGGCGTTCGAGGGAAATATAACAACGGAAACGAGTGGGCAGCCAGATACAGCTCCATCATTGCATCACTCACAGAGAAACAGTGAACGACAAGTATGGATTCCAGTCAACAACTTCTTTCAACAAGATCACACAATCTATATTCAAGTTTCACTGCGAGAGTACCTGGATGCGCCTCAAGGCCTCCTGAACCAAATGCTTTATCTCTGGAATGCTGGTGCTGAGGAATTGTACATACCCCCAGATAAACTCCTTGACGTTAATCCGAGTCTGGAATTTCGGGACTATGGATTACTTAGGTTGCAGGAATTATGTTTGTATGGGTCATTACAGAGACGGTGTGTCGTAACTTATGCGGAACCGTGGCTGTTAACGCGAGTAATCAATAACCTCTCACATTCCTCTCAAATATTCCAGACTCAAGAAATGTAAAGCATGTAGTGCAGTGTACTATTGTTCGCGAGAATGTCAACGGGAACATTGGAAGGAGCATAAACTCTCGTGTCGCCCTGTTCACGAGTTGAAGAAGGGAGACTTGGTTCGTTTACTCGGGCTATCTGATTCTAGCGATTTGAATCGAAGATTTCGCGAGCTTGGAATTATGTTGAAGGAAAGGGAGGTGGGAAGTTACGTGGATAGGAGGAACGAATGGGATATTGGTCAAGCCAGAGAATTTGAAGCGGGCGTTGACTGAAGAAAGGAAGCGCATTACCGCGAATTTTCAGCAACTTTTTTGGACGATGGGGAGGGGAACATCTGATAAGCGAATTAACTTAGTAAGTTATCAGCGCCCATCCAATGAAAAAGCTGGGGCTTTCGTTGGCTGAATCCAACATTTGATATTGTCCAGATGTTGTGACTCTTCAAAAAATATAACTAATAAATCTTGAGAAAGAACACCCAACGCAGAAAGTTGAGGATCATTTAGCCATTATTTCAATTAATCCGAAAATACATAATGATGTCATAAACTGAACCACATTTTTTTGAGAGGCCATAAACGATGAGTCCGATGAAAAAGGCTATGACACACACATGAACGGTCCAAAACCTACACTCGGAGCTCTTCCAGCGGAAATCATTCAAATGATTGTTCTCTGGATAAACCCACATCGACGAATGCACAAGCCAGGACGTCTTATTCTCATCAACAAACACTTTTTCAGCTCTCTTTTACAATGAATCGTTTTGTTCAACTGCATCGTAAGCGATATCGGTTGCCACTTATGGCGTTGTGACTGTTTGGACGATTCTATGAGGCATTTGAGTTCATAAGGCGAATGCGTTTGGAACTGGACAAATTGATTGACGCTGTGCAACCTCCAGATTCACTGATGCTGCGTTTCAGCCGTTTCAGAATGGGTTTAACCAAACATTCGGTCATTTGCCTGATGATTTTTAATTCACTCAGTATCAAGACATTACTTTTGGAAGGCTTTCACATTCCTTTGTGGGACTTTACCCCAGCTTAAGCAACTCTCCATAATAAGCAAACGAAAAGTTAAAAAAGAGCACTGGTCCCCTTTCCAATCAACATATCAGACTCAAGTCGATTGGAATACGTCAGAATGATAAATTGTGGTCTGCGAGGACCGATCACATTGGGATTGTGCCCATCGCTGCAGCAATTACATCTCTCAAAGAATCAATTCTGCTCCAACATACCTCCAGTGTTTGGATCTCTAAAAAGTTTGAAGTGTTTGATAATCGACGAAGCCGAGTTATCAGGCACTATTCCTCCAGAGCTTGGAAATATGGAAAATTGTGTATGCCTTTCGTTAAAGCGAAACTATTAACAGGCCCAATACCCTCCGAATTAGGAAATTTGCGACATTTAAAGCGTTTTCGTTATCACGTAACAA
>MCGO01000283.1:0-41142 GCA_002104985.1 Rhizoclosmatium globosum
TGCAGCTCCAGCCTTTGTCCAACACATTGAAATCTGGAGGAATTCTTGGAACAGTTCAATTATGAAACAGTATCAACAGCCAGCAAAGTTGAATGTGGGCAACTGTTACAAGCAATAACAAGTACAAATTAATA
The DNA here is from genome assembly GCA_002104985.1 of Rhizoclosmatium globosum. Classification (NCBI taxonomy): domain Eukaryota; kingdom Fungi; phylum Chytridiomycota; class Chytridiomycetes; order Chytridiales; family Chytriomycetaceae; genus Rhizoclosmatium; species Rhizoclosmatium globosum. The sequence goes on from MCGO01000283.1 coordinate 135, forward strand.
GATGAATAGCAATGGGTTAAAATGGGCAACAAGTGTTGGCTTCCTAATTCATTGTGCACAAAGTTTGATACTAAAACAGGTAAAGAGTAGCAGTAAAGGTAAATTAGTAGAGGGAAAACTGAGGATGCAAAAAGAAAACTGCTGATATAAGGAAACAAGAACCCAAGAACAACACTCCCCTAATTAAGAGCAGTGCAACGCTTAAGACAGAAACTGCAATAACTTCAAAGGAAGTAAAATAAAGAAAGGGAGAAATAGGAAAAGCAATAACAAAGAATATCCAACAATTCCCAATTATCCTTACGTACAGAAAATTGGATGAATAGGGGTGGTCAAAGTTGGGTGTTTTGGACAATTTTCAAATGTGCGAAAAGCGAAGTTTCGAAATGTCCAAAATCCGCTTTTCGAATCCAAAAGCGAGCCCCTACCTCGCTTTTCAATTTTGCTTTTGAGAGTCGCTTTTCAGTTTTGCGATTCAACTTCGCTTTTCACCACCTAATCCGCTATAGCAAAACACCTCAAGCAGCCGTGGTTCGAAACCTCAACTCTGACCATCCCTGTCCACAGGTTTCGAACCGCCGCTTTTCAAAATGATGAAACTTCGCTTTTCAAACACCCCAATGTTCGCTTTTCATTTTCTCAAATTTCTCAACTTTGACCACCCCTAATATGCGCCTGAGCATGTACCCATCAAAACAAGCTGTTTGACTCAGTAATATTGGCTCTTCTCCTTTATTCAAAACTTTTAATACAATCTTTGGAGCACTTCACAACTTCTTGAGGACATGGACATACAATCATCCAATTTTCCACCTTTTCTTGAGAAATGTAGAAACAGTGCGCTACACAATTTGTGTTATTTTGTTATTGCTGTTGAGGCTATTTTTTGATTTCTTTTCATTGTACATTCATTTTTGGTACTGGATGTTCCAATTCAATTGTTATATCCAATATATTTTTCCAGAGTGCCCTAATGCTGTGAGTGTATTCATTCTCTGGATGATTGTGCATCTGATTTGTCCATACCATGTGTGCAGTGAGCAGAACCAGGACTGGGGAGGATTTGCCATGTTTGGCCTGAAAAATTTGTGTTTTCTTTGGCCACCATGAATCTCAGTATGATTTGATGTTTCATATTGATGTTTACCACTTCTGATTTTCATTTTTCTTAATGGATTGTTTTCTGTCATTTGTTTGTATTCTAGTAATTGTCAGGTTTATCTCAATTGTCACTTCTCTGTAAGTTGCACAACTAGCCTCTACTTTTGCATGTCCAATTCTTTTGTCAAATCCAATCAGCAGCTTGTCTTTATTCTTCTGTTTGTTTGTTTCCTCACATTTTTTTTGGTTGGAAGACTTTTCATAAGGATATCTGTTATTTTGTGTTCAAGTTCTGTGGTGCATTTACTTGTGACTTCTTTTGGAGATGTTGGGTTTTCTTAACCAAGTTTTGCACTATACTTTGTTTCCCCACTGCACGATTGCAAGGGTTAATAATTTTTTATTGCCTTTGATTGGTCATTCCATCCCTCCATGCAGCTGTTTGACCTTTTCAATCTTTTTAGACAGCAGAATATACACCATTGATGAAGGTCTCAATAGCTTGGTATCCACGTCCATTGAGGCACATAATAAACTGTAAGACACATGGCTTAAATACACTGAGGTTGAGAGCATCATGAAACGCAAGCGTGGAGATTTTGTGAGGAAGCAAGATAATGATTCACAACACATACCTTCTGATCCATCATTTCCTGCTCAACAGTTGCCAGAATACTCAATAACTTGTCGCACAACTTTGTAGCTCCTTTTTCAAGCAATACAGCATACTGTTCCAAGAGAGATTGGGAGACAAGTTCACAAGAAGGAGGAATATCCTCCTTAATAGGTCTTGGATTGCGTAGGTTGAGCAACATTATTACTCAACGTATGCAAAAATGCATGTGTCTTTGCCTTCCTTTGCCTTCACTGGTAGAGGCTTGGGTGTGTAGCTTTGGTTGACTTCCTCATCTAATTTCTCAATGATTTTGTTCTCTCTTGTGGCGTTAGAAGTGCCAATGGGTCTGGCGGGATTGGACATCCCAGCCTCCAGACTTTCTACCAGCACTGCCGACAGTGCACTGGTAGCTGGCGTTGACACAGCCTGCAAAACATTGTTGTTCCTGTCTGGAATCACGTCTTTGCAAGGAATCTAGTTGCTGGGGTTTGTGTTGAATTTAGTAGTTGATGCATACGTTTACAACCACAAACCGGATTTGAAGCGCTGCCGTTGCTCTCAAAGCATGTCCCATGTTTGTAACAGCTGAAGCCCACATCAACAAATCAAGGGAACTGTAGTGGGGATTACTTTCATCAAGCTTTGTTTTTGATATCATAAGCGTGCATATAATCCACCATTCTGTCGCTTGCCCTTGTCACTAGAGACAAAATTAACGTAGCTGCTAACTGATGGTTTGTTGGCATATGTCTTGCCGCCATCAAAGAGTTTCTGGAAGTCTTCAAGAGGAGCACCTCCAAACTCCGACTTGAATTCAGGAACATTGATCCTATAATCAAAGACTGGGCATGATGCTACCATAAGTTGACCTTTGTGCTTTCAGTTAGTTTATTATTTATTTTAGTTTATTCTTGAACAAACGAGTAGAGAAAAGATGTGATAGCCTGATTGGTTGTTGAAAGTCACTATCTTATCCAACAGACTAAAACCCCAGGGGGTCGGTGATGTCGCAACTATTTGCGACTTTGCCTCACAAAATTTCCTTGGGGTCAAAAAGGGACACTCATCCATCTTTCTCGGCCTGATTTCTTGATGAATATAAAACCTACGTTCCTCGTCCTTATATCAACGTGCTAACAATAATACAACAAAGACTTGCACGGTCACCAATTTTCCGATTTCTGTTTATTTTATAGAATTGCACTCTTTCGACAATGCGTAATTAGTCGCTCACCAAAACTCGGATTTGCTATTGAAGAGAAAAAACCCCTTTTCCAGAACTTCAAGGTCTTGGTTTTATGGATTTGGCCTTAGTGTGTTGATTATAGTCTCTGAAACATACAGTCAACCCTAAAACAGTAAGCAACCAACAAACCAAACAGACTAAGATTAAATAATAATTTTACTTTTGTTATTAGCCTACAGAACATAATTCTGAAGTTTGGAAGCACTAAGTCAAACAAAAAGAGGGAGAATATTATTTACGTTAATTTCTTTTTATCAATATTATAAATGGCAACCAAAAAGTAAAAGATACTCAGAAAAGCTCAAGACGTCAGCGTTAATTGATTTGCTGAGTAAAACTTACTGGTCCAGCGCGTTGCAAAATCACCTACTTTCTTCCTCAAATACACAAATCTTAATTATAAAGGTCTTAAAACGGAAACCATTGTCCCTCAGCAAGATGCAACATCAGCACAAATAGGCTTTCAAATCTAATCAAACCTTTGCAAACAAAGCAGCACATGAACAATATTGTCTCTGACTGGGTCTGTCACTGTTTGGTTTAAATGAGCTATTTTGAATATTGTTCCAAACTTCATAAAAAAGGCACATGCAGAAAATATAGACTCAATTAAATTTAAGGTTTTTATTCAGGAATTTACTTACATTTGCTGGAAATCTGATAAGCAGATAGGGTTGATGAAGCACTGTAGCCTGGTGAGGTCAAAGGCACTTAAAACCCACGTTTCAACACTTCTGCAAAGTCTAATATCATCCTTGAGTACGTTGGCAACAAGGTAATGATGTTCTGGTCAGAGGATTGTTGAGATTTCTCAAATATTTTCTGATAATTAGCGAGGTTTTGCTAGAAGATTTTGGGGTGGGCTGGGATTGCCGACTTTCGTTGGGCTCAAATTGCCCACACTCATTGCCAGACTCTATTATTCTATTTCAGCTGCCAAACACATACAGATTTTGTCAATATAATAATCATTAAAAACAATAAAACTTCATTAAAGTAACTCTTTTACATTCATACATATCGATGATATTGTTTTGGCAAGAGATACATATATTGCACAGACAATACTTATTGTGTTTGCTTGTTGTACGTAGACTAAGCCAGCACCTGTCTGAAGATTTGGATATTGGCTCTTAGACAAGACCACTGCAATGCAACATTGGACATAATGGCTCACGTATTCAACAACTCTACAAGGAAAGTAAATGGAGCAGAAACATATGCTGTTACAGCCAAATTTGAGGAGTATGTGCAGCAATGTAGAAGAAGGAGCTGGAACTACAGAAGCGAAAATATGTCCTTGAAGCAAGCAGATTGGCAATAATGCAGAAGGCACATGATTTCATGTTGTGGCCACAAGGATTTCTTTGTGTGAACATTGTGTTTGTTAGACGGAAAAATACATTTCAAATGAACACTGACAATAATGCTGTCAAACATGCAAAACACTGGTGGAAGCTACTTTTGATATTGGCCATGACTTTGGCCTCCATAGAATTTGAACCAGGCTCCTGCATATATTCCAATGATTCAAACATTTATTGTTTTGGGACATGGTCGCATAACCGAGTGTAAAATAATTCAATTTGCTGACGCGATCATAGCAGGTCAGCACAGCCACATTAAGGTGCTGCTGAGGTTGTAGTGTTGCTCAAGTGTTGACGATTTTTCTTTCCTTGTGAGTATTTTCGTGGAGGAAAAGTGGCCATCCATTTTTCTTTGTGACCATCCCCACGAAGAAAAATCCCCACCTCCAAAACAAAAATCCGAATAGTGAAACCTCCTTATTCTCTAGAACCAATTGGATGTGTATGGAAGAAAATTAAAATCATGGTAAGGGAATGAATCTTGAAACTAAGACGTGTCAAAACAACAAGGGAGGAAACAAAGCAAATTACTGCAACAAAAGTTCAGACAAAGTAGGACCCGACAGATGCATGAGGGACTGAGAAGCAAGCAAAAAGAAGGCAAACAGAAACACAAAAATGATAACATCAGATAACATTGGAATAAAGACAATCCCAGTGGGAGACATTTGCAACCTGCTGAGTTCAGACACAATAACAAAGCACTGTGGAACAGACCATAGGACAAAAGACAGGGAAAACGCCCACCTGGGTTGGGATGCAGAACAACAGATCAGATAATGATGAAACAAGACACTCCCTCCACACAGAAAAAAATGGTGAGCAACAACCTCACCCTACACCAAAACAAATCTGGGAGAGCTCGCCTCTGGAGCGTTGTTACCAAATCATGAGTAGAAACCAAATCTATGTCTAGCCATAAGACCAAGTTACCGCAAGACTAGAGACCTCATAACAGATGTATAGTAATTGGGTACAAAGTAAATTGATGGCTAAGGGGATAGATACTGAAAAGCACAACATAATATGCTATAAGATCACTGATTATACGGGGAAAGGTTGGGCATTCAAGTTTTATTGCAAATTAACAGAGTGTGCTTGATTTGGTATAAAACATGTCAAAGGTAAGGGGTGGTTCCAAGTGGTTCTTTCCGACTGGTAATTTTTTTTGACAATTTTCAGTCTGGCGGGATGGGGAAATGATGGCTATCCAGTTGGAACAGAAAAATAATAGTAAAATATGGATAGCCAGGACATCATGTATATTTCAGCCGCTGTTGCTACTGAAGCTGCTGTGGCATTTACTGCAGTAATAATTGCCACTTCTGATGGCTCATACCGTATTTCGTGTGGTCATAAGGCACCCCCTTGTCATAAGGCACTGAAAATTTTCACTGTACCTTTCCATGGCAGCGAGACCTCCAGAAGTTGACGTCGTTGGTCTTGCAATCAATGACCATGGTTGATCGTGTTCAATCCATAAAACATGTGGTGAAGTTGTCAGGGTTGGTAGCTATTTGGAGTTTGTTGAAGGAAGGAACGGTTCAGAACAGCACGTCAAAGCCTTCCTGGTGAATACAGAAGGACGTGGATGTTGTGTTGGGCTTTTGCCTCGCTTCTTATTAGGATCTTTAGATCATTATGTGGGAAAGGTGTGAAGAGCTGCAGTACTTCATGCAACCAGTGAAAACAGGTCAATCAGACTGCTGTCGCATCGGAATGGTGGCATGGCAACATGTGTTCTACAATGTAACTGATGTTTCTTTATCAATAAACATAATCAACTGGTTGTATAGTTTGTTTAGTTTTCCTTCTCTCCTTCCTCCCCTGCTCTTCTTCGTCGTCTGCCTCAACATCCTCATCCTCAAAGAACACCTCATTTTCAACGTCCCTGTGCTCATCATACACATCACCAGAAGCAGCGGCTCCAAATTCCTCTGTATAATCATCATCAGGAACAACAGAGTCACTCTCAGTCGCATTTTCCGCCTTATCAGCCTTCAACGCATCAGCAGTTTCATTTGACATTATCCAATGTGTCGCCAAGTATTAATGATGGATCGAGGGGAGATAGTGGACCAAGCGTCAATCATAAATGAACGGATCTGATCCTGCCCAATTGCCGCAGTTGGATTATCCATGGACCAAATGGTTTGAAGGTCAAACATACAATCTTTGAACGGCTGATTGATTCCAACGTTGCATGGCTATATGTGGTTAAATTTCAAGTTTGATGTCAACCTTCTCACCTGAGCTTTGGAGGTACATCCAGGAGGGATATGAAGCACAATAACATTGTGCTTCTCCAGTCTATTTACTGAGGACGCTATCATATGGACCTTGAACGAATCCAGAATGAGAATCAGTGGGGTGACTTCCTCTGCTGCCACTGGAGCAATCACCTTGTCCACCCACTCATCAAAAACCGCTGCATCACACCATGCATTTGCTTGAACTGTGAATAGTGCCTTGAAAGGCGATACCTTGTTATGAACAGATGTGCATTCACGGTGCACTTTGGCGCTTTTCTTTCCTTTGAAAACAACAAAAGCCGGGAGGCAGCGACCAGTTGCAGTAACGGCCAAGTTTGCAGTTGCACGGCTTCCGTGAGTTGTCTTGGTTTTTTTATGTTGACTATCTTGATTCCACGTCTAGTTATTGTGCGCTTGGCCTGGATATCAAATGGCACGTTTGTCTGATCCATGTTGATAACCCGATGCCAGGATACATTGTAGCGACGACGCCATTCTTTCACAAGATCCACAAAGTCCGAAACTTGAGCCACGTCAACAACGGCATTTTGGGAAATGTGTGTACCTGCACGGTCTGCAAAGCCATTGCACTTCATAATTTGTTCAATATAGGAACGGACTCGATTCATTCGTGATTGCAGGGTCTTGGCAGTTTGGAGCTCAGTTGTCTTACAAAAGAACAGATATTTAGCCATCACGTTGATAGCAATCATCCTTCTGGTAAGTGGCAATCCAGATACTTCGTGCTGGGTAACTAAATCCACAATGTACGCACCAATAGTGTCCTCGTACTGCATGGCAGACCTTTATGGAGTGTTCTCTTGGACTTGATTGACTTCGCAAGGTTTCCTTCTTGCTTGATCCAACCCTGGAGAGCTGAGCGACCAACACCGTATTGAATCGCAGTTTGGCTGATATTGCCCGTCTCTCGGGCCTCCTTGATTGCAGCTTGTTTCAATCCAACACTTGGAGTGTATCTCTTCTTATGTACACGCCCATCCTCGCCGCATCTTGGTCCTAATGCACCACGACGAATCAGCTTTGATGTGGATGGAAGCATATTGGGGCTCGCTGCCGTGGCGGCAGAAGGTCCAAAGGACTGGCCATTTCCGGACTTTTTTGAAAAATATAATATCAATTAAAAGAGAAACCTTCATTTAATCTTGTGTATCTCAATGTATAAGGCATGATATATTTGGTCATAAGGCACCAGGCAAATTTTCATGTACCTATGGGTGCCTTATGACCACACAAATACAGTATGATTGGCACTTGGAACGTGCCTCAGTTCAACACCTCTTCTCCACATGTGTTTCACAATGGGAAGAAGTGCACACCAACCACTTGTACGACACTGGCGGTTTAAGAGAAACCTACGTTGTAGTTGAGCCTCATTTGAGTTCATCGTTGCTTGAATTGAAGAGAGGTGGGGGCCGACAAATAAGCCCCTTGGACAGAACGCCTGTTTCTCAATTCGGGACTGCATTGCCGTTACCCTGCACTATGTAACTTCTGGAAACACATATGCCAGTGCCAGTTCTTTGTTTGGAATTTCCAACTCGTGTATGTGAATATGTTCTGCAAGGGGTCAAAGGCCTTGTTCAAAGATTTCAACATGACACAATCCACTTGCCAACAACCAAGGAAGAGTGGCAGGAAATAAGCGATGGTTTTGAAGAATTGCACAAGAGATTCCAAACATCTTGGGGGCAATTGATGGTTCCGTTTTTCGAATTTGCCGCTTCGCAGACTTTCTTGGCTGGTATTGTGGAAAGGATTTCTTGCCTTCAATATGCAGGCAATTGTGGATCACAAGATGCACTGTATTTCTTTCTTGCTGCGATCAGGAAGTTGCAGCGACAAATTAATCTTCAACCGCCCATGCTTTGGTCAAAACATCCATCTAAAGATTCCATCAACTGGACTCTTCCTTGCTGATGCTGAATATCAACTTTTCCAGCACATTATGACTCCGTACCCAATATACTTCCAAATGCCAGATGACAAACCAAAGTACAACTACCATCACAGTCGCGCCAGGATGACAGTCAAAAGAGTGTTTGGGCTATTCAAAGGTCGCTTTCAAACCTACAAGAAGGCATTAGTATTGGAGACGCCTCAGTATATGTCAGCAGTGATCACAGCAACACTTGTTTTGCACAATTGGCTGATTGACTTGGATGCCACAGATGCAGTGGATGCAAAGGAACGCAGATGGATGCATATAAATGGAGACCACCAAAGACAAGATGAACGGAACAGAGTTGATCCAGTTTCTGGGGACGACGCAAGGGCCGTGAGGGACAACCTGAAAAACTTAATTTTCTCAGTAGTGAATTAAATAATAAATAAATTGGAATAAACTAAGAAGAGAAATGGAACGCGTAGACAAAGGCAATGATCAACATATCAGGCAACACCTCCAGCCCGGGCTCTACCGCCAAATCTTGAGTCAAGATTGCAGCAAGAGAAAATTGAATCTGCCATCTTGTCAGTTTTATCCGCTATTCTCTCGGCAAGCTGGATCATGGTTTTCATGGCTTCTGAATCACCTCCTGACTGCTAGTTCACCATACCTCTTCCAAGAGCCTCCAATCCCTCTTTCAATCCAGTTCCCAACAAAGCAATGGCAGTCCTTTCTTTCCTTTTGCAGATCCCTCAATTACCTTCTCCCGCTCCGCTTGCTGCTTTTTGATTGTACTCTCCACTTCAGCAGAAGGAGTAAGAACCAAGAGATCATTGTCATCATTGTCATCATTGTCATCATTGTCATTGTTGCCGTCAAGTTGGCGTCTGTAGTCGGTAAGGATGAGAAACGTAAAACCTGAAAGTACAAGAGACTCACTTGGGAAAGTATTCACTGCCATTGCCAATGTTGAAACTGTCATTAGATGACAGCTTCCACTTGAGAACACTCATGGGGGCTTCTTCTGATTGACTGTAAGAAGTATTTGCCAATCCCTTTTTGTCACCAAAGTATTCAACCAACACTTCCTAATCATCTGGTAGGTTATTGTAATTCCAACGCATTCCATCTGCATCTTTCCAGACATGTCGGCAAAAGTCTACAGTAGTGGGGGGAGAGAAAAACTTCTGTTAGATGAAGCCGTGATAAAAAACAAGACATTGGGTATGTTGGGCATGGAAGTCGTGTATTGCTCAGCAATCTGTGAATAACCAGAGGGCTAAGCAATTTGAAACCCAACCGGACAGAGAAAAACAAACCCCAGACAAAAAGAGGAAACAAAGCAACCTACCTAAACGTTAAAAAAGAAATTTCCATATTCATATAATTATTGGGCCAAGTACTCTTGGTGTGTTGTGGGAGCAAGGTTCATGGAGTTCAAGTGGTTTCAAGAATACCCAATCTAATCATATTAGAGAGTTACCCAAATACAATACAAGTGAAAGAAGTGCTTCTGACCAATTTTTCTTTCAAGCATCATGGACAATAATAAGTCGTCTTTTGTGCATTTGCCAATGTCTGCTTTTAGAAAGGAACAATAACAAGGCATATTTTGAATGGATACACCAAGGTCACAGGGGTTTGCACAAACGTTGCTTGATAGTTTTCTTTACAAACATTTCTTTTATTTAAAATACAAGTGTTCATAATATTATACACTGGCTTGTGTCTCATCTTATTTTGTAATTTGAGTCACAACCGTAAAGATGAGGTAATGCTTTTCTCTCTCTTTAATTTGCCATTCATGCCTTGCATATACTGATTGGTTGTGCTTAGAACTGTTGCCAGGAAGGGAAGTCATAACTGTTTGTTTTCAGAATTTGCACCAAAATTGTCGCACTAATTGAGGGCCGCAGCCCCACCAATGAGGCAGTCAACCTTCTCCTAAAGGTCTTTGACACCATGAAAACCGCTTCTAGTGTAAAAAAGGTTGCTGTGAATCATGATCAAAATTGATAAACTACAGCTTTGGTCAATTGCATCAGGAACAGCAAGCATGACTCCAAGCGCAAGGAAAAACAAGGGAGGATAAGGTTGAATAGTGTAGGATGGGAATGGAAGCGAAGGAAAATGAATCAGCCACTTCCAAAGAAGCATGAACCTGTCCAGCTATTCTCAATCAGACAAATGGAAAATAGTGCCCAGCTCCAGTGCCCTCAACGCCAATTATATGGCATTTGTCTTAAATGCATAGGGAAGAGCAAAGGTGTTTTTAATGGCCATGTATCTTTCTGGCTGTAAGTCTGACTGATCTAACCACTTCTAGATCTTGTTTTCCTCTTGCCTTTTGTCTTCAATCTAATACCAACATAATAGACAATCAAGAATTCCTCACATTGCATTTATGGCTCTGGAAGCACAACAGAGGACTTTTTCCTTGGCTAGAAGTCAAACCAGCAATCAACGCTCTCTGTCTGAAGCCAATAAGGCCGCTGGAGATGGCATTAACTTGAGATCTTACCTATCCCCTTGCTGTAGATGCCACCTTTCCCTGAATGAAGCCTCTGTTTCACGCACTTGAAAACATATGGAGAGCAATCAGTATTGCATCAGTTGGCAAGGCATGTTGGCATGTTGCACCTAAAATAGTTAGCAACCTCAGTCATTATAGATAGTGACCCTCTTGTTGAAATTCATATCAAGATTTCTATACAGGACTAAAACGTAGGTTTTGATTAGAAGGAATGAACACAGTCTTCAATTAATAAAAGTTAACTTTATTGCTACAAATATGCAAGGTCTGGATTTGAAGTTGAATTTGAATTTTGAAAGGGGCAACTTTTTCTCCACAGCGTTCTGGATTCCGTTTGTACGAGCAGAGGTAGGCTTCAATGAGGTACAAGTTGGAGCCCGCTGCGCAAGCTTTTAGTGATTTTGGGTAGTGTTTGACTTGGTCGTCCCTGTTCACTACCAGAGCCCAATTTTTTCTCTGTCAGCATTTGAAACTTTGATCCCGCAGCACCTTCTCCCATTAGGAGTGGTTGAAAGCAAGGTAGAGGTTGCTTGGATTGAAAAGCAGATTTAGACATTTAGTGGCAAACCAAATTTTTTCTCTGTCAGCAAAGTAAAAACCGAAAAACGCCTATTACACCAAGCAACGTACATTAAATGATATAGACGTAATAATTATCCTTATGTGCCTACAGTCCAAAAGTTATAAGCGTTTCAAATCAAAATCAAAAAAACTCTACCATGCACCCAAAACACAAGATTCCAAGGCCACCTGAATTGGCGGGATTGCAAGTTGTACTGCAGACTGGAAGGAGAGAGAGACAAGGGAGGAGGAGAGGAATAAAGGTGAAGTAATCCGGATTGCAGAATGTTGAATTGAAGGTTGGAGGGCTGGCAAGGCACTGGACTTGAATAATAATAAACAAAGATCCAGAGTCAATGAATACAGACTCGAACTGGTTCAAAACAAAGGAACTAGTGACAATTGTGGGAGATCTTGACACCCGCGTTGAAAGAGTTCATATTGGCAAGTCACTTGTTCCCTTCAACTGCTTCAAACCTAGAACCCTTTCATAAACCCCTTTTCATATGATATATTTTAGCAATAGCGTTGAAAGTGGGGATGCAACTCGACAAACAGCTTGACTTGTATTGGTTCAGGGCAGATGGATCCAGAGTTGGTTACTTACTGTGTCAAGAGTTGTTGGCTTGGAGTCCCGACTTTGATATAAATGAGGTAGTATTCATTCGCAGAGACCATTTTTCGATATTCTCAAGGTGATGACATTGTGAGTAACTACAATGAATATTGGTGTCATTAATAATCTAGTTTTTCTAATTAGAAAATCTGGTTTTATTCGCAACTCATTTCCCTCTTGCTTTCCTTCTTCCTTTCCACTCTTTTCAGAGATTTTAACGTGTACCAAGAAGCAGTTTATCAAGTTAACTTTGAGGGCGTCAGGTGGTTGAAGACCCATGTGTTGGTTCTTTTGCCTTTGATTCGTAATCAGTCCTCACACAGCAAGTTCCTTTTCAATTGATTTGTCTCATCTAATGTCAAACGAAACCCATTTGTACATTTCTTGGACGTCATCCGCTTCACGCAGGGTCCGCACGGCTGTCATCTTCAAACAAATTCCTCACAACCTCATTCCTATCTCCCTCGAAAACAACACACATAAGTCTGCAGCGTACCTGGAGAAGAACCCATCAGGTTATGTGCCTACACTGTATCATAATGGCCAATACCTCAGCCAAAGCCCTGCGATTCTTGAATATCTTGAAGAAGCGTATCCAAATCCCCCACTCCTTCCAAAAGACCCCTTTGCTCGTGCGCGCGTGCGTGAGCTCATGAATGTGGTGGTTTGTGATATCCATCCAATCCAAAACAAATGCGTCCTGGAGAAAGTCAGCGAGCTTCGCAAAACATCAGGTCGAGATGTCGAATTTGCTCAGTGGGCGATCCGAAAAGGTTTTACAGGTTTGATTGAATGGAGAATATTTCATCGACTCACTAAGTTAAGCGTTGGAAACGATGCTGGAAGGAACGATGGGAAAATATTCATATGGCGACGAGTTTTCAATGGCAGATATATGTATTGCTTCGCAATTCTATAATGCTGAGTAAGTTGAATTCAGTTTTTCTTCTCTAAGTTTACCCAAACAGGCGATATTTGGTGAACGTCGCCGATTTCCCCAATATCTGTACAATCATGGAGGCAATAAATAGCATGCCTTGTATTCAACAAACACATCCTTCAAGACAGCCTGTTGTCTGATGGAGTCAATAAACAGAATTATTTTGAAATGAGAACTATGAAATGAATGGCTGGTCTGGAAATTCCATTGTTCAACATTTTTGTATGGACTTGACGTCGCTAACGCCAGATCAATCTGAAAGAGTGCAGGAATCTAACCACTACTTTCTCATATGCGAATCAGTATTATCTGCTCTCGCGGCTACTCTAACTGCTGCTCTTGTCTTCTTTATCGTTTGCTTTGAAATTCCAGCCCGAGGTCATCGTCTCGATATCTCTACTGTTGCATCACCTCAAAATTTACTTCTTGTCAGCCTGTTTTCTGTGCTATCAATGTACACTGGATGTCAGGCTGCCAGTTATATACCTGATCTATCTCCCAAATCAGCCTCTGTTTTGAGCAAAGTCTTTGTAACTGGTCCTATTCTTGCCGAGGCTTTATTTCTTTATTATTCATGGATCCGTTCAACTGTTGTGGTCCAGCTTTTGATTTCAGCAAATGCGTTCAGACGATTTCAGATCCTTGTTCGACTTTCGCCTTTCATATTCCTTCTTCCGATTAGTATTCAGTTTTTACCGCTTGGAAGTTGGTTGAATTTCCTGCTTTTGTGCTCGATGGGCCTGTGCGCGATTCTTTCTGTAACAATGGACCTTTTCTTTTCATACTGTTTCATGAAGCTTGAAGTCCAAAATAGGAACAATAATTTAAGTGTACCCGCATTTTATTTCGCCATCTCACGGTATGGACTCGTAGTCTCTTTTTGTGGCTGTTTAACTATCTTGGTATACATCGCATCTCAGTTGGTTTACCTCAAATATGAAGCAAGTATTCCTCCAGAAAGTATTGAATATTGGATTATGAATTGTAGCTTGGCTGTGGTGCGGGATGCTTGTCTGTTTTCCATTCCTTGTGTACTGTTTTTCATGAAAATGGTACTTATCAAACCGAGCTTATTGACGGGACAATCAAGCGCAAAAAGCAAGTTATCAGAGTTCCTAAGTGAGAATCCAGCAGCCAGTACTGTTGCAAAAAGGAAAATGAATGAGAGTATTCAAGGGCAACCATTAACTTTAAGGGAAGGCGAAGTCACAGCACACTGAGCAAAAATAAAACATTCATTTCAAATCTTGTATTTTGGAAATAGTTAAATCTTTAAATTGGCCTTGTCTCCTTGAATAGCCATTTCAAGGCCATTTCATCGTTCTGCAACAAGGGAGAAATCTTCTCGTACACTTTTTCGTGATAGTTGTTCAGCCATTCGCGCTCAGTGGGGAGCAATAAGCTGATTTCGACCAACTTTGTGCTAATTGGAACCAAGGTCACATTCTCAAACCCAAGAGAACCCTTTCCGTCAAAATTGTATGGAGTAGAGACCTCCTTGACAATCATAACATTCTCGATTCGGATACCAAAGTGACCATCATGATAGTAGCCAGGCTCATTGGTCACAGTATTACCACTTTGCAATGGGAATTCATTGTACGAAGCGAAACGTGTACCGATTCCATGTGGACCCTCATGAACGTTCAAGTAGTGGCCAACTCCATGTCCGGTACCATGACGAAAGTCGAGGCCAGCACGCCATAAAGCCGTGCGAGCGAGAATATCGAGAATAAGCCCTTTAGTGCCGACAGGAAACACGGATTGATCGATTTGAATATGCCCCTTCAACACATATGTGTAAGCTTCTTTCTCAAATGAGGTAGGAGTGCCAAAGTGATGCGTTCTAGTGACATCAGTGGTTCCATCCAAGTATTGCGCCCCAGAATCACACAAATAAATCTCCTCAGGAGAAATGTAGCGACAAGTTTCTTTCCGTGGACTGTAATGCATGATGGCTGCATTTGATCCGGCTCCTGAAATGGTGTCAAAAGAAAGCCCAACAAAGTGCTCGCGTTGAGAACGGAACCATGCAAGTTTGTCAGCAGCATCAACTTCGGTGAGTGTCAAATTTTGATTGACCAAGAGCTCATTTTCAAGCCAGGCGAAAAATTGGCACAGAGAAGCACCGTCACGAACGTGGGAATCGCGGAATCCTTGGATTTCTGTTGCGTTTTTGATTGCTTTAAACAACGTTATTGGAGAAGTGGCTTCAGTGATGAAGTTAGGGCCACCAATAGCGTCTTGAAGAGCAAGCGAACAGGTTGAGGCGACCCAGAGCTTCTATTAACAAATAAGAGGAGAAAATTAGCCAATAGCGTACCTTTTCGGTTGGATTTTTGCCAAAAAATGCCAAATCGTCAAAGATTTGACTATATGGACGAATTTCAACAATTGAACCAAGTGATGTCTTGGCGTCTTCAGTCAACTTGGATTCATGAATGTAAAGAATCGCAGTCTCAAGTGTGATAAGTGCATACGCAAAAAATACAGGATTGCAGGCGACATCACTTCCGCGCAAGTTGAACAGCCCTATAATAACATCAGTGCCTAAAACTATGCAGCCATGGGAGACTTACAAGCGATTTCATCCAATCCAGTTGCAATAAATCCCCAGGTTCCCTTCTTACCGATCTCGTCACGGACATCCTTCAGTTTGTCTTCAAAACACTTTCCAGCAAACTGAACAGGAAGTGGCTTGACTTCATTCATGGGGAATCCTGGACGTTCTGTACCCCAAACAAGGTCGACCAAGTTTTCAGTCACAGAAACAAGTGTGTGTGAAGCTCGTTTCAATGATTCTGCCAGAGTTCTGGAAGCAGGGAGAGTCACAAGCTTCGGGTCGATTCCAACCTTCGAGTTTGGCTCAAGAACCTGGGAAATAATATTTAGGGTTGTGCGGGACTCGGGAGAGGTATGGGAGGTGAACCTTGTTGAGCCATTCCTCTTTTGTTACAACACCGGGAAGCCCGGCCTTTTGCAAGATCCAGTTCGAATCAAGTTCTTGCGATGCCTGGAGAAAGTATCTTCCGTCGGTCCAGAGCGCAGCTTCCTTGAGGTCACAACAGCCAGGCCTGGGTTGAGAGTGGTGTGAGTAAGGGTTAACAGCTTAGCAAGGAGGCAGGGAAACAGACCAGCAGAGCCAGTGAATCCGGAAATGAATGCACGTCTTCCATCACAGGCGGCAATGTATTCACTCTTTCAATAATGTTAGCCGTTTGTCCGTTCTACTCTAATATGTACTTGATGAGCATCCTCCGACGGAACAATATACGCGTCAATTGCATGCTGCTGCATCGCTTCACGCAGCGCAGTAAGCCGGCTAGTGGTGGCGCTCTCCGTGACAGTCATTTCAAGAAGGGTTTTGGAAGCGGAACGGAAGCCGGAAGATTGCACGTTTTTCTCCCATTCGCTCAACCCTGAGAGATCACATGATTCCGACGCAGTGAATAAAATATATCGGGACTTCTGTCCAATAGAACTTCATTTTACTCTGGTAATGCGTGCGCCAAAGGGTTGTTCAATTGAACTTTATTCTCGCAATATAAGAACTCATTCACATTAACATACGTCCACGAGAAACTTAAACTTCGATGAAGATATTGAAGATTCCGGTGTTAAAGCTAAAATGAAGATGAGTCAGAATCTGACTCGTATTCCGTCCATCTTGATGGTCTCATGTGTTTAAAAACGCTGTTTCTGAAATGGAACTCTACCAGCCTTGGATGTGGTCTAGTGCCCTCAGACCACCAGCAAGTTCCATCTGAACGTTCTCTCAAGTGTTCATCAAGTTGAATACCATCCAAGTCCAAAAACTGGGTTGTGATGGCAACAACATAATAATGCCCATCACGTAGAACAAAACTGAAGAGCCTTCGTCAAATGCTGCTGCCAGGCCTATTTCCAATAGAACCCCATTCATAACACCATTGATGCCTTGAGGAAGAAGGGGAATAAGTTGCTGAATGTGACTTGGAAGATGCTCTTTGTGATTAGTGTCATGCCACCAGTCTTGTGCAAGGATATGCGTAGCCTTCACATTAACATACTTCCGTGTTACAACACAATGGCTATCACGAGCAATTATGTTTTCCCGAAATTGACTGCTTTGCTTCAGGAATTCATAGTCATTTGATGTGATACTTTCAGTGTCTTCAGCTGCAAGAGTTTCAACTCGAAGTTTTTTTGAAGCTGGAATATAGTTGGGACTATTGAGGTGTTTCATCAATCTGGATGTGGGCACAATGGGCAATCCTGTTCCTTCAACCCTCAACTCAACGCCATCCGTTGGTAAAAAGTAGTAACGACCAGGACGCAAAATCCCAGCAGATTCCAGCGAGTAGACTATAAATTGGTCTCCTGCTTTTGCTTCAATAAATTTGGAAACGTCCAAATTGCCACAAACAATTGAAGAAAGCGCAAAATAATGGACCAAGGTCTTCCAAGTTTTATAGATGGGACCGTAAGGATGGGGTTCTTACCAATACGACTCCTGTTCGACACAACCAGAAAGAATGGGATTATCTATAGCGGCCCCGTAGTCCCCAACTAGATTATGAAGTTTGAGCGCCTTCTTTGCATCGGCGACGGCTTCTTTGTTTAAGAAAACTGTCAAATCGGAGGCGTCGGTGTTTGACTTGTTCTTGTTCTTCTCCAAAATGGAGTCTTCAAGTCTGCAATATCCGCCTGGCGACTTATCATCACTCTGTCAACGTCGGCAGCGCGAAGGCCGGCTCCCCGCTGTTGTCAACAAGGACGTACCAAACGCTTTGAATCATTTTCCAGGGAAAGAAATTTTGAAACGAGGAGGAATGCAATGCAGCCTCGCCGAGTCTGGATGAATTTCATTCCTTGTTTGCTACACTTCCTTTTTCCTTTCTTTGTGCAGCAGTGGGTACGGCGAGTCCGGAAGTGTCCCTTGGAAGCCCAATTTATTGATCTTTCTTTCACGACACTTTGATTGCTTTTGCACTATTCCTTTTTTCTACTTGAGACGTCAACGAGCTCCACACTTTCCCTCGCCACTCAATTTGCTCCTCGATGAAGTTGTTCGCCGCGTTCCATTAGTTTCCCTTATTCCCGAAGAGCACAGTGGAAAAAGTAAATTGGTAACTTCTTCTATCCAATTTCTGGAATATTGGTACTCCGTCGCATTTTCTAGCCTTTTTTCATTCCACTTTGCTCAAGAGAAACTTGAACTTTGGTGGTGATACGGAAGATTCCAGTTTGAATAATCATGTTTGTAGTTTGACTCTGGGGAACCAGAAGAACTGTATAAAATCGAAGGGGTTTTCGATGGTTTAATATGTTGTCTCAAGCACAAATTTCAAGAAGATTAAGTGGACCGTATAACCTTGGAAAGCAACTGTTGCATTTTCGTGGACATTTCGTATCCTTCAATTTGATTCAAGCCTCTGTTGTAGAGTTAACTGCACTGTCATCATACGTTTCCCAAAATTCCCAAACCCAAATAAATACATTCAAACGCAAGGAAGCTTTATTTTGTTCTTTATCAATTTGGGGTCGTAACTGTGTTTGTTGCATTAATCCAAATTGGTTTCATAGTGGTTATCTTCAATGCCTTGCAAATACTATTGCATTCATGATTCTCAAAGAAGCCCCGGATTCCCAATTCTCCCAAGTTTGTTTCCCCATATGCAGGCAAACTTGGAATATCCGCCAATAACAGCTTTCGTCCCGATTTGAAGAAAGAGTAGTGCCTAAACGCTTGAGCAATATCACTGACAGGGCCATGTTCGCAAACGAATCCATCATTGCTGTTGTACTTTGCAAAATCCCCATCGATTTGTTCATCCACCACCAATACTTTCCCAGCCTCTCCATTTCTTTCAATGCCCATACTCTGATGGAACGTTATTCAGCAAGAGGCCAACACTTTTGTGAATACAACAGGAGTGCAGAATCCACTTGTGTCCTCGTTGAAAGCATGTGCAACTGCGTTAGCTGTTCGCAAACAGTTCAAATCCGCTTTCAAATTGGCGAGGGTGTTTTCAGATTGAATTGGGCGGTTTTAAAAACGACGGGATTGTATTTTGAAAAGATTGGAGTGTCGAGAACCTGGTTCAACCACGCGTACTTGATTCCTCCGGCCCGGCGATCTTGTCGTTTGAGCCAAGGTACGACACTGGATTCAGGAATTTCAGTTTCCGTCCAACCAGTTTGGCTGAAGAATCCCAGTTTGACAGAAGACGATACGCAATGACTTGTTTCTGCGATCAAGTTGGGTATGTTTTGAGATATACCGTTGTTGGGATTAACTGGTGGCGGATTCTGAGTTCGTCCAACGAAGGCAACAGAGGGTGTCACATAACTTTCGATATATAGCACTGAGAGTCTTTGGTCTTCATGCAGATGGCAGAATCCATTATTACTTCCGGGTTTTACATTGCTCGAATTTTTTAGTCATTCCTGCACAGCGCAGAGTGGCGAAGTTGTTTACGCTTGAATTAACGCGTCTCTGCTCCACATGATAGTGACAGAATCCGTCGTATGTTCCGTAATTTCCACAAGGAAGTCCTTTGACTGTATTCCCATGCAAGGTGCAGACAAAGGGGTCCGAGTCAATTGGGTCAAGGTCTTTGGAATCACATTGCGAGATTGACCAATGTGCAGATAACAATACCCATGATGAGTTCCTGCATTCTTACAATGGAGACCCTTGACAGTGAATCCCCTGCAATCTGTCGTTCCAGATTGATTGACCAGTGTCAATACCCAGCTTCCTGTTTTGTTGTGCAGGTGACAAAAGCCGTTATAAGTTCCTGGATTCTTGCAACGGTAGCCTTCGTTGGTGTGACCGTTGCACATTGCGTCAGCAGTCGCGAAAGAGTTGGTCTGCGTTTGAATCACTAAAAACGTCGAGTGGCTCGAAGTTTTTTTAATCAGTATAAAAGTAGAAAGTGATAGTGAACATGCAGTTGTTTTTTAAAAAAGCAGACAGACAACTGGAGAAAGGATGGATCTGTACGACGAATTCGGCAACTACATTGGGCCGGAGCTTGACGAAGACTCCGACATTGAGAACAACGAAGCGGAGGAAGAGCAAAACCACGAACGGGAACGGGAACGGGAACGGGCACAGGATGCGATGGAAGAAGGTGTGTTCTCGAGAGAAGCAGCGCTGCTCTGACATGTTCAATCAGACGAAGAAGACGCCGAAGTCGCTACTGATTCACTTGCGCTGCTTTCGCGGAACCAACTTCGAGTCGATGGTTTGTTTTGTTTTGTTTTGGAGGATGCGTAGTTCTGTCTCGCTAACGTCAATACAACCAACCAACCAACCAACAACCAAACAGGATCTTCAACAATCTCAAATCAAATTGTGCTCCACGAAGACAAAAAGTACTATCCAACCGCAGAAGAAGTGTACGGCGAAGGTGTCGAAACACTGGTCCAGGACGAGGACACACAGCCCCTCTCGCAGCCAATTGTTGCTCCTCCGAAACAACCAAAGACCCACGTGCTCGAAAAGGGGCTTCCAGTGACAACCTTTGACAAGGGCTTTCTCACGGACCTCCAACACCATCCCTCTCACATCAGAAACATTGCTCTCATTGGTCACTTGCACCACGGAAAGACCAGTTTTGCAGATTTACTCATTCATCAAACTCATGAAGTGTCTTGGGCTCCCGGCTCGGACACGCGTTACACCGATACTCATGAACTCGAACGTCATCGTGGTCTCTCCATCAAATCTATGCCAATCTCTTTGGTGCTTCCTGACCTCAAAGGGAAATCTCATTTGATTAATCTCTTGGATACTCCCGGACACGTCAATTTCTCGGATGAAGTTACCGCAGCTCTTCGTCTCGCCGATGGTGCTGTTGTTGTTGTAGATGTTGTCGAGGGGGTTAGTACTGTCTTTTACGAGTGAGATCATGACTGAGAGAATGATACCTACGAGGAGATAATGATTGAGACGAAACAACGAGTGAGAAATATCTAACGGGCGGCGCCAAAAACATATTGAAATGGAGGAATAGCGAGCGAAGCGAGCAAAATACAAAAGTGAGCCGACTCGCCGGAGGCGAGACAAGCGTTTGGAACTGTCTTGCGCAGCGAACAAACTTGCGGAGTGAGTAGAAAGACATTGACCTCCAGATACTTCTTATTGAGCGAGGAACGAACGCAATATGGCTTGTGTTATGCAGTATGACAACTTTGTAAGCACAGCGAGCGAACTTCGTGGAGTAGCGCGACCAGTAGCAAGAGTACGAGTATCCTACGCCACACTAACAACAAACCGAATAGGTTATGGTCAACACTGAGAAACTGATTCGTCATTTGGTGGCTGAACGTATTCCAATCACTTTGGTTGTCAACAAAGTCGATCGTTTGATTCTGGAACTCAAGCTTCCTCCAGCAGACGCCTATTTCAAGCTGAAACACACTATTGAAGAAGTCAACTCTGTATTATCGTACGTTAACTTCATGCACCACCTGTCATAGACCCTAACCTCTATGTTATAGTCAGTGTCCTGGAGGTGAAGACATGCGAGTCTCTCCAGAGCTTGGGAATGTTTGTTTTGCGTCTACTCAAATGGGATGGTGTTTCTCACTGCGCTCTTTCGCAAAAATATATTCGGACAACAACGACTCTGCCTTTGACTTCCAAGAATTCGCGAAGCGCATGTGGGGTGATATTTATTTTGACGGCGCCAAACGAACATTCCTTCGCAAACCGATCTCCTCCTCCTCTAAGCGCACATTTGTACATTTTATCTTGGAGCCCCTCTATAAGTTATATGTGCAAGTTTTGGGAGAGGATACCAAAGCATTGGGTGCAAGTCTGGCGTCCCTTGGTATTTATTTGAAGCCAAGTCAATTGACGTTGGATATGAAGCCCTTGTTGACTCTTGTGTGTCAAGAATTCTTTGGAAACGCTGGAGATGGATTTGTCGATATGGTCACACGGCATTTGCCCTCACCTCTCGAAAACGCTGTTACGAAAGTCAACCACATTTGGACTGGATTGGAAGCAGAAGGTGGCGAATACTCGGAGGAGATTTTAGAAGCGATGCACAAGTGTGATCCTAAAGGTCCATTGATGATTCATGTGACAAAGTGTTACAACAGTGTGGATATGAGTGGATTTGAAGTATTTGGGCGTGTGATGAGTGGAACTGTTAAGGACGGTATGAGTGTTCGAGTATTGGGAGAACGATACTCTCCAGAGGATGAGGAAGATATGGTTGTTAAAGATGTTGCGGGATTAAGTGTCTATCAGTCTCGATACAAGATCAAAGTTACGTCTGTTGGTGCTGGAAACTGGGTGCTGTTGAGTGGCGTTGATGCATCGATTGTCAAGACTGCCACTATCACGAATGTGACTCCAACAGACGATAATCCAGTTCAATCTTCAGGCCATTACGATTCAATACTTCTGCAGTGCTCAAAATTGCCGTAGAGCCAGTCAATCCAACCGAACTGCCAAAAATGCTGGATGGACTCAGAAAAGTGAACAGAAGCTACCCAATTCTCGAAACAGAAGTTGAAGAGTCTGGGGAACACATCTTGTTGGGTACTGGAGAGCTCTACCTTGACTGCGTACTTCATGACCTTCGTCGCCTCTATTCTGAAATTGAAATCAAAGTGTCTGATCCTGTTGTGAGATTTGCAGAAACTGTTGTTGAAGTTTCGAGCATCAAGTGTTTTGCTGAGACTCAAAACAAAAAGAACAAGTTGACCATGATCGCTGAACCATTGGAAAAGGGGATTGCAGAAGATATTGAAGGATTGAGGATTTCAATGAAAATGCCAAAGAAGGAATTAGAGAGTGTGTTTATGAAGCAGTATGATTGGGACGTGTTAGCGAGCAGAAATGTGTGGGCGTTTGGACCAACCGAAAATGGGCCTAATGTGTTGGTGAATGATACTTTGTCAGATGTGAGTGCTGATTTATTCAATCTTCGTCAACTAATATCAATGATGTTTAGACTGACAAGAAAATCTTGAATGCTTCGCGTGATAACATCGTCCAAGGTTTCCAATGGGCTGCTAAGCAAGGCCCACTCGCTGATGAGCGTAAGTTTTCTTTGGAATTGAATTGCGACAAGGCACTCATATCATTTTTTAGCAATCCGAAATGTGAAGTTTAAGATAATTGATGCAACAATCGTTGGAGGCCCAATCCACAGCGGAAGAGGCCAGATCATCCCAGCAGCCCGAAGAGTGTGTTACTCATCGTTCTTAATGGCCTCTCCGCGTCTCATGGAACCAGTGTATTATGTTGAAATCCAAGCCCCGGCAGACTGTGTCGCTGCCGTTTACCTTGTCCTGGCCCGTCGCCGTGGCCATGTCACTCAAGATATTCCTAAGCCAGGTTCTCCACTGTATACTGTGAAAGCTTACATCCCAGTCATTGAGTCATGTGGGTTTGAAACGGACTTGCGTACACACACACAAGGACAAGCATTCTGTCAACAAGTATTTGATCATTGGCAGATTGTTCCAGGAGACCCATTGGATAAGGGTATCGTCTTGAGACCACTCGAGCCTGCTCCTGCTCAACATTTGGCAAGAGACTTTATGATTAAGACAAGGAGAAGAAAGGGACTAAGCGAGGATGTTGCTGTTACCAAGTTCTTTGACGATCCAATGTTGATTGAGTTGGCAAAACTTGAAGGTGTATCTTGGGGTTGTGACGAGTATAATGAAGAAAATGATATGGCATAAACTGCAATTTTCTTATGTGATTTATTGCGACTATTTGATTACTTGAGTTGAACTGTATGAAGATGCCTTATTTGAACAAGCCTTTATTCAATGTCTGCTGCTGCTGCCGAACGCATCAATTGGGTTCTGTTTTTCTGAATGAAGGACCTTATCATTGCCTTAACAACATCATCCTATCCATCTCAGGGTCGGCGTCCTCATAAGTTCTTTGATTACGAATATCTTTAAGTTTAACAGCAGAAAAATTGTATCTTGATGTGTCTTGACTCTTGTGTTTACGTTTTTTGCCTTGATTACTATCAAATTCGTCACAACGTCCTCGTCCACAAAATCAACTGGTTGGAGTTCAAAGTCACAGCGATCTAACATTTGTTGTACTGCCTTTAAATATCCTTGGATAAGGCCAAAGCTAAGTCGATGTCCAAGTTTGGGACGAGCTGATAAGTTTGAATATAAATTCAGTAAATTAATAAATGCCACTTTATACATACCAAAGAACTTTACGGCCTGATCGATTTTGAATCCATAGGATTTTCCAGGAATACATTAAATCAGTTACTACCGCTAGAACGGGGTAGCTCGATATTGAATCAGCTGCGAGCAGCTCTAATTCCGTTTGCTTCAACTTCATATCCTTATTTGAAGGTTTACGAAGCTCGAATAGACATGACAGTTGTTCACACTTCTTGCAGGAGCATCCGTCGATGATATCAAGCAATCTGCGTTGCCTATGAACCAAGTTTAGTTCAAGTTTGTCTGCTCCTTTTTTGAATTACATACCTTTGAGAGAAAATTCATCATTGAATGATGTTTCGAGACTGGAATCCTCAAGGTCGCCGTCATATATTTGCAGAGGAAAAATTCCCCGAATTTCTCTCTGATAAATGACAAGTATGCATTCTTGTTCACTGGTGAATCTTCTCGGAATTCTGCCAAACAAATGCCTCGTTTCCGATGTCAGGTATTGCGACAACCTTGGAATCACAAAATCAGCCGTCAAAATATCTAAATCTTTGAAAGATTTTCTCTGAAACTAGGGCTGGCGCTGGATATTGAAGTGGCCCTGGGTGTCCATTCAATTCAATGAAACCCTCTCGCACTCTTGCTGGAATCGCAGATAGAATACGATCAATGATATCATCCGGAATAAGCACTAAAACAATCGATCAGGATTTGTTCTGTGGTTAATAAGCTAACCTACCGGGGTTCTTTGGATTTGGTACAACCACATACAATAGCGTATCCTCAGTTTTACCCTTGTCCATCACTGGAGAACTAGCTTTAAGCATCTTTGTAAGGTCGGTAACGTCATTTTTTTTAAGAAGACCTTCAGATCGGAGGCGTCATATTGTTTCAACTTGTGGTTCTTGTTCTTTTCCAAAATGGACTCCCTTAAGTCTGCTATAATAGACTCGCTACTAATCTTAACCCTGTCGTTACTAACGTAATCGAAGGCTGGCTCACCAGAGTGGCCGACAAGTGTGTACCAGACGTTCATAATTTTTGGTTTTTTTTTTTGAAATGATTTATGAACATTATTAGACAATTATTAAGTTTGATTATGCTATAATTCCTTTTCCAGCTACAACTTTCACCTTCTTTGTCTGCTCTGAATCGGTCGCTGAGGCAGTACGTCCGATTGCGGTTTCGACAGTTCCTTCAATGCAAAGATCTGGTATTCTCTTTCAGGGCAATACTCCCCTGTTTCGGCTCAAGATCTTGACTTTGTTTCAGTCGCTGTCGTTCTGCTCTGGCTTCCCGAATTTGCTGTTGGATTTCACTGCGTGCTTCTCGAATGGTTTTTGCTTGAGATTCGTGGGTTACTTTCGTAACTGCAGCGGCTGTACTTTTTTTACCACTTGTGGTACAGAAGACGGAAATAGTAGTGGCGATAGTTTTTTGGACAGGGACGACAGGGTTTCGAGGTTCAATGGGGAGTCAGTAGTGGAAAACTCAGAATCATCCGAAGAATCGTCAGTTGTGCAGTAAGAAATTCCGCTGCAGCGCGCGATGAATTTGAGAATGATGTTGGTGCTTGAGGTTGCAGGGTTCCTGTATCCGCTTGCTTTGAAGGATTTGGTTTTGAAGAGTTGTCGATTTGTTGATTTCACGAATTTTTGTACTATGAGAGTTTGTTGTGAGTTTATCAAAGTATCAGTACTGGATTTCACGCTCGTTTGGCTGTGTGACACGAGTGAATTTGGTTGTGTTGGAAGTGTTGGCAGTCTGAACTTGAAGTGGCTGGTTCTGAAACAACCTCGCAAGACTCGCCGACACTAATATTCATGTGAGAAACTGTTAGATTGAAGATATTGTTGCAAGGTTACTTACGTCGAACTCTGTCGTTTTCCTAACCTTGGAAACAAAAGCCCGACTTGGTGGCTCCTTTAAGCTGGTATTTCAGCCTTCATCTGCCTCGATAGTTGTCTTTCCTGCCTCACTGATTCGTCTGATGATAGGTCTTCACTGTTACTTCCGTTTTGTCTATCCAAAAGTAAATCGGTTGTTGCATCGCTTCCACTGCTACTATCACTTCCACTGGACATTGGCTTCACATTCGTTTTCGCTTGCTTTAATTTTGAATAGTATTCTAGCAGCTTCTCTGGAATCGGTACATGCTTTTGATCAAGCATATCGCGTTGAACTGTTGTAATAGTTTCAAGTAGGCTTAATTGCGATAAAAATGAAGAATATTCCGACTCTTGCTTTTTCAGTTTGGCTTCGAGAATTAATTGGGCCCCTTCAAGTTTTAAGTCTTTCATGGGTGTCAGCTATAATTTCTTTGAAAAAACGAAACTCACTTTCCATTTCTATGAAATGACCTTTTATCCGTGCTTCCAAATACTTCTGACTTTGGCTATCTAACGACCTCGGGAAAGTCTTACAACATCCCGTCGACTTTTAGCTGAACCGCACAGTTGATTTCACTCACCTGACTGATGCTTTTAACCTTTTCGTCCAGCTCATCCACTTTCTTCACCATTCCTTTCTTTACACCTCGAAGTTTGATCGCTTTCTGCTCGTATCTAGCAATCCTTTCTTCTAACTTGCTATTCTGTCCCAACTGCTTCAACGCCTTTCTGGCGGACGCAATTTTGTCCATTATGACTGCCAACTTCAAATTTACCGCATTAGCACTTTTTTGGAGCGACTTCCGCTCTTGAAAGCACTCCAACAAGCAGTTTTCGAGTTCTCCCAACATAGAACTAACGCCTGTTGATGGTTTCGGTCCATTTGCTGTTCCCATGTATCTAGACTGAATTCCGTGTGGTTTTGATAGATTTGAGTCACTTAGTCGTTGGAATACGTTGTTTGGCGCGTTATTGGCCTTCTTTGGTTTTGACGTGATGAGGTAGTCAGTTCGATTGCCGACTCTGCGCAGTTAGCTTTGATTTTGAAGCGACGCTGGTAAGAGAAAGGGGCTTGGGTATTGGAATCGGTGCCTGCTGTATAACCTTGTTTTTGATGGCTCTAGCTCTGCTTGCATATTTCAACGTATTTAGAGTTTCTTCAAAATTGGAAGATGTTGGGCTGATATTTGCAATCATGACTGTTTTACAATTTCCTCCCAATGAATCCTATGAAACTGCTCAGAACTACCAAAGTTGGAAGGGTTTACCTTCAACAGGCGCGTCAGCTTCGAATCTCGATAATTAACGTATTTTCCATTGCTCCCTTCTTCTGTAAGAGCATTAATGCAGTTGCCGAGAGCAAGAAGGGATCGGTTTATGCTAGCTCCTTCAATCATCCTCATCCCACGATTTTTTGTATCGGCCGCTCGCTCAGACCCTGCAAGATCGATCATTGACAGCTTTCCGCTTTGCTCGGTATATTGTCCTTTCTTGTTACAAGTTCGTTTGGCCACAAATATCTGAAAGTGATGGGGGTCAATTATGTGTTCCTGATACAACTTAAGTATTAAATACCTGTAATACAGCATGAGACCGGGACGAAGCTTCATTTGCTCCAGTCGCTTCTTGAGTTCGATTCAAATTCCCCTTTTCAAGCCACTCCAACACATCAGCAGCAGTTTTAGCCTCAACGCGCTCAATTCCTGCTACCACACTCCCTCGCAACCGATCTTCCCACAGCTCCAAGTAGTCTGGACGACCACTCAAAAGATCTCGAATGTTTTCATTGTATATTTCGAGGTAGGAAAGTGTTACTTTGAAACTTTGTGTGACGGCATTGGGTCCATTTGTAGTTTGTGCTCGGGTTGATTTCCCAATTTGAGAAAATAAGTGCTCAAGAGTCAATGGCATTACTCCGGGGTTTTCTTGTGTTCCCAACATGGTGTAAGTTTTACCAGCTCCAGTTGCACTGTTGAATACGATAAACACAATGACATCGACGAAGTCAACAACAATACCCATAAGCGAAAACAGTCGTATTAAATCCTTGCAGAACAAAATCTACAAGCCCTTTAGTCGTTCCCTCAAATACATTGACTTGACTGGCTGTCTCAGAAAACACACAATCAAAGTCATATGTTTTTTCACGGGGCCGATCTTGTCGCAACACGTCTTGTGCATCACTAAAGTCCGTTACAGAAAGTGACGTTTTGCTTATTGGTTTTATGACTGCAATCGTGCTTTCCTTGCTTTCCTTTGTGGTGAGGGGACGAATACGAAGCGCCACCTAAGAAAAAATGTATCGAATTTAGCGTTACAGATTTAGAATATCGGGTCGGCTTAACCAATATCGAAGAGACTGTTGACTTTGGAGGAACAGCAGGAAACGCTGACGCCATTTATGGAAAGGGTTCGCTTTTGTAAATAGGGCCGAGTAGCCCTCACAATCAAACGATGGTATTTTTGGATAGTGTTGGTGGTTTGAGAGAGGCTAGCCTTGAGAGCTGAGAACAAGAGGGAGTTGATGTGGGTTTGTGCGCGTGATTGTGATTTCCTCAAAGAATGCACGTATCCATTGTTCCCATCATACGCAGTATAATGAAAGTGAATTGACTGCTTTCTCTTTGTCTTTATCTCTCGCTTCTAAAAACTCAATCAGAAACTGTCAAGATGTCGTCCAAGTCCACACTACCGAAAGCACTGAAGCAGCGATCCAAGGAAGCTGCTTCCCAACAACAGCAACAAAGTCAAACCAAACCATCATCCTCAAAATCAACGGCAGCACCAGCAACTACGTCGCCCCCCGCACCAAAGAAACACAATCCATTTGAGAAGGCCGAATCAGGGCTCTTTATCCTCGCATCAGTCATCTTCTGGCTCTACGTGGTCGGTTGGGTGACGGGTAAACCAATTCTGGGTGTTCTGTTCACGGATCCAGTCAGGACATTGTGGGAGATTCTGTTGGGCCCGTTCAAAGTGATTGGCAATACGATTGGCGTTGACGTTGAGGCGAAGCTGCTGTCAACATTTGGATTTGGGTTGAGACTGTTTTGGAAACTGTTGTGAAGCCTGCTGTACATGATGAGTTTTGACATGTACTATGGAGTGAAGGGCCATTGAAGCTATGATGAGATATAAAGTAGATTTGTATGATTTGATATCGATAGATTAGGTAGAATAAGATGGCTGTGCCTCGTGGAGGTAGATTGACATTGGATTGGAAAGCTGGAAAGGAAAAGCAATATCGAAGAACTTACCCCAAAACACTCTCTGATCATGGCCAAGAAAGACGTCAACACACTGTAGCTGCTGCCAAAGATGAACCAAGGATGCCAAGACAGAGGCAACTGTGACCGCGGACAAGAAGGAGGAGAAGGAGGACAAGCTGTCAGAGGCCGACATGAAACAGCTCTTATCTGTCTCGGAATCTGTGTGCTCTGTGTAGCACTCAAGGCTTTCTTGGGTTACTAGACGGCAACTGGATGTATATAATCACTGTCATATCTATTGGGTTCGATTGGGGCAACGAGGGTTTCGTTTGTGACTCGTCTGTGAAATAAATTGCCACTTGTTCGTTTCAAGCATCCTCCTGTCTGTCATTTCTTAACGTCGTCTGGAATTTATTTGAAGTTGATTGAATCTGACCCACGAAATTTGACAGTCATTGATTGCGATCAAAGATGCCAGCAGCTCAAGAGACCATCGATTCAACGACAGAATCAGAATCCAAGAACGTGATCAAGGCTGCCGATAGAGTTAGGGCTGAAGCCAAGACTTCATCAGGGAGGGACACCGTCGAAACAGACCCAATCTTCACAGAAAAGCAATGGTCGCAAGTGCTCATCTGTGTTGGTGTAACTATTCTATGCGTGGTGTCAAGATGTTCTTGCAAAGTCCGTTGTTTGCCAAAAGCAGGAAGCTGGTTGGAATGCCAGCAATGGGAATGGACGACTGAATTGAGTGACAAGCATATAAAATAGACCCGACCTATTCAAATAAATCAAATAAAATGTAAATTCGCACGATTTATTGTCGGGGCGGAACCGGATGAACCCTTTCCTCGTTCCGAATCGCCACACAACTTTTCCTTTTCCCAAACCAAACAAATGACACCCGCAGCCGCCACCTCAACCTTTGTGAACACAACGAGTCGTTTGGCTGCTCTGAGGGCCGTGATGAAAGCCCGCGCGATTGATGCGTACATTGTTCCATCGGAGGATGCTCACCAGGTTTGTTTGAGTTTAGTGGAGTGATCAAAGCAGGGCTAATACTCTCTTGTTTCCTAATTCAAGAGTGAATACATTGCCGCCTGTGATGGAAGACGTGCATTCATTTCCGGATTCACTGGCTCTGCTGGTCTGTTTCCCTGCCTCCTTGCTAAGCTGTTAACCCTTACTCACACCACTTATGAACCCAGGCCTGGCTGTTGTGACTCTCAAGGAAGCTGCGCTCTGGACCGACGGAAGATACTTTCTCCAGGCATCGAAGCAGCTCGACTCAAACTGGATCCTTCAAAAAGTGGTTTGGCTGGTGTCCCAACAAAGGAAGAGTGGCTCAACAAGGTACATTTTACCTAATAGACACCTTACGCGTGATTCGATATTGCTAATACGTTTATATTAAGGTTCTCGAGCCAAACTCGAAGGTTGGAATTGACCCGAAGCTTGTGACTCTCCCTGCTGCCAGAACTCTGGCTGAATCATTGAAGCCAGCGTCCCACTCTCTTGTTTCTGTTACCGAGAACTTGATTGACCTCGTTTGGGGTGCAGAACGTCCAGGCTTCCCTATGAATGAAGTCAAGCCTTTGCCAGTGGAATTTGCTGGAAAGAGCTTTGAGGAGAAGCTCAAAGATGTGCGCACCGCTATTGAAAAGAAGGGCACCTGGGGATTCGTCGTGACTGGATTGGACGAAATTGCATGTGAGTACTAACTGTCTAATGTTGCAGCGCCGAGGCTGATATCATGATGTTGAAGGGTTGTTCAACTTGCGTGGAAACGATATCGTCTGCAACCCAGTTTTCTTTGCCTACGCCTTGATTACACTTGACTCTGCGATTCTCTACATTCATGAATCCAAGTTGACTGATGCCACCAAGACTTCCCTCACTTCAACTGTCGAAATTCGTCCATACGATCAAATCTTTGTTGACTTGAAGACTTTTGCTGAGTCCAACTCTGAGAAGGTCAGCTTAAAAAAAAATAATAATATGAACTGGCATACTGACTGAACGAATACTAGAAATTGTGGGCTGACTCTCGTTGCTCACTCGCCCTCCAAGACGCTCTCGGCGGCCCCCACCTTCTTACTGAAGCCAGATCCCCAATCACAAACTTCAAGGCTATCAAGAATGCCACCGAAATCCAAGGCTTCCGTACTTCACACATCCGCGACGCCGCTTCCCTCTGTCAATACTTTGCCTGGCTCGAAAACGAGCTCCTCGTCAACAAGAACCTCAACATCTCCGAAGCCGAAGCCGCTGATAAACTCGAATGGTTCCGTTCCCAACGTGAACACTTCGTCGGCCTCTCCTTCGACACCATCTCTTCCACCGGATCCAACGGCTCCATTATCCACTACAAGCCAGAACACGGATCCTGTAAACTCATTTCTCCTGACGAAATGTATCTTTGCGACTCTGGAGCACAGTACCTCGATGGAACAACGGATGTGACAAGAACACACCACTTTGGAACCCCAACTGCTTTCGAGAAGGAAGCCTACACCCGCGTCTTGAAGGGACACATCCAAATCGACCTCGCTGTCTTCCCAGTTGGTGTGAACGGTTACGTTCTCGACGTATTGGCCCGTACAGCGTTGTGGCGTGCGGGACTTGATTTCCGTCACGGTACTGGCCACGGTGTTGGACACTACTTGAACGTTCATGAAGGCCCTCACGGAATCGGAACGCGTATTGCGTACAACGATGTTCCGTTGGAGGCTGGTATGACTGTTACGAATGAGCCAGGATACTATGAGGATGGAAAGTTTGGTATTCGTATTGAGAACGTGATGGTGGTCAAGGAAGCCAAGACTCCTTATGATTTCGGAGGAAAGGGTTCTCTTGGATTTGAGCACCTCACTGTTGTCCCCATTAGTACAAAGTTGGTTGATGTCAGCTTGTTGTTGCCTGAGGAGCGTGAATGGTTGAACAACTACCACGTTGAAGTGTATGAAAAGGTTGCTCCGCTATTGAAGGATGATGAGTTGGCCTCAAAGTGGCTCTTCAAGGAGACTAGACCAATTTAAGTCCTTCATGTGACAAATAAAAAGAATTCAATACAATACAAAAACGTTGCTCTTTCGTTTTCGATATTATCGAATACACGCTATCGTTCTGAAATCAGTGTTAAATCGCCCCTATTTCATGTGACAAAATAAAGGACAAAATGAATGACAAATTTATCCATGAAAAAGCCATAGAAGAAGTCACTTCACATGAACTGAAAAGAATCCCTGAAATGTCCGCAAACACTCTCACACTATCTCTTCTCTCCGACACATACACAATTGCCAAGTGGAAGCCTGCAGCAATTGTCTCGCTCTGGCCCCTCCTTCTTCCGTTGACTGAACCAAAGACACCAAAGAGCTTCTTCTCGCTTTCAGTTACGCACGAAGAAGCATCACTCGTTGTTCCACACCAAATCGTTGCCAATCTTCAGTCGCAGCTTGAACTGGAAACAAAGGACTTTCCGTTGAGCACCGAAGAAGGTTTGGGTTCACTCTCATAAGCTATCAACACTGAGTCTGTCAGTATGCTAACAACCAACCAATCATAGGCTATGCTGCATTCATGGTGCACGGACCCCTCGACTTTGCCCTTGTTGGAATTCTGGCTCAGTTGACCACAGCCCTCGCGAAAGAGAGCATCAGTGTCTTTGCTGTTTCAACCTTCAACACAGATTACATTCTCGTAAAGAAGGACAAGGCTCAAGCTGCAATCGATGCATGGAAGACACACTCAAATTCATTCGCAGTCAATATCATTCAATAACTGAATTGCTAATAAACGGAATTCAATCAGTCATCTTCCTTGTGGCAAAGTCGTAATGCCTTTATCAAAACCAACGCCTTTTGGATCAGCTTCCATCTTTACACACAATACGCTTTAAAATCAGATCTCGAAAAAACAGGTATTTATTTTGCCATTAAGTTGCACCTCCCACAGTTAGAGCGAGAGAAAATTTACTTGGCCTTGGTAATAGCCTCGACATCAGCGATAGTCTGGGTAAGGATGCTAGACTGCATGCGTGGGTCGCTCAACTCAGCACGGATCTTGTTGATGATGGTCTCAGCCATCAACTTCTGCTCAGCCTCACGGACACCAGCCTCGTGACGGACCCAGGAGTCCAAGACAGACTTGACCTCGTTGGTGTAGGCGACGCGCTGCTTGAGCTCGTAAGCCTCAGCCTCGAGCTTGGCAATGTCCTGATTCGCTGTATTAGTTTACTGTTCGTTGAAATGTGAAGGATGAAAGGGGGTTGCTGCATCGACTATCAACGCGACATTCCAGAAAGATGCTTCCCTCTTACTGTCCAATTATAACGACAGGTCTTAAACCTCTTCCATCCCAAACTTCATCCATCCAGGGTCCCAAACTCAAATCCATTATCGCATTCTCCGCCTCTCCATCAAATAATTTACAACTTCCTCGCATTCCTTTTTCGCCACTTGTTCCTGCATCCAACATTCGCTCCAAGACCAAGAGCCATATTCACCTTGGAGATCTCAAACAAACCCTTGGTAACCTCAACAGCGTTACCAAGCTTTCCAATGTGATCAATTCTCTCCTTAACGACAGCACGGTGTTGCTCACGAGCAGCAGTCAAAACGTTACGGATGGTCTACATTGAAAAATGCATGCATAAGTTAAAAAACGGAACTTTTCAAGACCAAATAAAAAAAAGCAGCAGACTCACGTTCTGCTTGTCAGTAAAGTACTGAACGAATCCCTCCTTTCCTCCTTGGTACCACAAGTAGTAGGCACCAAAGATGGTAGCAACCTCAAAGACTTCACCGTCGAGGACGTAGATCTCCTTGCTGATGAGGTAAGCGGCGATGGAGGAGGAGAGGAGGACGGAAGCGGCCTTGGCGGCTGGGGTCTCTCCAGGGAAGAGGTTGATGAGGGACTGAGCCTGGGAGGCTGGGGTTGGCTCTGTTTTTTTCGATGATGATGACGGATTGGTTATTTTCGATGTTTTGTAGGTGATGTTTGATTGGGGTGATTGAGCGTACCAGTGGAGTAGGCGCGGAGAGCAGTTGGTCTGGGGAGTTGTTTGATGATCCAGTTCGCGCGATGAGTGAAGGAGGGAGGAGTGAGGCGATTGAGCGTGTAGTTGAATTGCATATTGTTGATTGAATTGGCGAGGATTGAAGCAAGACAGGATTATTTGAAGGAGGAGGATCAGAAGACAGTTAGCAACACACGTTCAATCCAATCCAATCCAAAGCACAAACCTCATCACAGCTGGGGCAAACGAGCCACAGAGGCCTGGGAAAGGCGGGACGAGACAGAAGCTGTTGATTGGATTTGGTTTCGGGTTAGTTGTTGGCGACAGATCGAACGTGGTTGATGCGCCAGTGAATCAAGTGTTCCTGATCCAATAACTCCAGTTCAACGTCATCGTCTGGTTCTTTGTCTCTCGAAAGTGCAGCCGAGTCGAGTATAAACAACGTACCCAAGAGGGAAGCTCTCATTTTTGTGTGTGAAGGTGAAAAACTGCAAAAAGGGACAACCAACAACTTTACTCCCATAATCCACTAACTCTTTCAATTCACAAACGAAACAAAAGTAAAAATCATTGTTTATGTATCAAAATGGCATGGGCCTTCTTTTATTTGACAAAAAGGAAAACACCCATTCACACAATTGCCGCCCCCCAAATAGTTTCCCCCACACATGTTATACGCGTTCAAATAATTTGAGATATATTTTAGGCCTTGGCAGCTGGGTTAACCTTCTTTCCGTCCTTGATGCGGAAACGCTGTGGTGGGGCACGGTTGCGACGCTCCTCAACGGAACGGATACGAACAACCTTTCCGTGGATGGCGCAGGAGACACAGTAGTGGATCTTGAGGTACATCTTTGGGAGAGCGTACTCTATTATATGGCATATTTAGATGGGATGTTGTTGATTGATTGGGGATTGGGAAGAGTTGTATGGTATCAGGTCCATTCATAATCCAGCATATCAAGATCGGAGTTATACAGATTTGGTTTTTGCATAGGTATAGTCCCATTTGGATCAAAATACGCACCCTCGTAGACGGAAGCATCAGCCATGTCACGGACGGCAGCAGCCTCAATCATGTTACGGATCATGAAACGCTTGATGGCCTTGTCCTAGATGAGCGAGAGAGGTAGTTTAGCATGCATGGTTTGGAGATCGTGTGTGAGGGGAACAACCTTTGGAACGCAACGGTAGCAGTTGGAGCATCTAACTGGCTTAACGTGTCCACGACCGTTCTTGTTACGTCCGTTGTTTCTTCTCTTGACAGTCTGTTGATTGAATAACGCTTTAGTTCCGGGTTCTTCTGATTGGATTGATATGTGATGGCTCTAAGGGTTGATGGTTCCAGTCCACACACTCGATCCAGCCTCGCAGATCGAGCAGTCTTCGACCAATTTCATTCATTCTCGATACGTTCACAGTTGCGGCACACCGAGCTCGTCGTTCGAACAGGTCCAATGAGGATACGGGCGACATGGCATCCACCCTCTCCGACTTCGATCGCCATCTGAGCGGACCCAGCCTCCCTGGTCCCGCTAAACACCGTCCAACAGAGTCTCCTATCGATACTGATGCGTCATTTGAAGGCGATGGTTGATGGTGATGGGTGTACGAGGCGGGATGGAGGTGGTGGTGGAAGGGGTCACCGAACCATCTTAGTTGGGGAAAAAGGAGTTGGCCAAAAAGCAGAACAAACACCCTCAACTCGCACTTCAACTAGTACATAACACCAAATGGACTTCTTTACTCGCCTGGATCATCGATATGCCCTGGCTCCAATGGTACACAGCTATCCCTCTTGATGTCCATCACACTGCTAACTTGCTTCAGGTAGACCAGTGCGACCTCCCCTTCAGAATCCAATGCAGACGACACGGAGCACTATCATCTACACCCAAATGATCATCGCCGAAAAGTACCTGTCAGATCCCGAGTACAGGAAACAGGTCTTTGATCCGGCGCGAGGCGATGGAGACCCGTCCATCGACAGACCCCTCGTTGTCCAGATTGCTGGAAACGATAAGCATATCTTGTTACAGTGTGCACAGTCTCTTGAGCCATACTGTGACGCGATCGATTTCAACATGGGGTGCCGTACCTTTGTTACGTTAATAGAATCATTCTTATTTTAAACACCACAACAGATGTCCGCAACAACGTGCCGTCGATGGTGGATACGGATCCTCATTGCTTCCAGTCAGTCAATGGCCCTCGTTGCTGAAATCGTGTCGCACTTGTCGCAGAATCTGAAGGTTCCTGTATGGTGCAAACTTCGACTTGTTGCTGGGAACAAGAGCTTGACACACAAACTCACTGCTTTATTAGCTGATAATGGTTGCAAATTGGTCACGTTACATGGTACACTCCATCTTGCCTCTCACCGCAACTGGAAAATCACTCACAACCATTTTCAGCCGATATGCATCTGTGACGCGGAGACGACAAGGTTTAGCTGATTTAAATGAAGTCAAAATACTGAAAGACGTGGTTACTTCGATACCGATTCTATCAAACGGGAACGTCCGAACACTCCAAGATGTGACCAAAAACTTGGAGTTTACAGGTGCAGACGGAATATGGTTGGCGAAGCACTTTTAGCAAATCCTTGGTTGTTTGAAGGAAAAGAAGCTGATTCAGTTGGCATAATACGAGGTTGGTTCCTTGATAAGTTCACCCTACTTCAAGTTCAACTAACATATTATCAGAATACCTCGACATCTGTGCAAACGTTCACGCGGATGCGTTCTCGATACCTTCCGCTCGTCAACATGTCCGTAACTTCCTTAGGTCAAAGTGAGTTCCACTCCTTCATTACGGATGCCAGATTCATCTTCTTGACACATTCAGCGTTAAATCATCCAATACCAAGTTCAAGGACGCGTTGAATTCTGCGGAAGATATTGCACAAATAATAAGAGGTTGCAAGAGTTTTCATTCTTTCCTTCTGAATATTCCCCCGAAGGAGCGCTGGCCATCACTTCGCCCGAAGTGCCAGAGAAGGTTGGACAATTAGAGGAGCCAATAATAAACAGTTTAATGTGAAGAAAGTTTCTTACCGTTTTTGTTACGGCGACTTCCAGTTCTTAGTATTTGAAAGTCAAAACCCAGCAACTTTCTGTCATCCTCTCTAACGGCACTGGTTTTCAATCAAAAGCTCAACAATGAAGCCCAAGCCCCCAACAGAATCTTGGCAAACTCAAAATTTACTCGCAAAATGGCCTTCCCAAAGCTGCCCACCCTCAATGAGCTCAAAGCAGCGAAACCAATCACTCCAGATGAATTGAGCACCGTGCGCGAACTCCCAGTGGAGCCAACCTGGTACAATGGGCCAGCGTCCAAGACAATCAAGCGATACCTCGTCATCATCCCAGTTTACTTGGTTTTCGCATTTGTGATTACATTAGTTTTGAACAAGTAAGTTCTTGTTCTTGATGGATCCGTCGGAAACGAGAGCAGTTCTGTTAAATTGGCCTTGTTCTAAGTTACCCAATTTAGTGCTCGTGGCATCACTGTATTCAACCCGCTCTCCATCTTTTCCCTCATTGATATTGTCGTAGTTATCGGCTTCAACATCTTGGGTTATCGCGCTGTCGAGCAGTTGGTTCCAGGTGAGTCTCAATGCTTGTTCAATTTAAGCAACCCGCCACCTCATTAACTCACTCAAATCACCAGAATGGATGGTGCTATTCATCTACTACTACATCATTTGGGGTATTGTCAAAGTCGTCTGGGTGATTGTTTACTATGTCGTTCTCTTTGACTCGACTTTGCCAGCATCACTTCAAGGCTCTACACATGTTGATCAGTTGAAGATTACGGGAATCACTACTGGAGTTGTCATTCCATCATTTATATTTACTGGATCATCAATAGAGCATACCTTCCCTTCAGGGAGTACGCCCTTGAGATTCGTAAGGCTGTTGAAGCCGCGAAGCTGTCTGAGTCTGTCTGAACTTCAAAATTGACAGTGTTTTGTTATTTTAGAAAGAAATGAATTGTGGCTTTTTAGTGAAGTAAATGGATACTGTGCCTTGCTATGATTGAAAAGATGGAATATTCTTTGTTCCACGTTTGGTTTTAGAATGTTTTAAATTTCAGGGAAGCAGGTTCAAAAGAATTGATTGAAAGATTGAATGAGCAACCTTCCTCCAATGATTGGCGGCTTTGGTACTGCCGACGCCCCCCTTTGTAACGCATTCTCACAGTTTTCTTTGAACAGATGGAAACATGGATCTTGATGCACTCTTGCACAAATATGGTGAGAGGCGCTAAGTGCAACTGCTGTTTGTGCCATTGACCTCACCACCGATCAACGCAGCCTCGGCTTCGAAGGGAATCTTTGAGAATGCAAGCTCTCTGCTTGAAGCGCATGATCTGGTAAGCTTGTGTTGTGGGAACTGGTGAACTCCTGACCAGTCCAATTTAAACAGGGGGCAAAACGACTGTTGCTGATGAAGTCAATCGATGAAAAAAGATTGATCAATCAGAATCGATACGCAGAGAGGATCCTAAAGGTGGAGCGAGGATTGGCCACTGCTTCAGTTGAGTATCAGCAGCATTTAACAGCTCATCTAACTTTTCTTTTGAAGAGTATCTTTACACCAAACAGAGTTTGTACATTACATCCGACCTAGTTACACTGAAATACTGCTTAGAACGCACTCAAGGCGAAGTATACGGAGGAACTTGAAGCAGTGAACAGAGACAAGGCCATACTCGAACAATCGATTTTGGTAGACCAAAATGAGTTGAAAGAAGTTGAAGCGAGGATTCATAAATTGAATGGAACTAATGGTGGAGTTTCATACCAAGCTCCCCATTTGCTGTTGGACACGATCAACAAGATTCTCTCCATCAAGCGAGACTCTGAGGAACAATATTACTCAAGAATCTTGGACAGAGCTATCAAACAGTTTCATAAGGTGGTTTCTTGTTATCAGTCACAGTCAACTAAACTTTTGATAGCTCACTACAGAGGCAAACAGCATTCGAGCTGCCATTAAATCTGTCGAACGTGGTTATAACTTGATGAAGTGGGACACGTATGTTAGTTCCGATAATCCAGCAGCTTTGGAAGACATGTTTTTCGCTCTCCATTTTCTCGATCTTGCCCATTCATACTGGCCAAAACTGAAAAGAGTTGAGTTTCCACAGCACTTGAAAGTTTGTATCATACTTGACTTTCACTACATTTAACCCTGTTTCTACTTCAAAAGCTCTAGAAATTCGTTCGCTAATGCATCAGCTCGGCTTCAAATTCTTCAAACCCATATGATTGAAACCAAACGCCGTACTCCTCTCGGACCAAAGCGAAAACCAAGGGCATCTTGAAACCACTCGTGCGAATTTAACTATTCTTGGCGATCATGTTGCAGCTGTACGTCTTCGCGTTTTGGAAACCAGTGTTCAGTCGATTGGAATCCATGGGCGAGTTCATGTTTCAGGGGCTTCGAGGCTCATTTTCAAGCAAGACGCTCTTCTTTTGAATGCGTTCATGAATGGAGATGCAATCGCAGATAGTGAGGAAGTTGTGGGCATCGCTGTCGGCCAATTGTATGCGGACCTGGGTCCCGTTTCTGACTTTGTTGCCACTTTACCGCCTTCTTACGATTGAATGAGTTAATAACATGTACATCATTATTTTAATGAGTGTGGCTCGTTTTCGCACTTCCAAAACCAATTTTGGATTGGAAGCACGCGCCATTCCATCACACTCAAAAAACAGCGCAAAAAGGGGCCACACTTCGTAACTCTTATTATGCAATCCCAACCAACCATATCCGCCGCATATAATGCCCAAATGGCAGTGGAATCCGAAAAGCGCTGGAAATCGTTCGCTAAACTAGATACTGCTGAACTTGGTTGGTTTCACTTGCGCTCGGTCATTGTAGCTGGAACTGGATTCTTCACTGATGCATACGACATCTTTGTTATTTCACAGGTATATACTTCTCTCTCTTTGAGTATTTCATTTCGGCTTGAGTTTGGGTAGTGAGTGGGTCCAGTGTCTAATTTACTCTCGCAGGCCCTCCCGATGATCTACACAGTCTACTATCCTGAATATAATGTGACTTTTACAAGTAGCTATCCCGGGGTAAGCACTTGGATGCCTGGATGAAAGCATCAACATCGGGGGTAACCTTGTCGGCCAAATTGGATTTGGTATCCTTGCAGACAAACTCGGTCGTAAAAAGATGTATGGAGTAGAACTAATCATTATGATTGTTTGCACAATCGGCTCCTGCTTGGCGGCCCCAATTTACAGCCTGAACATCTTGGTTATCCTCTCTGTCTGGCGTTTCTTCCTTGGAGTTGGAATCGGAGGAGACTACCCCATGTCCGCCATCATCACTTCTGAATTTGCTAATGTTCAATCCCGTGGATTTCTCATGGCTTCTGTCTTTGCCATGCAAGGTGCTGGTATCCTACTTGGAGGAATTGTCTATTATGCCACTCTTGAGGGAATGACAACATTGATCCAAGCTGATTACAGGTCAATTGACATTGTCTGGCGTCTTGGTTTGGGCATTGGTATTATTCCAGCAATCATTGCGCTTTACTTCCGATTGACAATTCCGGAGACTCCACGTTACAC
>MCGO01000284.1:0-40960 GCA_002104985.1 Rhizoclosmatium globosum
TGAAGATAGGGAAGAATGAAATTAAAGACTTCATAATTTGCTTTATTTGCTTCATTCAAAAAACTATTCGAACCAACGGTTGGAATACCTGTATGTGCGAGCTGTTAAAGCTCTGCTTCTCTATCTTAAGATAATGATGATAAGAGAACCCTCAATGCCGTTCCAAAAGGAACCCTGGGTTTGAACCAGGGTCACCCATGTGGAAGGACTGCTCTTTACCACTGTACTATATCCATTCCTCTTTGGATAATTATCACACCAGTTTGGAAGCATGGTAGTATGGTAGCATGGTACATGGTAGCATGGTAGCATGGTAGCATGGTAGCATGGTAGCATGGTAGCATGGTAGCATGAATTTTGGTAGCATGGGTAGCATGAATTTTGGTAGCATGGTAGCATGGTAGCATGGTAGCATGAATTTTGGTAGCATGGTAGCATGGTAGCATGGTAGCATGAATTTTGGTAGCATGGTAGCATGGTAGCATGGTAGCATGAATTTTTGGTAGCATGTAGCATGAATTTTGGTAGCATGGTAGCATGAATTTTGGTAGCATGGTAGCATGGAGCATGGTAGCATGGTAGCATGAATTTTGGTAGAATGGTAGCATGGTAGCATGGTAGCATGGCACCATGAATTATGGTATGATGGCAGGATACCAGCAAAGTAGCATAGGAGAGAATTCAAGATTAGTGTTAAAAGACTGACTTTTGCAGGTCTAAAAAATATCAGCCTGACTATTTATACTGAACAATTTTTGGTAGCATCATTCTGATCTTATTGCAACATCCAAAAGCTTTCAGATTGTTTTTTCAGTAACCTTAGAAATAGTTTATCTATTTTGTGAGGCATGGACTCAATGTAGCTACGTCTTTTTTTCATTATGCAAGTTTGATTTAGTACAGTGGTTAATCATTGTGGTAGCAAATGTGAATGCCTCTGGTTCAAACCCCAAAGGGGGGCTTTTGGTAGCATGAATTGGTAGCATGTAGCATGGTAGCATGAAATGGTAGCATGGTGGCATGGTAGCATGAATTGGTAGCATGGTAGCATGGTAGCATGGTAGCATGGGTCTAACCCAACTAACCCAAGAGTATAGAAGCTTTACTTATAAGAGTCCTTCCTTTCAAAATAGGCTATTGTTGAACCCTACCGAAATAGGCTATTCTCTTTTGAAGCTTTACTTATTAGTGTCCTTCATTCCAAATAGGCTATTGTTGAACCCTACCGAAATAGCCTATTTCTCTTTTGAAGCTTTACTTATAAGAGTCCTTCCTTTCAAAATAGGCTATTACGAACCCTACCGAAATAGCCTATTTCCATTTTGAAGCTTTACTTATAAGAGTCCTTCCTTTCAAAATAGGCTATTGTTGAACCCTACCGAAATAGGCTATTCTCTTTTGAAGCTTTACTTATTAGTGTCCTTCATTCCAAAATAGGCTATTGTTGAACCCTACCGAAATAGCCTATTTCTCTTTTGAAGCTTTACTTATAAGAGTCCTTCCTTTCAAAATAGGCTATTGTTGAACCCTACCGAAATAGGCTATTCTCTTTGGAAGCTTTACTAATAAGAATCTCTCCTTTCAACTATTCTTCTTCTCTTCATTACAGTCTATTACCTTGAAGCCTTATACCTGCTTATGAATCTTTTCTTGGGGGCTGAGGAATTTTTGGTCTTTCCAATTAACAGATTGAATGAGTGTCTTGATTGTTAAGGCAACCAAAAATTTAATTAGCTGATAGGATCAAGATTCAAATGAATAAAATTTGACTGGTTAAAGATTTAAATTGAAAATGGTGATTTAATTGAAAATCAAGAAAGGAAGTGGCACCTTTGAAAATGGTTTAAAAAAGGCTGATTGTCTCTATAAAACCTTATCAACAAAATCTCTCTGAAGTAAAACTCCCAAATGTCTTCCCATATCATGAACTTGAAATAGCCTATTTTTCTGAAAATAGCCTATTTTCTTGAATAGCTATTTTGCTGAAATAGCCTATTTGCTGAAATAGCCTATTTCTTGAAATAGCCTATTTTCTGAAATAGCCTTTTTCTGAAATAGCCTATTTTTCTGAAAATAGCCTATTTTGCTGAAATAGCCTATTTTCTGAAATAGCTATTTTCTTGAAATAGCCTATTTTGCTGAAATAGCCTATTTTCTTGAAATAGCCTATTTTGCTGAATAGCCTATTTTGCTGAAATAGCCTATTTTCTTGAATAGCCTATTTCCTGAAATAGCCTATTTTTAAGATATAGCCTATTTTTCTGAAATAGCCTATTTCTGAAATAGCCTATTTTTTTTCTTTGAAGGTTGTTGATACATCATTGTTCTTAGTAAATCAAGAGGGAATTTAAATTGAGTGTGTCATTTGGCTTAATTTAGGTTTTTTTCATAGATCTTCCCTTTTTTTGTTGTTTTAAAGAGGTTGTTACTCTGGTTTTGTAGCAATGGGGATTTTTCATAAAGCAAGATTTGTCAAAAATTCATTTTTGTAAATCCCTCTCCTTCACAGTCTCCTCCTTCTTGCTTCTATCAGCAAGGGTGTTTTAAGTAGAGACAG
The DNA here is from genome assembly GCA_002104985.1 of Rhizoclosmatium globosum. Classification (NCBI taxonomy): domain Eukaryota; kingdom Fungi; phylum Chytridiomycota; class Chytridiomycetes; order Chytridiales; family Chytriomycetaceae; genus Rhizoclosmatium; species Rhizoclosmatium globosum. The sequence goes on from MCGO01000284.1 coordinate 2,558, forward strand.
TCAGAGATCAGGACATCACAGTTATAATGGATCAAGTAATGAGGTATAGTTTGATCAAGAGCAGTTGCATCCCCGCGCATTTTTGAGCAGAGATAGAGAGTGTCACAATCTTTGATCCAAGTGTACTGTAGAGATGTTTGGGGTTGCAAATGGATCATCAGGACTCTGTAATCGTGATCCAGTGTTTCTGTGCTCTCCCGATTTCTCTCCTAGTGTGCAAGACGTTAAATTGCCAACTATGCTTGTTTACTTTATTAAATGTGGTTAAAAAATAAAAGATGTACAATCAGATTGTTCGTGAATTCTTGATTTGCAACTGTTTGCTCAATATGTGGCAGAAATAACTTATACACAAAGATTTAACCCAAAAAGCAATGAAATCAAAAACTTTTCATATTAAAACATAGTCAGTTAAAAGAAGTGGATTTGAGGTTTAAGCTGTCTAACTTCAATTCTCACCAAGGTCACAAACATCCGACACATGCATCCACCACTCAATAACATCTATACAATCAACTTTAATAAGTTATGTTAGCTTTGAGTGGATATTCACTGTGTGCGGGTAAAACGTAACTTGAGGCTTTAGTCCAGAATCCTATCAGTACATGCTCCCACACCTCAAACACATCTATAAAGTCAAGTCAGAGTTTACTTTAGTTCTGAGTGGATATTAGTGGTGTGCGGGGAAAACGTAACTTGAGGCTCAAGTCAGCCAACTTCAGGCTCAAGTCCAGAATCCTCTCAGCTCATGCACCCATGACTCAAACAATCTATAAAGTCAAGTTTACTAAGACATGTTAGTTATAAGTGCATATTAGAGGTGTGAGGGTAAAGCGGTGACTGCGAGCCTCAACCAATTTGGTAGAAATGGTCGAAAAAGGTTGAGAGTTAGAGCTTTCTTGTTGGTTTGTCCATGGGCAGTTACCAGTCTCACACAGTGGCGGTTGCTTCTTTATCTTTGAAGGCAGGTCAAGTTGTGGTGCTGAGGAGATACTGTGGCAAGGTGCACTGGAGGCATTAGGGGTGGTCAAAGTTGAGAAATTCGACATTTTGAAAAGTGAAGTTTCGTGTGTTTCAAAAGCGAAGATTGGGTGGGTTGAATCTCCGAGTTTCACCTCTTTTTTTTTCAGGACGGTCAAAGTCAACCACCACCAATGCCAAATCTGAGTGAGCGAGCACGCCTTCTCCTTGCATTAAAGCGATTGATCCGAACTCAGTACACAGAAGAAAACGAAGATCGCTTCCTCAAGTACGCTCTCAATGATCAGTCTGATGCCAGCACTTGTAGTAGAAGTGATGATTCCGATTCCAATTTCGATTCGTCTGATTCAAGCAATAGTGATAGCGATTTGATGAAGCTTGTGATAGAAGATCCTTTGGAGGAGCTTGAAGAGCTTATGGAGCTGCTGTATGATGTCAATTCATGTCGCTATCTGGAAGAGCGTGCACGAATGCCAAAGTCTAAGACTCTTCGTGCTTTAATATTCCAATTTCGAGATCCAAGCTTCAGAAGCAGAGCACGCATGAGCAAAGCCTCTTTTCTTCGACTTCTTGAAGCTATTGAGAACCATGCTGTGTTTCAAAACAATTCAAATAACAACAACACCCTGTTTGGATCCAATTGCTACTTACCTTGGAACGATATGGAACATATGGAAATGGTACAAAACTTGAGTCAACAGCACAAAACATGGGTGTGGGGAAAGGAACAGTTGTTCTCTTCACAAGACGCGTTACAACAGCAATTTTGTCACTGAAGCATCGTTACATTTCCTGGCCTTCAAAAAAGCAGCGAAAGCAAATGAGTCGTAAAATGCAACGAGATTACTGTTTGGCAGGCTGTGTAGGGTCAATTGATGGGACTCAAGTAGTGTTATACAGAAAGCCACCTGTACAAGGCGAGGTCTATTGGTGCTACAAGAAGTTCTATGGGCTCAATCTGCAGGTGCGTTGCTCAGGATTGTACCTGTTTGTCTTACCAATTGTGTTGTAGCTACTTTGTGACGATTCTCGTCGAATTCTTTGGTTTCAGACTGGCTACCCTGCTTCAATGTATGACTCCAATGTTTTTTCACGAAGTCTGCTTTATGCAAAGCCCGAACTCCACTTCAGTCCAGGTGAATACTTGTTGGGTGATTCTGGCTATACTCTGTCAAGCACAATGATTACTCCATACAACCGTGGAATGCAGGATATTCCAATTAATGAAGCCTTTAATGAGAAGTTCTCTTCTGCTCGTGTACGTATTGAACATGTCAATGGTATTTTGAAGGGCCGATGGGCATCCCTGACTGGGTTGCGTTTGAAAACAACAACTGCCGAAGATATGGAATACGTCAATCAATGGATAACAGCATGCATTATTTTGCACAATTTTTTGCTGGCTGATGAGTGGACAGAGTCAGATGGATGGTTTGAAGAAGAAACCCCATCGGAGGATGATATAGAGGAATTTGCCGAGTATGAAAGACTAGAGGAGGAATATGCGATCACTTTGGCAGGATTTGAGAGGTTAACAGGTACCGAGAAACGGGAAGAATTAAAGATCAAAATGATTCAACGCGGATTTATTTAGAACCTAAAATAAACCATCTCGTATTGCTTTGGCTGCATCACCGAATGAAATTCCTGCTTCCTTTGAGAGAGCCATCGCCATATCAAAGAACTGCCTCTTCTCAGTCATCTCCAACTCCTTTTTTTGCTGCTCACTCTTGAGGGCCAGAACTGCCTTCTTATCATCACGTTCTTCTCTCCATTTGGTTTCCTCAAACCGTAGTTTCTCGTGTTTAACTGCCGCTTTCTCTGAAATCGCTTTCTGCAATATCTCATTCTTGGCAGCTTGAGCATAGTTGAACGCAGTGGAAAAGTCCATCTTCTTTGAAGAACTTGACGATGAAGCAGTAATGCTGGCCTTGATTTGAGTGTCGCTGATTGGTGACTTTGCTGACAGCTTTGCTTTGGACAACGTACTCTTGGTGGCCTTTGACTTTGGAGGTACTTGACGCTTCTTTCTTGTTGGGGACGGAATAGGGTCGTATTCGTAATCGTTATATTCACTAAATAGTAGTTAGTCAAAGTTAAGATGCACGAAGTTCTCACCTGTCATTTTTGTCCACACTGAACAGTTCAGCTTCATCCTGAGTAGCTTGAGGTGTGATTGCTTCCTTAACGCCTCTAACTGTGCCTCGTGTCGCACCCACAAGAACAACCTCATCCTGGTCTTCATCACAGCTTTCAAATTCAGTATCCTCATTTCCGTCCTCACTGTTCTCACCATTCTCCTCATCCCCACTGTCCTCAACGTCCTCGGCACCCTCGTCACTCTCGCTGTTCTCACAACTCTCAGCATCCTCTTCAACTTCGCCATCCACTTCCTTGCCTTTCTCGCCGTCCTTATCAACGACAATTCCAACTTCAGTTGTTGCGAGAGGTTTGACGTTGAATCGTTCGCCAAATAGTCGATCCAGTCGCACATACTGCGGGCACATACACTCCAGTTTCTCTTCAATTGTCCTGATTTCCTTCTCCTCATCGTTGTTAGTGAGGCCAAATCCTGTAGCTTGAGCCTCCTTCTTCGTCTTCTTGTACCTGCGACTTAATGTTAGTTCGATTCACACAACAGGAGTCACATGCCTTGTAATCCATCCATCGTAGCGGTTCTTGACAGTTTTGGCGTCCCAACCACTACAGCAGGTTGCATTCACATGGTTCATGAGCTGTTTCAGCCCATCAACCTTCTTCAACAACTGACCCGATTTCATCTTTGCATCCTTTGCAGCCCCGCCAACAACGATTTTGAAATTAGACGCAATCTCAAGCCAATTGATCATAGCGGCAAATTCACCAGGTGTAGTAAATGTCCGCGTTGGTGCCTTTGTTGCGGACTTACGACCATGCCCTTTAGATCGCTTTCGTTTCAATGGACTTGGCGGTTTCATTGTCGGAAAGCCTGGCAAAGGCTCCGTTGGTGGCTGTAATGTTGACTTGGGTGCCATGATGGTGGAGGAGGGTGGTGAATCGTGAAACTGAAAAGCGAAAACTGAATCGCGAAGTTGAAAAGCGAACCCAACCCACGCTTTTCGAATCCAAAAGCGAAGTTTGGACATTTTGAATCGTTGCTTTTCGGCATTTCCAATCTTGTTCAAAAACACCAACTTTGACCACCCCTATTGAGATGGAAGACAAAGAGGTGACAAGTCAGGTAGGCAAGAGCTCCAATAGGAGTCTGTGACGTGGGTCCTGAACCAAGATCAACAAGGGCTGATGCCATGGAAGGTGTGGATTGGGCTAATATTCTGAAATAATTGTAAACACAGCAGCAATTCAGTGATCAAAGTGGCTGTGAGTTGAGCAAGTAGACCAATGCAAGTAAAGCAGTGAGCACAACTACAGTAGTGATAGGCATCTTGGTTAATAAAGAACTGAAATGTTTTATTGAGGTTAAATGAATGGTGCGTTTTTGTTTTGAGCCAGTGATACTTCTTTGTAAACAACTCCTTAGCCTTCAGTTTCATCATCGTCATCATCATCATCATCATAATCTGTAGCCCAAGCCTCATCTTCACTGGGTGTGTTATTGTATCCAAGGGCTTCAGCATTATCATCCAGATACTTGAAAATCATGGAGTAAAAGGTTGCTAAATTAGGATCATTAAATTCTTTAGGATATCTAGGATCAAGCCGTCCGTCATTCCTGGAATCAGTTTCACTTTCCTGACCATCTACTGATTCCTGCTCACTGGTGCTGGCTTTGTCCAAACAGTCCCTATTACTTTCACTGTTGTCTTCATCACAGAATTCATGCTCCTCAATGTTTTCATGACCAAATGTACTCTCACTCAGAACAGAGTCAATTTCTTGATCAACGTTGCCATCACCAAGAGCACTTTCAGCCCCACCATCACTACTGTCACTGTCTGCAGCATCATCACTGTGTTCAACGTCAATTACTACTGAATCAAATACTCCTGACCCAGTGCCTGCTGATCTCGATCTTGAGACAGGTAAAGTACCTTGAGAATCAACTTCTCCTACCAAACAGCACCAATGCCACCATTTATCAGATATGCTCTTCATTTTACGAATAACTGCAGCTCCGTCAGTAGTGGCCCCGTAGTTGAGTTGGTGGACCCTGGAGCTGTGCCCAAACTGTCTGCTAACAGTCTCATTCACAGTGGCTGCAGCAGCTTCTTCAAAGTCAATGTCATCAGCAAAAGATGCCATCATTTGTCGAGTGTGGCGGATTCCCAGATTGACCCCGAAAATGTTCCAGAAACTTTGCATGTACAATCGATGCAATACTTTTACGTTTGTTTCAACACCATTTCTCAAGAACAGGTAAGTCTTGGCATGAATTTCCTCTTCATGGGTAAGGAACGACATCTTTTTGCGGATTCTCATATCTGCCCAGAATGCACTGAGAAAGCCATTAGTAATCTTATGATTGATACTTTGCAAAGAAGCCTTACGTGTAGAGTGGATACACAAACACCAAATACTTCATAAGAATTTGTGCAAGCTTGTCTGGAACAAATCGAAAAACGTCCTTGTGGTATCCAGAGTTTGCACTCGACTTGTTGTACCTTTGAAGTAACGTAAGATGAGTCTTTCCTAATCATTCTATCAATACAAACCTCAAATTAATGCAGAGTCTATGCTCCAAGATCATCAAATTCCTTTTTCCCAAACCAGAATTAACAATTGACGTCATTTGAAACTCAGTCGTACGAGGAGGCATTCCACAAAACAAGGTAAGACCCAGCATCAAAAGAGAAATAAACTTGTCAACTTGAACTGCTGTTTGTTAGATGTATAATACTAACCAGTAGTTGTGTAATACCTGTGTATTGTTCCATAGCATCAGCCTTATAAATACACCTGCCAGGTACAAAAAACATAGCTCTCAATTCTATCTTTTTCCTGAGATGCTCTTCCAGTCTATTTCCATTGGCTTCAGTGAAAATAGTGCTGTTGGCTGCATCTGTCATGAAGCTGTAGCCTGGTGTTGTATTTGCGACATTATCAGTCAAATGTGTTGGATCAAACTTGAAGTTGGTAACATCCATTCCATACAACAAAGAGTCCAAGTCCTCAGATATAACTTGAAAGTAATTTGCACACCCTTCACGGAACATTGTCTTTGAAATCCCAACCCGATTGTCAATGACCAATTTTGGTTCATTTGGCAGAGAATAGTCCCAATGCTTGCTGATTAAATTGGCTGTGTTACTGCCCATCACAATCAATCCACAGACTGACTTGAACTGTTTCATTTTTGCATATGGAAGACTGTGTTTCCCATAGCTTACAAGCTCAATGACTTGATTGATCTCTCTTTTCCAAACATTAATAACCAACATAAATAGAACATAACTTACTTTTCTTTTTCAGCTTTTTGCATCCAAGAACCAAAGGAAGCTATTTCTTGGCACCAATCCAAGACAAGACAACGAGAGGCAAAAAGAATATGAGTACAAGGCCCAGTCATCAGTTGTTCCTTGCAAAATGTGCCATCAGACTGCAAAAACTTGAGCATCAAGAACTCCTCCACTAAATGGATTCGGCTAGTGTCAAGGCCATCAAACCCAATGTCCTCGAACAGTACAATCCTCAATAATTTGACCAAAGCCTGTTGCTGGTTTTGAAAGACAGCATCTGTTCTGCAAAGAAGGGGGACATCAAGAGATTGAACAAATTCATCGACAGCCTCATTCACTTCTTCACGGAGTTTCGGCAGCTTTGTGCCAGTGGGTTTCCCTTCCATTCGAGCAATCAACATCACAACAAAAAGGCCCAGTGTTCTAGTGTAGATTGGAATACTGGTTTTGACGTCAATAGCTTTGAAAACCTTTCCTGCATAGCCAGAGTCATTTGTAGACTTACGACCAGCATTTTTGATAGCAGTGCGGGTTGGTTGCGTTCCAGGCAATGATGCCAACTCATTCACTTTTTCCAAGAACAGACGACAACATACAAAGACAGCTTTGGTATCTTTTGACTCCTTCAATAAGGCAATGTAGTTTGCAGGATTCTTGATAGCATCAACCCCAAACACCAACTTGTCCCATCCCATCTACCATAAAATTAAGTAAACAACCACTTGCTATGAATATATTGAACTCACATTGTTTAAAAATGGTGTGTTTGTTTTGCTTGATGAGGCAATCAAACCAGCAGTTTCCAATCCAGTTGAGAGGTATGCTTTTGAACGTGATCCCGCTGTGTTTTTCACCTTTTTCTGTTTCCGAGCAAGGCTTTGAAGTTGCTTGGCTCTCTGACGAGCATCGAACCCTTCCTCAGGCTTAAACATTTTATAGATGCTACTGTGAACTTTTGTCACAAGAGTTGGCTTGAAAGCCCAGTATGGGTTATCAGAATGTTTAGTCCGACAGTGCAGTTTCATGGATCGTTCAGTCACACAAACATAGGGACAATCCAAGCACATGAAACCATGTCTAGCAGGATGGCCAACACCACACTTTGTAATTTTCACGTGTTTCTGAAGCTTCTCAGGAAAGGGGTCAGCATAGCTACACTTGTTGCACTTGAACATTTTGTTTTCTGGATTTCGTTGAATCATAGTAAGTACATCCTCTCCTATAAAAATCTTTGTTTTAGTTATCGACTAAAAAAGAGAAACAATTGTATACTTGTGTAGTCATTTTTCCAGTAATAAACTCCAACAACAGGTTGATGGTGTAACCTTGCATGTTTTATCAATGAATACTTGCTTCCAAACAAGGGGAGATCCTTGCATTCTGCTTCTGGGCATTGAAGCGGAGATCTATTTTTGCGGTGAAGAGAGTGTGAACAAGCAAAAACAAGATGTTGTCTAAACCCTTTCCAACCACAAAAACCTTCGTAATAAATCCTGATATATAGAAGAAAGAAGAGTAGATTTGGATAGAAAGAGTGGATAGAACTGTGGAGCAGCTATTGATTGCATATTTCAAGAGCCAAAACAAACACACACAGGCTACACTAGGAGAGAAATCGGGAGAGCACAGAAACACTGGATCACGATTACAGAGTCCTGATGATCCATTTGCAACCCCAAACATCTCTACAGTACACTTGGATCAAAGATTGTGACACTCTCTATCTCTGCTCAAAAATGCGCGGGGATGCAACTGCTCTTGATCAAACTATACCTCATTACTTGATCCATTATAACTGTGATGTCCTGATCTCTGACTGTCTCTACTTAAACAGTATAGAACTCTAATCCAACAGCTCTCAAGCTCACTGTTCAACATCTCCTTCTCTTCTTTCAACTTGAACTCTTGTTGATCCAACAGTATAGAACCCTTGAATTCAGGAGGAGTTGGTGTGGAAGATGTGGATGACTGTAAAAGAATTTAAGGAATATAAGCTAAGGGGTGGTTCCAAGTACGTTTCAGCAGAGCAAAAGGTCAATAAAAAAGCTTCTTTTTTGATTTTTCACCTCTGCTGGCCTTTTTTTCCAGCAGACCTCAGGCAGCTCTTCCAGAAAAATATCAGCTCTGCCGGCATCACAACTTTTAGCCACTTCACCACCAAGTGCATGCAATTTCGAAAGCCTTTATTTGGTTTGATCTTTCCATAGACATACGAATTGAGAAGTGGCAGACTCACTCGGATGCCATTGATTGTCCACCAACAGAAGTTGCAACTGATGCAGCAGCATGTGCAACTGCCACACAACATATCTGGAGCAACGTTCAAAAGAATCCTCAATATCTTGATGACTGTTGTATGATGCAGAAAAGTTGAAGAAAAAAACAACTGGCAGAGCTGGCAATGGTTTGTGGCAAGGCTGGAACAAAATCCGGATTTTTGCTCTTCAATGAAAAATAGTTACTTGGAACCACCCCTAATGAAAGAAAAGTGCCAGTTTATTATGGCAAGATACAGAAGGAAACTATAAGGGAACAAGAAGATTCAGAAACATTTGAAAGAGAGAAAAATAAAAGATTCAGAATTAAAAACAACCAAACAACTGTGACCAAATAAGCACATTTCTAAACCATGAACACAAATATAGTCAGGAGAGCCAATACATAGGGGCCAATACTTTTGGAAGCACCAATCTTGATATTGACGTTGTTTATAGTAGTTGTAGTCACTTTGTAAGTGGAGGTAGCAGTTGTAGCAGCTGTGGTGGTTGCAGTTGTAGGGGCCGTGGTGGTTGCAGTTGTAGGGGCCGTGGTGGTTGCAGTTGTAGGAGCCGTGGTGGTTGCAGTTGTAGGAGCCGTGGTGGTTGCAGTTGTAAAAGCTGTAGTGGTAACGACTGATGTGGTTGAAAAGGTTGATGCAGGTTTAGCACCAGAAGAAGAAATAAGAGCATCAAGAGATAGGGTAGAACTTGGTGATACATTTGCAACAGCAGAAGCAGAAGTGACTGTCAGAGTGACTGTGCTTGCGTATGTCAAAATTGACGTTGAAGTTGATACCATTGTGGAACTTGAAGACCCAACATCAGCGACAAATGGACCTATTGGAGCTGCACCAATAATAAGCTGGACGTTTGTATCTCTGGCTCTACGTCTCAAGCTTTTCAAATCAAACAGGTATTCAAATATCTGTTGTGAGTAATTATCATATATGTTGAAACGTAGTTGGTTTCCCCCAGACCCACTCTGAGAAACCAATCCAACTTGCAACCAAAAGCTAGTAACTGATGCGTCAAGAGTTAATGCAACAATTCCAGTTCCTGTTGTGCCGTTATTATAAGTCTTGTCTGTATCTCCGGCTCCATGTATGTAAATTGCCTATCATATGAATTTGAGCACATGCAAGAGCATCTTCATAAAGTACTCACCTGAAGTCCATCTACCAAAACTTGAATAATAACGCCATGGGCAGACCCTCCAGGAAGTCCCAATCCCGGAACTGCCAGGTTGTTGCTGTTCTTCAGTGACACTGCAACTTGGACCAAAGACTTGATCACAGCCGAAACATCAAGGTTGAATTTTCTTTCAATGATAAATGAGGAAATAGCCTTGGAGTCACTGGTGTACGAGGGATTAGAACCACTTGGTGGAGTGGGTTGACTAGGACCATTGGAGCCCGATGAGGAGGCATCTCTGAAAGCATTGTTGCAAATTTGGGTAACCATTCCCGAAACACTTTGAAATAAATCAAAAGAGGCTGAGGATGATCCGGCATCACGCCTTGAGTTTGAAACTGAAGAAGCAGACGGAACAAGTCCCATGTTGAGGGAAGAAACGTAGCAGTTAAAGGGATTGGGTACGGAAAAAGAAGACATAAGCTTGGCAGAACAAAACGTAGCAACCATAATTGTGTTTCCATTCTGAATTATGTCCAAGCCCGAGAAGCAGTCTTTTGGTAGTGATGGATTACTGTTTCTGATAGCATTCAATTGGGAGACGTAGATGTTTTGTTGTGCAAAAGCACAAGCCGCCAACGTTGCCCATATAAAGACTTGCATTGTCAGCTATAATGGTATATGAGTTTGGACGGAATTGGATTGGTCAATGAAACAGACTCACTTTGAGGAAACTTTTTTTGGAGGGTTGTTGTGAGGGCATATCCATCCCTTATATTACCAATTTACGTGTTGCCCCACCCAACTTGAACACAACTAATCCAACTTTCTGGAACATAGTAGCCTCAAACAAAGCAGTAGCTATTCCGTGAAACAGATTCCTTGTTAACATACCAGAAGAAAGGGCGGCTTAGGCTTGCGCGAGATAACAGCAAAAAAGTTGTGGAAAAACTTCGGAGTGTCTCCGCGGGTGTCTCTTGAACCATTTTTTGAATGTCTGAAAGCGCGAGTTCCAAATTGATTGTGTCAGCGTGCACCCCCATTGGAAGACATCTTTCAAGTACACATTATAATCATATTGTGCGTCATTGATAATGGAAGAAACAAAGACTCTTCGCCTTCCCGCGCATCTTGTGGCCATTCGTAAAATTTTGTTTTGATTTCTCAGCAATACATCCGATGGGAGAGACACCCCGCATCCCTTGATGTTTAAGGGTTGATCTTCCTGACAAAGTCCCGTCAAAAGGTCAAAAAGTTCTCAGCAAAGGTGAGTATGTCGTCTTTCAAAACTTTTAAAAATCATGAATCAGTAATGTGAGTTCTCGTATTGGCCGCCTTGGCCATATAATTTCAATTTGAATCCAATCCACGCTTCGCTCATTTTTGTGCTCATCAAATCAGCATGTGTTTCTGTTGGATCTATTGCGTCACTAAAGAGGAAGGTGGATTTGGTGTCTTGACTTAGTTTCCGCAAACAACCGCTAGGCGTTGGTTGATACATCACGGAAAACAGCAATTCATCTTTACTGCTTTCGTACAGGAAAGAGGAGAGATATTCCAAAATTACGAGAGACTGCTTGAACTGATTAAAGTCGTTCCCAAGTCCTTCAAGAAGAGTGTCCCGTCGATACTGACGACCTTGTTTGTAGTAGGGTTAGGTTTTTTGGTTATTCAAATGTGCTCAGAAAACAGCACTATTTATGAATAATGAGAAAATGGCGGCATCATATCTGAGTCCTGAAACGAGCTCGACGGCATAGATCTGACTTTAGGGTATTTTAAGAAACTGTGTTGACTATTTCGAAACCCGTGCTTCCATTATTGATCGACTCTCGTTGCATATTTATGAAGCACTATGGTTGAAGTCTTCCCACCTGGCCTTCACAGTGAGCCAATATTTATCCTTCAGCGCTTCGCAAAATTGGAAGAGGAATCCCACATTATGCTTGAATAGTCATTCAGTTTACGCATGTGGAAAAAAACCTTTCAAATGGCTGATTGGAGATGTAGATTCCAGGAAGTGAAGGTTTAGTGCCATAATTGCAAGTCAAGTACAACCAAATATGAAAATGAGTTTACTCAAGTTTATCAAAAGAGGGGATTGGCAGTAAGCTAAACGCGAAGCCTGCCCCCAAATGGTTTGAGCAACTGTTCCGAACCTGAAGGTAAAAAATAAACTCATTTACTTGAAAGGAATTCTAACTATATGCATGAAAAAGTATGATCAAGACGACAATCTATCAACATCACTTGGCGGAGATCCACGACTTCATCCGCGAAAAAGCGCTTATTGCTCGCCCACTCAGCGTCGAGGACTTTCTGCTATTATTAGACTCTGGCACAGGACTCACAGCCAGACTCGGTGTCCTTGCCTCTCCTTCTTCGGCAATCGCTTCAAACGACGTCTGGAACTTGACTTCCCTCTCAAGAGTCTCAGACAACACCATTCCTGAATCGTGCCTTGAAACAGTTTTGGATTCAAATACAGTCGCTGAATGAAGTTCCTCAGGTTGGGATACTTCGGCAATAGTTGATACTTCAGATGTTTCCGTTCCGTCTTTGGAGCTGATCGATGCTTGCACTGGCTTCTTGATTTCAGGAGTCGCAGGGGGGACGACCGCGTCACTTTTTGAATCGAGAGCGGAGACAGGGCTTGAAGGGGCTACAGGCGACGATGGCTTAGATTCTGTTGTTCGTCCCCAACCCCAGAAAGAAGATCGCTTCACTGAAGCAAGAAGAGTTGTAGGCTCGGCAGCCTTGGTTTCTTCCGCTGGGCCAGGAGATTTTGTGGAATCAGCCACCTTCTCTTCTTGTAGAGAACTAAGTTGAGCTGGGGCTTTAGGTACGGGAATAGCTTCATTGACGAGCGTGGCTGTCGAGGCGGACGGCATAATCGATTTCTGGGTTTCCGTGAAGGCAGACTTCAAGGTTGAAGCAAAAGAAGTAACCACAGATTTAGATTCGGAAGTGACTTTAACTTGTTCCACATTCGCTTCTACCGATGGACTGATTACAGACTTCGAAGCTGTCTCAACAGCAGTCGACTCCGAATCTGCAGATTCATCAATTTCCGAGAGCATCTGATCCACTAATTGCGAATTATCAACAGTTTAATTTATATACAACGAAGTCAAATATATAATCAAAACTCACGTTTCGTCAAAGTCGATCTCAACTCCTCTTTCTTCTTCCCACCTCCAGCAGAGACGACGGTCTCTTCGAGCATGACACGGCCTCCTTTCGGGTTCCTCACAACAGTGACTTTTGTCATTCGGCGCTCAGTAACCTCTGGTTGTCCTGCTTCAAACTTCCAAATCATGCTCTTGACATTGCCTGACTTCCAGTTATCGATAGACGACTTTCGTTTCACGACAGGGCTCGTTGGGAACTCAGGGATAGAAGAGTTGGAACCTCGTGGGGTAGGTCCAGTTTTGTTTCGTTCCAACGATTTGTCAATCAAACGACGAGCAACAAAGTCTTCCACGTTCAATGTTAAAACAATCAATCTGTGTACCGGTTAGTGACTTGGCTGAAATCTTTTGTATGGGATGACTCACTTGTCATTTGAAGCCACAGCCTTAGCCAAAGTTTTCTCGGCTTCCAGTCCAACATTAAACGACTGGATTCCAATCTTGAGTTCCTTCAAGGTCCGATTCACAGCAATCATTTTCGCGAGTGCGAGAATTCCTTCAGCTACAATTTCGTTGCCCTCCAAGTCCAATACTTCAAGGACAGTATTCTTGTGTAATGCCTATTGACGAATTAATTCGTGCTTGGACCTCTAAGGGAAACACATACCTCTGCGACAGAAACAACATCTTCTGTCTCCAACATGGCATCATTCAACTGTAAACTCATGATTCCCGCATTCCCTTCCAACTGCTCAACAAGCCACGAAACATCCAGCCCTCCACTTTCATCGTCTCCAAATTCGTCTCCTTCTCCCACACCTTCATCTCCTTCCCCTTCCTCTTCGCCATCACCGCCATCCTCCGCCTCAGCAACCTTATTCACATACTCCAGCAACTTCCACAGCGTATTTTTATCCAACGCATCAATATCCAATTCAACTTCGCCTTCAGGCAGGTCCGGCATACCCTCCCGAATCAAGTCAAATACATCCTGCATCTGACTCTCTTCAAGCCCTTCAATACGTTCTGCAAGTTCTGCTTTCTGGTCAACAGTGAGTTCACGGACCATTTCTTCGATTTCTTCTTCGGTGGGTTGCTCCGAGAGTTTCCGTCCGATGCTTCGTTTATGTGGACGCGAGGTTGTGCCAGAAGAAGAACGGGCAGCGCGGGAGTGGGTGTTGGAGGATCTACGGCGGATGTATTCGGGACTGTTGTTTCGGATGAGAGCGGATTCGATGGATTCTTTGCTAGCTTCGTCCTTGAGAGTTACGGAGAGGGCTGTCAATCTATTATTTGATTAGGGCTTGGAGTTAGGAGTCCGACACAAAATAAATAATAAATAAAGACGTACGTGTAGTTATTCTGCATAGCTGTCGCGAGTTTCTGTTCAGCAATTAGGCCTGCAGTCTCAACGTTGCCGAGCTTGAGTTCTCGCAGTGTTTTGTTGGCAGAGATGGCTTCCGCGATTGCCAGTAATCCAGTTGTACCAATTTTGTTGCCTTCCAAATCGAGTGTTTCAAGTGTATTGTTGACTTCCAATGCCTGGTGGTGTTTAGGGTTAAGCGACAGATAGAGTAAAGATAATGGTGCTTGGAGAATCATTCATCGCTTAGTTTCCTTCAATGTACTTCGTCTATGGGTCTTTCTGAGGTGTTACTTATACTGAGAATCCATTACACCAGTCGACTCGTCATCCTAATCAGTATCCCTTCAACCCACTCCGAGTCCACGTCACTCCAGTCTAATAACTTTATCTACTCACTTGAGCAACAGCAATAACATCGTCAGTGCTCAAGCCCGAATCCTTGAGAGACAGTTCCGAGAAGCCAACATTGTTTGCCATTCGCTCAATAAGCCAAGAAAAGTCTGCCGATCCTTCTTCGACGATGGTCGTGGCTCTGTCACTTTGCGATTGATGTGGTTTCTGTGGTCAGGGCCGATTGGTTGGGAGCAGTTCGGGTTGGGATTGGGTGGGTGGGTGGTTGTGTGTGCAAATTGGAGAGTGTCAAAGGAAAAGGGTGGATCAGTTTTGGTTGAGAAAGAGCTGCGATCGAGGGCAAAGTACCTCAGTTGTTACGTGTTGGGCTGAGGACGAGTGTCGGGAAGACGATGTAGGGACAGCGAGTAAGGGTGCCTGGCAAACAACGAGGCTTTAGTACTTGTCATTCAACTCATTTAACAAGGGCTGATTCAGAGTTACAGGCAATCAAATAGCTTCACTAAATGAGAGGTGGGTGGATGGCGGGTGCTGCTCACCGATTCCCGTTGTGATAGAACCATCCTTCTTGTGAAAGTTATTGATTACACACCAAACCTCCAATAAACTATGTATTAATTGCTTGATAGTCAGATTGTTGAAGAGAATTCAATTAGAAAAGATAATCATCCAGTTTTCTCCATGTTTCACACATTACTTTTGAGGACAAGGAGAGGTTTAGTAACTTTGAATCCACAAAGACACTTCCAACCAAACCAACCAAGCTTGATCTGACACCAAATGGCCACAACTGCCACAACTGCCACCAATCCACCGCCACTTTCAAGTGAACCCGAGCTTATTCCACCGATCCGAAGCACCCGCAAAGCCAAACAAACCTTCGAATTCGGCAAATCGCTGCGATCAATTGTGCGTTGGAATTCATTCGATTCGGCAACTTCGACGCTCGATTCGCCCTCGAATTCAACGTTGTCGTTGTCGTTGGCATCGCTGCCTCGAATTGCACAGCAAAAGAAGACAACTTCGAACTCGGATGCTGAAACACTGGCAACTGCCCTGCCTGCCTTCACTGTGCCTTCTACTTCAACGGGAGAAATTGTGTATGGCCGTGATCAGAGAATTACGAAAATGTAGGATTCCGTTTCTGTGTATCTTTCTGTTGGGTGTTGCTGGCCTGGCTGAAACAACTCTTACCCCAGATTCCTCAATGCTGAAGAGATGTACGATTCAATTCAATTAGACTGCCAACTATCTCCTGCCCTAGCTTCGTTGAACTGCCTGACTATACTGTGAGTCATGCCACCTTGGAAGTTGAGAGTGCCACTTTAATGACTGTGTCTCCAATATTGCAGCCAACTAAACAACCACTCTCTCACGGGATCGATTCCATGTCAATTCAGTACTTTAACGAATCTTAAAGAACTGTACGTCATTTAGTATATCATTCAGAAATAGAGCTCTGATCCCCCTTCACAACAGTTCGCTTGAAGGAAACTTTCTGTCGGGTCCACTTCCTGATATTTCTTGTTTCCCCATGAGCCTTGAGATCCTGAATCTATCTGGGAACCAATTCTTTGCTCCCATTCCACCAACTATTTTTACATTAGTCAACCTACGCTACCTGTGAGTCACTCTTAAGCTCAGTATGAAACATTTCCACTTACTCGAATATCAATAGAAATCTCAGCGACAACAAGATTACAGGTCGTATTCCAGACGAAATCGGACAACTCCAACTTTTAGAAAACTTGTAAGGAGTCCCTTCCGTCTAATTCGTATATCCTTGTACGAATGTTTACCCGTTTTTTAGAGATCTTAGTTCCAACCGAATGTATGGCGAAATCCCCAAAACAATTGGACAACTTAAACGCTTGAAGGTCTTGTAAGTTGGCCACACTGTCCTTCTGTAAATACTGACGCTATTCAGACAACTTCAACTGAATAAATTTAGCGGAGAGTTACCCATCGAACTTGGCAACTTGCCTCGGATCAAGTCAATCTACCTCAACAACAACCGTTTCTATGGTGAACTCAATGCATCCATCTTTGAGGGTCTCACAACTTTATCTCAACTGTAAGAGTATTCTTTTATGCTTTAATTTTCATCTGCTAAGTGTTGTTCTCCTCTCCTCCAGGGCTCTCAACCGAAACCAATTCTCCGGCCCTTTCCCAACTTCCTTCCTCTCCATCCTCCGATTCCGTAAACTGTAAGCAACGTCCTATTTTCACACTCCATAAACTTAAACAAACCCATCCAATGAAACAGTCGCCTCGAAAACAATTACTTTGACACAACCCCACACTGGCACGAATACCCAACCCATCTCAAGTTCTCTCTTCGAATGGGTTTAAAACAGTACAGATTCCGACCACAGAAGGAAGGAACCCCGCCACAGCAAATTCTCCCCGACTACACCGAGTTTCCAGAGGACACACTCCATCCATCTGATACACGTCGCCAATCCCTCGGACCGTTAAGAACTCTGTACGACTTGCCCGATTCGGTTCCACTCTGGACCCCTGAGGAAGTCGCGTTCTGGGTACACACACATGGCGGGCCTGCACTTGTGTGTGAATTGATTCAGGACTTGCATATTGGGGGATCCCAGTTTTTCCGACTTCGTGAAGACGACTTATTGAGTGCATTGGGGGTGAGGGATGAAGGTGTGAGGAGAGTGTTGTATTCTGCGATGGAGAGAGTGTTGGCAGTTGCGAATGGGATTGCGCCACCAGTGTATGAGGCAGTGGAGGCTCCTCGATATGAAGATAGATAGTATAGTTATATGTTTAGTTTTAGCTGTTCAACATTCTCTAAAAACATTAAGTTAAAATTGATTGTCAAGACACTAACAGGTCTTCCAATGTATTCAAGCAACAGCCCAGGAAACAACCAAAGGATTGGAACATACGGAAATTCACAGCATCCTGCTCCAAATCAACAAGGAGGATACTATGTTCCCCCAGGCCCTTACCGAGAGCCTCCACATCCACCACCAGACCTTCTTGTGCCAAACCAACCACAACCATATAACGGGCGATACCAAGAGCCAGCAGGACCACCTCCAGGCTTCATCAATCCCCCACCAACTAGCAGCCCCTTCAACCAACAACCACAACTACCACCTCCAACCATATCCTACACTGACCAACCACCAGCCTACTCAGCCCTCCCTTTCCCTGACATTGACTTCTCAATCGACAAAGTAGAGCCAATGCTCCTTCTCGACACAACAGCCTCAATGCACCTCCCCGCCTCCGATTCCCCATCCTCCCAATCCCAATCCCAACAACTCACACGAATCCAACTCGTCCAAAAGTCAATCGGAATCCTCGTTGAGAAACTCTCCACAGTCGATTCCCAGGCTGAATTCGAGCAAGACAGCGATGGCGAAGGCGGGGGTCTGAGAACTGTAACCTTCTCTGGTGGAAGCGCGCTTGACTTGGGAGACCTAAATCCTCAAAACCTTGGTGATAAGTTTGCGCAAATCAATTGGGAAGGGTCGACGCTGATTGTCCCGGGATTCACGAAACTTCTGGACGTGTACAATGAGGAGTTTGGGGACTTTGGTCCATCGAGTAGGCCAAAAATGGTTGCACTTGTTATCACGGATGGAGAAGCGCAGGATATTAATGACTTGGCGGTCATGATTCTTACGATGGATTTCACGAACGTGTACCTCGTGTTTGCATTGATTGGATTTGGAAAAGATTACGAGAATGCAAGAGTGAGGTTAGCTGAACTGTGTAAGTTGAATGACCATATTCGGTTATTTGAGATGAAGCAGGAAACGCAGGCCCTGGAAATTGCGAATGCCTGCTTGTCCATGGTTCGTTGATAAATACTGCAGTGCAGTGTTATCATATCCACTAGTTCTTCCAAGTCATTCGATACAATAAATACTTCATAAAGTGATCAGATTGCCTTTAAATTTCAAATCAAACCAATTCTTCAAAGTTCTTCCAAAAAACTTACTCCAAAGCGCGTGATATCCAGACGACCAACGAAACCTACAACATGAACATGACAGCCCATATTATATCCGTTGAAGCTCTTCAGCCACTTTCAGGCAGCGGCTGTGATACAGTCAGAGGATCCTTCTGTTGTGGCAATGCAACCGATGTGGAAGTTCAAGGCTGCTCAACCACCGTCGATCAAAGCACAGCTGATCGCTCTTCCCTTCATTGCAACGTGGAGAAAGATATCCACCTCTTGAACGAGCAATCCGATGCCAACTTAAACAGTTATGTGCGTAGATGATAACCATCGAACGGACTTCAACATCATCACTTTTCTGACTCAATCTATGCCATAGTCCAGTCCCGGAATACCTTCTTTATATCTTAAACCCGAATCTGAATCGGATCCGAACAAACTCATCATCACCACTCTCCTCTTGGAATTCACACAGTCAACCTCACTTCCCAAGTACATAACCATTCACGAAGCAACCCGCTTCCTCGAAAAAATAGTGTCGACAGTACTAGATTCCCCGCAAGACATGATCGCATTCTTTCTGTTCCATTTCAACTTTAAACTTGGTAACCACCACTCTCCTTTCAAACCATCACTGACAGATCTTATAATGCCATAACTCATAGATAAAACACGAACATCAAACATAACGTCTTCAGAACCCCTCCTGTCATTCCTTCGTCACAAGAAGTACAGTGCACCCCACTCGGTCGTCATCCAAACCCGTGAAGCATTCGCAAGACTTTCTGGATGTATAGACAGTTTCCTCTATGCTTCAGATATGCAGGAATACAAGCGCTTCGAGTTCAGTCGCCAATTCTTGAACCATGCGTTTGGGTCGCGTCCACTTGTACGTATTCATCCACTCGAATATTCGCAAACTAACTTATTTTCATCAAAGTATTATTCTGATTTTAGTCTCCTTGTTTACTCGCTTGAATACCCGACTTCTCCATCATCCATCAAAAACATATTCCGACTGATTGCAAAAGATAGGGATTGGATAGACGTTGAGACGCTGCAGTACTTGGTTGAGGTATTTCACAGTCGACCTTTTATTCGATCAATAATTATAGCATTCACTTTTAAGCCGCTTTGTGACTGGCACACCCCAAAATACGACCCTGTCTGCGAAATCTTGGACATGATCAACCCTCAAGAACGATCTCGCGTTGTATTAAAAGGTTTGAAGAACACAAAGAGCCTAAAGTGAATCTAATCTGAGCAACAGATCTTCTCGTTACCACTCTTGCTGGTCAAATTGTTGAAATATTGACAGGAACCACGACTAGCATTTCGAATGCATTCTCAACCACAGATTAAACTCTTCATTCCCATACTTTAGCGTCAATGAACAAAACTTTACACATTGTTTCATTTGCCATTTATATATTTTTTATTTGAAACGAAGACGGTCATAATAAATTAAACTCCTTAGCAAAGTCATACTCCTCTTTTCCAAACTCAACGTCAGCATCAAGTTTAGCCTGTACATTTTTAATCATTGCTGCTTTCTCGGAATCTGACATGTTTAGTGAAAGAACTTCAAATGCATGAACCTCGTGAATTTGGTAGAGGTATCCTGTGGCCGCAGTTACGCCAATAAACCACACATTATTCTCGCTTCCAGTTTTCAAAATTTGACGGATATTAACGTTTCCTTTCACAGCTTGGTTATAGCTTCCTGACTGTTTGTCATAGAGTAAAACCTCCACTGTGCTGTCAATCAGTCCCCACACCACCTGGACAGAAATTTCGCCATCTGTAAGCGATGGAATTGATGTGCTACAGCCCTTTGAAAACTTGTGCTCGGAACTATTTGGAGCTCTTCCGCCACTTGTTTGTATGGAGATGTGATTATCATTTGGATCGCCTTTTGCATCATTTTTATACATGTCAAATTCCACTGCGATACTTGACGGAATTCCATGATATCCGAGACCACTACCATTCGCTCCAATAGCATTTTTACCAGCAATGTGAAGCACAATTGCTAGTCCATCTCCCCCTTTTCCATTCGCAGAATACACCAAATTTGTAATGATTTTTGAGGTTTGATTTGATGGCTTCGAGATTTGATACCAGAATGCGCCTTGTACGTAGCTTCTGGATTGCGTGAGTTGGATACTTGATTCCAGATTCCGGGCACTGCCGAGAAGTACAGGAGTAGTTACCTTGTTGTTGAGCGAATGCAATGTTACAGGTTTGGGCTTTTCGCTGATTACTGACTTCTTCAAAGTAACGGATTTAATCAGGCCATAAACCAATTTTAGATTCGAAATCCAAGAGGTTAGAGTTCCATCGAAATTGAATAGCCAGAATGGTAGTTCAAAGCCAAATATAAAGCACAGAATAGTTGCTGCTAATTTCCCATACGATGAGGAGAATAACAAAAGCCTCTCCCTCATAAAGTCTGAGAAAACTGGTACTAGAACGTCTCCTTTCACATAAGAGAGTACAAAGTAGTACATGAACAGGAAGCGAACAAATTTGAACACTAATCCCTCTTGTAACTCGAGAACGGGTTTTGAAGTAGATGTGGATGAACTCTTGAGCATAAACAGTGTTACGAGGAAACACAGTGCAAAAACTTCCAAAGCATTTGTGAAACTCCAGTATTCCAGTAGCATTGCAGAGAGCAAAATTGGTACAAAGACTGAAAAAGCATAGTGAGCAAGCTGAACCCAAAATGCCCTTGTTTCCAATGATCTCGAATAAAAGGCAGAAAATATTGGAACGAACGGGAGCCAAATATATAGCATAATGAGGCTCTTGGGTCCTGAAGCTCCAGAATACAACCACGCCGTCAATTCATGATAGGCAATGACCTGCAAAAATAACGCAATATCCGTATTGAGCAAAACTCCCACAACTGTACCAGGTGCAACAGATGGCGCTTGAAGGCTTGAATGTACCAAAGTGTGCTGATCCACAGTCGCTTGAATCAACTTGTTTGAAGTCAGGTCACTCTGGAGTAACTGGGGATACACAATAGTTCCAATATAGTTTGAAGAATACCCAACCAAAGCCGCCGAAGAGTAAAGACTGATATGTATCAAAGGCTCCAACATGACCACAGGATTGTAGGCATACCCAAGCGCTGTCATTCCTCCCAATATTCCACCTCCAATGTACATCCCCATCGAAGCGAATCCATTCTCAAAGTGTTTGGCTGCATTTTCCGTACTAAATTATAAATCAGTAAACTTAAAACTGACTTCACCGAACGTTCAGTCACCTGATAGCGAAACGGAGAACACCTTGACCAACATGCATGCCAGCATGATCAATCCCATTCCCGATACTCGATAGCCCATTCCCAACTTCAATGAGACCCCCCTTAAAGTCTCTCCCAACGGAGATCAATCCTCGTTCCAACGAAAGCCCAGCCGCTTCAACAGCTTTGCATGAGCAGATCCAGCAGATCGAATCGCGTCTCCCACAGATTCCATGCCTTTTCGGTGATCGTTTCCAGCAGACTTGATACCTCTTTCATGTGCCTCGCCGGCGTCTTTCATTCCTTTACCAGCGGACTCGCCTGCACTTGAAAGACCTTTCCCAATGAGATGGCCTCCAATTATGCTGCCGATAAGTCCAAAAACCATGGTTTTTGTTGTTGTTTTTTTTTGCTAGATTTGTTTCAATGGTACAGGTGGTTGACCAATTTATACTTCTGTTTAAGAGGTTCAAGGATGGTTCAAGGACAAAATGTTGGAGAGCGAAACCAAACGAAAGTACAGAAATGAAACCAGCTTACACTCAAAGAAAGTAAAAAATAATAACTTGTTATGTATACACACACATTACACAAAAACACACACACAAAAACACACATACACTTACGCAACCACCACGCACACTCTCCCTTCACTCCTCCTCCGAACTGACTCCAGCCTCTAAATCCCAACTCCCACCTTCCCCCCAAACCTCTTCATACCCCGGCGGCACAAGCCCATTCGCAACCGCCAAAACCCCCGCCATCCTCCCGGCAAGAACAACACGAACACCCGCATCCCAAACCCCAAGCGCACTCTCCAAATCCTGTTCCCCCAGCCTGAAAAACTGTCCACCCGTCATACCAAGCTCCAAGATGCTTTTACATACGTCGGAGCTTGCACCGTTGACTTGACACCAGAAGGCGACTTCAGTGGGGCTCCAGCGGTTTGGGTTGTCGGGGAGGTCGTAGAGGGTGTTGAGGCGGGAAGGTTGGTTGCTGTTTCGGTTTCGTTGGGAGGCAACGTGGTCAGAGGGGTGTAAGACGTCTGGTGGGAATTCAGAGTATTCAGGGACGATTTGGTAGGGTGGAGTTCCGGAATATTGTGGTTTCAGGACAATTCTGATCAATTTGGATTAGCTCTTTGTTGTTATAGCGTTGGGGAACTCACTTTTTGAATCCCAATTGAATACCGACTTTTAATCCGAAAGGAATCTTGTCTTTACTCGGTGGGACAAAGTAATTGTTATCGAGCCTCAGAATCTGGATATTTTTGATTCCCATCAGAGAAGCGGGTATCTCGCCGTGAAATTGATTTCGGTTCAGCAACAGGTATTCTAACGACTTGAGTCCAGTAAATAGAGCACCAGAAAGCTCTCCGACAAGTCTGTTGCTGTTCAAAAACAAGAACTTGAGACTTTTCAGTTGCCCTAAGCGTTCTGGAATCTCTCCAACGAATCGATTGTGTTGTAATTGTCTATAGGTGTATAAGAATACGATCGGAAGAGAATGAAGAGACGAGAAGACTCACAATAACTCCAACCGACTTAAATCACCCAAACCAGGAGGCAACTTGCCTTCCATTCGATTGTGTCCCAAATATCTTGAAGTACAGATATCAGTTTCAAACGCATAACAAATCAAAATCAAATTAAAGACACTCACAGCTGCTGAAGATTCTTCAACTCCCCAATATCATCCGGAATATGACCCGTAATCGTATTATTATTCAGCCTCAGGATATTTAAATTCCTCAACCCTTGACAAAACCCAATCGGCAGTGGCGCACTGATTTGGTTATCATGCAGGTCAAGAACTTCCAACCCATTCAATTCACATATTGAGTCCGGGATAGGACCACTTATTAAGTTCCCGCTGAGACTCAGTTCTCTCAGACTCTTCAAGTTTCCAATTGCCAATGGAAGGCTCCCGTATAGTCTATGATTATTTAATTGCCTATTTTGTGTCCCTGGGTTAAGCCAAATTCTCACGCCTTTAAAAAACAAAACTTACAGTAAAGCCAACCCCTTCAACTCGGCAACTCTAGCACTCAACAAACAATTCAACCGAATATTCTGCATCCCTTCCGCCCAGTTCAGAATCAACTGCCTACACATTCCATCTTTCGTATATACAACTCCCATCGCCGTCGCACCAAGGACATAACTCGACGACGGAACGTCCCAGCCAGGGAAACACTTGACAAGGACTTGGTAATCCGTCTCGATAATAGAGTTACTGTCGTCTTCAAACACTTTGTTGAGTGGTGGACGTGGGTGTGGAGAGTTTGTAGATCGAGGGCCTTAGTTTTGTTGTTAGTATGCTGATATGTTTGGTGACCCATTCCGATCAGTAACAGAAGTTCTTCATTGCTCGTTTCTTTTACGGCGGACCGTTCGCTCTACTCACAGTTTCATTTCCTTGTTCGCTATGTTCACATATCGCTTCATTAAAAATCGTTCGCTCCGCTCACACCTTCTTTTTAATCCCTTGAGCCCAACACTTTTTCCCATGTTCACTATACGCTCATGCTTTCTTTTCCTAGTTCACCGTGCGCTCACAAATCGCTACACCAATAATCTTCACCAGGCTCACAAATTCCACAGAAAACTCACCAAGTGGAAGAGAATGCGCCCGATACGGCGGAGGAGAAGCATTTGAACCCAAAGAATTCGAGTATAAATGAGAAGGCAGGGCAGGAACGGCAGGAGGTGGTGGAGAATCTGAATACGTAATTGGAAGAGAGATGGCGGAGTCAGAGTGCGTTGGAGGAACGGCGATAGTGTTTCTGTGTAGAGATAGAAAGGTTAATTAGATTGTGTGTTAATGAAGGGATTCAATGGATAGAGAGTCTTGACTGAACCAAGTTGATTGCTTTGCTCATGACACATGATCTTGAGTATGGATCCACTTTTCTTTGACCAATCCTTCGTACAATCAAGATCGAGGAGAACAAGAGTGCCATCGCAAACACATTGGAGAGGCCCTTCAACGAAATCTCCATTTGACGCCGCCACACACACACACACACACACACGCCTCCAACCAGTGTCCCACCACCGATTCTCCGGGTTCAAAGTGTCACCGAAAGTAATAAAAGAAGAGAGATTGGCAGGGAAAGAGAAAGAGAGCAAGTTGATATAAGGGATGCTACTTAAAACACACCTTTTGTTCCTTCCAAACTGAGCCCAGACAGAGCCAGTTGCCGCCGACAACGACTTTGACACATTAAGTCTGTGTCCTGAAGCAGCCTCTGCGACTGCCACCGAAGAGGAAGGGTTAGGGTTACCAGCACCACCACTACCACTGCCACCACTACTGCTTCCTGCAAAGTCAAGTGATGTTGCAAGGCGGGACAAGTTGTGATTCGGATTCAGAGAAAGTGTTGAATTCGAATCAGGAACAAGATCAATTGTGGGTACGGGCGATGAGGCAAGAAGCGACCCGCTTTCAGCATCTTCTTCTGTTCTTCTTCGGTGGTGGTGGTGGGTGAAGGAGGACGAGAGTGACTCGGTGGATGCTGTTACTCGGATCGATGGAACTGGTATCGGTATCGGTATTGGTGTACTCGATGTGGCCATTTGGATTGGTTGGATTCAAATATGAATATCTGAGAAAGAGATGTGAAACAAATCCAATTGATTTCTTTGTTAACTCTGAATTAATCTACCTTAAACATGACCTACTTGGATGCTGCTTCAGTCCCTCTCACTCTGTCTCAAAAGTGCAGAGTCGCTCCTCCTATTAGGGTACAGTACATACTTGTCATTACTCAATTGATACCTTCCAAGTTCCAACACTAACCCAACTCAGACCATCGCCCAACTACCACACACATACACACTCGTACCTTCGAACATCGCCTCTCTCGTACGCCTCCCTCTTCCCCCTTCAACTAGTACTAGTCGATAAACAAACAAACAAACAAACAAACAATCCAACCAGATCTCATTCGACTTTGCCCTTGAATCAACCGCCCTCGCCGACGCCGCGTCTCTCTCGTCAAATGCCCAACAACGCGCATCTCGCTTTTCTGCCCTTGCCGAATCACGCATTCGCCGCAAACAGGACGAATTGAATGCAAAGGCTCCTGGTTACACCCCGGATAACTTGTTGGTGCCTCTTTCCTCCACTGTAACTGGTAAGCAACCAAGTTTACAAGTGCGCATGGCAAACATCAAAAACAAAAATGAGTCTTAGCGAAGCGAAGGACCCAGATTGGAGGGTGAGACAGAATTGGTGAATGAGCCAGAATATCAATTTCCATCATATACTACCAGATATACTACCTTGAAAATATGATTCTTGATTTAATCTATACCTTCACCAAAGCAGCTACGACGGCGGATGCTCTTGCCTCTCTTAGCCTATCTTCAACTTCCAATACCCACGACTCTTAATATTCGGGTTAACTGCATTTAATTATTTCACAAATGAAAAGTTTTTCAAGCAATGAACGAGACTTTTCCGTTTTAAGTCCATCTATAATTACAACAACGTTGCATGTACTATTTTCATTCAAAGCCCAATTATTTTATAATTCATTATCTCCTCTTTGTCTTCCTTCGAAACAAATTAAAGTAATTCAGTCACAACGAAGTCGCGTTCTTGAAAGCACCGTATTTCCTTTTCATTAATGTCCATTTCAAACTTGATAAATACAGTCAACTCTTTCCAACAAAAGTCGACTCGAAGCAAGAATGAGCACTCTTCTTGGCATCAACCACTTTTGGCCAACAACCGAAACGCGCAACAACCACCGATCCGCCTCAGCAATAATCGCACGCTACCACAACATCAAACAGCTTTCGCATCCGAATCTGTGCCATGTCTTTGATGTTTCACAGAGCCATTCTGTTGGTTAGTTAGTCCCTTGACTTGACACCTTAAACCATGGTTCAATGGTTCAATGCCAGTGAGATGCAGCCAGTGAGAGACAAAACACAGCAACGAACTAGGACACTCTGCCCTCAATGAAAGAAGAGCCTTAACCCCAACCACCCCTTCACACAACAATACAGGCTTCATGTACTCTGTCTCATCGCACTATCCAACCTCACTCGCCTCTTTTCTTGCTTCTCTCCCAAACACTCGTCTCGATGACTTTGATTTGGCTACGCGATTCGCACTTCAACTCACACACGCCCTAAATCACCTCGCCGAAAACAATGTATACCATCTGAATTTAAGTCTCAAGAACATTCTTATTGGTAAATGCCTCATTGGCCTTCTTCTTTGTTCCCAGAACTCACAAAGATACACAGACGAGAATGCAATCAAGCTGTCAAATTACCATTTGAATTACATAACAGATGGTGGATGTCTTGGGAATGTGTCGATTGGATATCCAGAAATGCTCGCACCTGAAGTAATGTGTTTGGGTGACCCAACTGTGTTGAAATATGTGGAAAAGGTTTCTATTCCGAACCCATTGCTTTTCCCCTTAATTAAATGTAACGAATAGGCGGACGTTTGGACTCTCGGACTTATCCTGGTTGATATTCTTCTTGGCTTGAATCACAGGTTTCCAGCAAACACACCGCTCTCCGACGTTCTTTCGACAGATTACAAATGGCTCGATACTCTTCAACAAGACCTCGCGTCCATAAATACACCTGACTTCCTGATTGAATTTATACAATTGTGCCTAACGCCGTCCCTGATTTCACGTCCAACTTTTGAAACTCTACTGAATCATCCCCTCTTCTCAAACATTCCACAACCACTACCACTTTCGTTAAATTCTTCTTCGATAACTCTTCAAGACCAATACAACCTGCACAAACTCACAAACCCAACCTTTATTGAAGTCCATCTTCAAAAACACGGAGTAACCTCAATTCCCTCCATCGAACGTCTCCCACTCTACGTCTCCGTCACTTCCACGCAGGCAAACTTTGATTCAGATGGTCCAAATACAACAGGAATATACCGCGACGAAATCCACACCTACATCCTCACCCTCTTTGACCCAACTGAAATTAATATCCCTTCTTTCACATCAACATTCAAAGGATTTTCAGAGCCGTGGTCCGTATATATCAAATCGTTACCTACATCTTCAAAGACCAAAGCGAAACCTCGGAAACCTCTCACACTCAAGGAAAAGAACGCCGTATACCAATGTTACCGCCTCCTCACCTTAAAACAAGTCATCGCCGAATACCCACTATCCAAAACAGAATTATTGCGTGAAGCAGCCATCGACATCCCCCCTGTGAGTCCTAAAATAGAAACCCTGCCTATCCCACACTCACACTCTTTCCCCATCACAGCTCCTCCGCGCCGAAACATGGTCCTGCCTCCTCTCCATTGACCCAAACGCTCCAACACCAGAATACGACCTCCTCGACAAATCACTCCCAACACAATCAGACCACCAACTCTCCCTCGACATCCCCCGCTGCCACCAATACAACACACTCCTCTCCTCACCAGACTCACACGCCGCTCAAACACGTATCCTAAAGGCCTGGATCCATACCGAATCCCCGCTCAAGAATGTATACTGGCAAGGCCTCGACGCGCTCCTGGCCCCGTTCCTCGCGCTAAACTATCCAAACGAAGGACGCGCGTACGTGTGTTTCAAGGTGTTTGTGGGTAAGTATTTTGACGGGTTGTTTAGGGAGGATAATAGTGTGGCGTTGAGGAAATGTTTGAAACGGATTGAGTATTTGGTGGCGATGCATGATCCTGTGGTTGCGAGTCATTTGTATAACCTTGGGATCTCTCCGGATATGTATGCGATTCCGTGGGTGATGACCATGTTTGCTCGTGAGTGCTTCCTCTTTTTTTTGGTTGTTGGAAGGAACCAGTTGTTTAAATAGTTGATATTTAGAGGTGTTGCAGTTGGATCGCATTTACCATCTTTGGGATACACTTCTTCAGGCACCTCCAACATTCCCACCGTTCCTCGTTGTTTCCCTCTTGATTCAACTTCGAGAATCTCTTCTCCAAAAAGATTTCAGTGCCGTGAGTGTCTCTTCCTTTCATTTCATGAAAAATTAAAAGCGATAAAAACAGTGTCTCCTCCAACTCAGTGAACTTCCACCAATCGATATTGAGAGCCTGATCTTCACAGCTACAGAAATGTGGCGCCAAACACCACCTTCCATATACACGCTCACGCCTCAAACGCCTCTAATTCCACAAATCTCGCTCCCTGACCTCACGTCTATAATCAAAGACTCACTGATAATCGACTTCCGCGACGCAGACAGGTATCTTCTCCTTCCTTTTCTATAACCAAACTTAACTGTATTAACGTCAAAACTTACCTCACAGTTTCTCGAACCACCATATCCAAGGCTCAATAAGCTACTCCTCCGCACTCCTCGAAATCATAAAACACAAGTCAAAAGCAGCGACAGCCGTTGTGTGTATCTACTCTGAAGTGCCGACAACAGCAGACGAAGCAGCGTCCGCGTTTGAATTAGTTGTTCAAGGTGGAATCTCCCACGTTTGTATTCTTGCATCAGACTTTTCGAGGATGCCGTCAGCGGTGTCAATGTGTTGTTGCGGGGCTGTACCGCAGTGTACAACTGATTTGTTGCGGGAGTTAGGATTACATTAAAAGTATTTGATTATAAATAAGCCAATCTTGTTACTAGAATTAAACTTGAGATAATTGTCAAATTTTGTAATTGCAAGTGCAGTTGGAATTCAAGCACCAGCGATTGGATTTCTTGAGTGCCTCCTCTTTGTTCCCATTCTGGTTGATGTACTTTGTTAAAGTCTTGTTTTTGGAATTTGCACAGGGTAAATCTAATATCGTTTTTGTAAGTTATTTCACGATAAGCACAATAAAAGGAGGCGAAAATTTTCAACAATAGACTGTTCATCTTCTCCTTCACTTCTCAAATGCGTGATCGTTCCACCTCACAGCGGATTACCCGTATCCACAAAGTTGTACTGCAAATCTTCCTCGCTCTCGCAGCTTTCTGCCT
The DNA here is from genome assembly GCA_002104985.1 of Rhizoclosmatium globosum. Classification (NCBI taxonomy): domain Eukaryota; kingdom Fungi; phylum Chytridiomycota; class Chytridiomycetes; order Chytridiales; family Chytriomycetaceae; genus Rhizoclosmatium; species Rhizoclosmatium globosum. Next base: position 32,305 of record MCGO01000284.1, read on the forward strand.
CATTCTCAACATCGAAGGGATGTTTGAGCTAATCAGACGAAACCAAACCCTTCCAAAGCTTCAATCTTCTCAAAATCGCCTCAAAAGACCTTATATACCTGTCCTTTACATCCGCGATGAGAACACAACAGTTGCATGGTTCACTGGGCGATATCGAAACGGCGCTGTCATGATCGCCTCTGCAAACTTTGGGGCAGCCAATTCGTCCCTATTGCGAAACATGATCTGCTCTTTGGCTACAAATGCGCCGCTTGCGTTGGATGCTCTTGTCATTTGGGCAATTGACATGGAAGCTGCACAACTGCTTTCGAACATGTCCACGCATTCTTACAATTCGTCGTTTGGAGTCTATTACTACAACTACACATCGTCTTTGAAACTTCCGCCATCATATGTTGTGACTGGAGGCGACTGGGAAAACTATATCAACTTTATGGCGGGCCGGAATCCGTTCTTTGAAAGGATGGTGGGGACGCTGGAAATCAACTTTATCTTTACGGATTTGGATATCTTTTACATGAAGGATCCGTTTGTTGCGTTGAATGTCCCGTATGGTGTTTCAAATGTCACCACCACATCTTTGATTGGACCCACTGGAAACGATACTCTGGAAAGCTTGTATGACCTCCTTCCTGATATTGTGAGTTTTTCTTGTCGTTTAATGGAAATGCACTAAACTGGAAGACATAATAATTCAGGCGTACAGTACAGACGCTCGAACTTTTTATCACCTCACAATTGACCCATACGAAGGGAACACCAAAATCCCCAAAATCTGTGGCGGGTTCTTTTTCATCCGCTCAAACAACCGCACAAGTCGGTTATGGACGACAATGCGTGAACAAAACTTGAACGATCAATGGGGTATGGAGAAATTACTCAATAATCACGCGCTTGGGTTTGATTCAGTGCTGGTGAACCCGCTTCCGGCTGGACTTGAGAAACGGAAAGATCCAAGGAATGGGACGGACGTTGTGGATGGGACTCAGGTGTTGCGGATTCGAATTCTGTCACAAGCTGCGTACCGCAATGCGCTGCCTTTTTACACTGTGGCTGGGACTGTTGATGATGACTATCCAATGTATTTGGAGGAGTTGAAAAATCGAGGGGAGTATGAGGTGTTGTATCATCCAAACTATTACGCTCACAATCATAGTAAGTGATGTGATTTTAATTGGTTATTGAAACGTACTTACGGTCAATGTTAGCTTTACCCTATGGCAACTCGAAAAATAGGACTCTAGTAAAGTTCATCCAGCAGAGGGGAGACAAAGAGGAGATCATGAAGATATCAAATCATTGGGCTTTGAATGCGAATGGTACATGCATCGTTTAATTATGATTATGGGACCAAAAAGGAGTCAAAACGAAAAGCCTCGTTCTTAACTTGTTTCTTTGTAAACCTTTCATTATAAAAATAGTTAATGCTGGTATCCCTAATATTAGTATTGGGATTCAAAGATAGGTTGAGAGAGGAAAGAGCATCCGTAGCTGCTTTGGTGAAGGTATCTGGTTTTGGATGGAAATTAAGACTCTGACCTATGATATTCTTAATTATTCAAGCAATATTCAAGCTTTCTCATCAATTATTTTTTCTGGGCAGATATTATGGCGTTTACTTCTAATAGTCATTCCAGAACGCTATCAAAATATTATGTTCCAACGGTTTCCAAACTGCACCGAATTGTTACATTCATCGCCTACACTTTGTTTGCATTCAGCATTTCAGCGTACTGATTTTGGAGTAGGAGTAATACAGCCAAAGCGAGGATACTGATTCACATACAAAAAGGTTACAGCGTTTCAGTGTCATGCCAAGTTTGCAGACAGATGTTTGATATTTTGAAGTACAAAGCCAAAAGAAAGTATTAACAAAAGCGTTCAACATCTTCTTGATCAGGCCCCTCTGGATCACTCCCACTCGCCAAATTACACTGATGGAACATGCGAACTTGGTCCTTCCGAAAAGCCCCCGTAATAGAATGCAACACGCCACGGTTATGCTTTTTTAACAAGTATGAGTAAGCATTACAACAAGGTTTGACTAATCACAAAAAAATAGTAGGGTACACTCACGAAAACAACGAAATCGCCTTCCTCCCAGTCATGCGCATACACATATTGCGGAGCAATAGCTGGTCTCTGAAGCGAATAAATCAAGGCCCGAATCTCGGGTAGAGAAGTCAAAGTTGCTCCCTCTGAATACAAATCCCCCTCTTTAGGAGATGGCGACGGATCAATAGTCAGCTTATAAATCGCGGAGGGATGAACTTGCAAATGCAACTCCCCCGTCTCAGGATTCTTCCAACACAAAGGAAGCGTCTTCATCTTTTCCTCAGTGAATGGTGGCAGGGCATCCAGTGGGAGTTCAAGAGAGTCAGAGTATAGACCGAGGCCAGTTGGAAGAGACTTTGCGGGAGACATCCAGACGTATGGGTGTGGAGCATACGTCACGCGTGTGCGGACGGCGAGAGATTTATGGTGAGGGGGTAAAATAGAGAATGCCTGAGCGCCAGAGATGACTATGTAATGTATAGTTTTTTTAGTTTATGCAGTAACAGCGGATAATTCATGTTTACTTACAAGCAGTAGCGCCAAGAGGAACCTTGAGTTCATCGCCTGTGCCATCATCATATCTAACAGTTTGCCATTTATCCTTTGGAACTTTGATAGCATGGAGCGTAGTTGCAACAGGAGGCGAAAGGTCATACAAAGCAGCGTCAATGTGCCATCTGTTTCGTTGTGACACTTAATCACTCAATCCACACTTCTCAAAGACACACACACACCCAAGACACACCTGTAAAAACGCGTGTACCCTCTCTCTTCATCGTCCTCACTCACGACATCTCGATGAAACGTCTTGTGATGCGGATGCACAAGGTTCACGTTCGCCAAGCCTTCGTGCTCCTCAACAAAGCCATTCCCAATCAACTGAACCTGGGGCACGGCAGGAATTGTCTTCAAGTCCGGATGCAGAACACTTTTCTTGTTGAAGTTGAAGTTGTTGTTGTTGTTGTTGTCGTGGCCGTAGAAACCCGGGGCCGAGGCGTCAAAGACCCGCGTCAGAGCCAGTTGCGTTCGTGGCGACACCGACGCTCCTCCGCGGAAAACAAGAATCGAATGCTTGAACAGAAGTTGTTTGAGCGTCGATTCGAGCGACGGCTCAAGCGACTCAAGCTCGATTCCGGTCACAATTCGCCCAAAGTTGCTTGGGAGTTGCTGGTTGGCGTTGCTTTGAAGGGGACTTTGAAGGGGAAGTGGAAGGGGGTGGAGCGTGAGGCTGCCGTGTTTGGTGGTGCTGGTGGTTGGTGGTAGTGCGTCAGTGAGGGTGGCGCTGCTGGATTCCATGTGTTGGTGGTTATTCGTTTGAAGCATATTTTTTGGGCGATGAAAGATTCTTTCGCAAAGATAAGATTCATGTCAGGAACCTTCGATAAATTGAATAAAGTAACAACAGTGTTGTATTAATTGGGTATCAAATATTGTGCGGACACTTCCCATTCTCATTCAAATACCATTGATTCGCAACCTTCATTGCCTCTTCCTTATTCCCATTATGCTTAATTCGTTTTGTCAGTGTTTTGTTTTTCGAGTTATCATAAGGCAATTCTGAAGAAAAGAAAACGTTATTATAGACTTCATATACCAAGCAACTCACCAAAAACATCTGCATCAATCCAATAGTTTGGGTGATAGAAAACTTCATATTCTCCTCGCGACTCCAACTCCTTTATCAGCATCGGATAATCATCTCCAACCATTCCTGCATCTTCATAATAAGGTAGGGAATTTCTAAAAGCAGCTTGAGATAGAATGCGCACTCTCACAACCTGTGTTGCATTCACAACCTCATCCGCGGGACGTGGGTCTTTGCGTTTCTCAATTCCCGCAGGCAACGGATTGACCATTACAGAATCAAACCCACTATTCTTATCATCCAACAGCTTCTCCATCCCATACTGATCATTCAATCCCTCTTCAACCATATGTTTCCACAACCGGATTGTTCTTTCATTGGAACGTATGAAAAAGAATCCCCCACAGATCTTTGGGATTCTTTGGTTCCCTTCATACGGATCAATCATCAAGTGAAAGAAGGTTCGAGCGTCTGTACTGTACACCTGTGATTTTTTAATACCACTTGAGTAACATCGATGATCTCGAAAACACACAGCTTACAAGATCAGGAACAACATCAAACAAACTACCAAGAGTAGTGCTTCCTTCCGGTACATCCATGGAAGTAACAGAAACATTGGAAACACCATACGGAACATTCAACGCAACGAACGGATCCCTGAGAAAGACAGTATCCAGATCCGTAAAGATGAAATTCAATCCCAAAGTTGAAACCATCCTCTCAAAAAACGCATTACGCCCCGCCATCAATTGCATATACTTCTCGTTGTCAGAGTCTCCAGATGCAAAGTCCATTGGTAAATTTGCATCGTAGTAGTAAACCCCAAACGACGAATTGTACGTTGTAGATATATTTGTGAGGAAATAAGCCGCTTCAATATCCGTTGCCCATATAACGAAAGAATTCAAAGTTCTTGGCGCATTTTTCGCGAGAGAACAGAGCATGTTTGCAAGCATTGAGGATTTGGCTGCTCCAAAATTGGCAGACGCTAGCATGACAGTATCGTTACGGTTTCGTCTCGTGAACCAAGCCTTCTCATCAGCAATGCTACTATTCTCATCGCGGACGTAGAGGACAGGCACTGGCTCTCTTGCAAGACTAATTTGATTGGTGTTTGCAAGTGTATTTTGGGTTTTAAGCTGATCAATCCATTCCAGGTTGAAGATGATACAGAAGGACAAGAGAATAAGGAATAATCGGAACACGTTTTGATTTATCTTGAAGATCCTAGGAAATGACGAATGGTCGTACATTGTGGGATAAGACTTTGGAATAAAGATTTCAAAAATGCTTCCACCAATCAGAAACTCAACAAGTGCACTAATGGAAGGCAAGGAACTATGATGTTAGATCAATGGACAAAGAATATTACATTTTTTTTATGTTATTCCCCCTTACGCATATAAGCTTCATTATTTGCTTATTTATGGGTACATTATTAGATGTCAAATCTACCATTTGCATTCAAATACCATCGATTTGATATCCTCATTGCCTCCTCCTTATTCCCACTCTGCTTAATATGCTTCGTCAATGTCTTGTTTTTCGAGTTAACATACGGTAAAGCTAAGTGCGTAGTACAACTTTAACATCACTATAATGACACCTCATTACTACTCACTTATAGCATCCATCCAATAATTTGGGTGATAAAACACTTCATATTCCCCACGTGACTCCAGCTCTTCTAACAGGATCGGGTAGTCGTCATCGAACGTTCCAGCATCAGCATAATACGGCAACGAACTTCTGTAAGCGGCTTGGGACAACACACGTACTTTTACAACCTGTGTAGCATTCACAACTTCATCTACGGGACGTGGGTCTTTGCGTTTCTCAATTCCCGCAGGTAACGGATTGACCATTACAGAATCAAACCCTTTATTCTTATCATCCAACAGCTTCTCCATCCCATACTGGTCATTCAGTCCCTTCTCAAGCATATGTTTCCACAATTGAATTGTCCGTTCATTGGAACGAATGAAAAAGAATCCCCCACAGATCCTTGGAATCCGTTGGTTTCCTTCATACGGATCAACCATATAGTGAAAAAAGGTTCTAGCGTCGGTACTATAAACCTATGTATCAGTAAGCGACATATTTTTTGGTTAGTTCACAGCAATAACACACTTTCAATAACTCACGATATCAGGAACAAGGTCAAACAAACTGCCAAGAGTGGTATTCCCTTCCGGCGCATCCATAGAAGCGAAAGTAACATTGGAGATACCATGAGGAATATTCAAAGCAACAAAGGGATCCCTGAGAAAGACAGTATCCAAATCCGTAAAGATAAAATTCAACCCCAACGTCGAAACCATCCTCTCAAAAAACGCATTACGCCCCGCCATCAGTTGCAAGTACAGCCCACTATTCGAGTTACCCGACGATAGAGTACTCGGAAGCGTTGTGTTGTAGAAATAAACGCCAAACGTAGAGTTGTACTGACTTGCAGATATATTGGCAAGGAGATGAGCCGCTTCGATATCCGTTGCCCAAATAACAAGCGAATTCAACGTTCTCGGCGCATTCTTGGCGAGAGAGCAGAGCATATTGGAGAGCATGGATGAATTGGCCGCTCCAAAGTTTGCAGAGGCTAGCATTACAGCACCATTTCGATATCGGCCCGTGAACCAAGCCTTTTCTTCAACAACAGTAGAGTTGTTGTTGCGTAAAAAGAGGACGGGTACTTGTGGCTGAAGGAGGTGGGTACGTTCTGATTGCTGTTGGGTTGTTGGAAGCGTGTTTCGTGTCTTGAGCTGGTATATCCATTAGACGTTGAAGAGGATACAGAAGGATAAGAGGACCAAGAAGAGGCGTAACACGCTTTGATGAATCTTGATGTATCTTGGAGATGGTGAAGAGTCGCTCATCGGTTGAAATGAAAATTTTATGTTTTTGTTTGTCATCTTTTATGCTGTTGGCTGACTTCTCCAGAAAACATCTCCTCTCCAACGAATATAGAATGCGTCGAGTGCTTAGAGCCATTATATTTTCAAGAGAATGGGAGTAATTTAGAAACACATTCAAAACCGATTTTTGAAAACACCGAAGCTCCTCAGCCACAACTTCCGACCATGTGTCTAATTTCCGACATTCAAAAAAGAGGAAGGAAAAGCATGACACTAGTTTAATTTTGCCCAAGATAGGTCAAGTCATATCCAGCCATCACACATCTTTCATTTACTTTTTCAATTTATTTATACAGTACTACACATGAAACAAATGCACAGTCTCATCCCACGCACACGTTGCCACAAGTCCCTTCACAAACAGACTAAAATCAACACCAAGCACAAATTCTGTATGCCTGTCATGCACTCGCACCAAATTATTAAACCCTCGACTCGTGTCCCACATGCGCATTGTCATATCATATCCAGCTGACGCAACAATGTTTCCAGCGTGAGGGGAGCATTTCACGCGTCGGACGGCGTAATCGTGTCCTCGGAGTGTGAGTAGGTCTTTGGATGTGTTTCGAATGTCCCATACTTTGACTGAATGGTCGACACCTGGAGAATCCCATTCATGAGTTAAACTTTCGATATTAAGATGTAGTCTACTGCTCCTTGTTGCCAACAGTTTGATTTCCGTATTCATAAAGCGATATCCCTTCTTCGTTTGTCCATTATTTTCTATTCGCTTCGCGTTACTTCATCGGAATATCGTTCGCTCCGCTCACTCTCTCGTACATTAGAATATCGATGCCTTCGCTCACTTCACTCGCACTTCCTTTTCACTGAGTGACTAACCTGCAGTCACCAAACAATTTGGATCATACTTGTTCCAATCCAACGACAATACTTCATTTGTATGAGCCCTGAAAGTCATAGTAGAGCGTTTCCCCCGAGCATCCCATATTTTGACAGTAGTATCCCGGAAGCAGACGCGAACCGATCTGGAGAGTGTGGCGACCAAACAGTCGAATACACACACGCAGCATGTTCCTTCCAAGTCGAAATCGAATGATTTGAGTCGGGTGACCACTGCATGGATGTACTTGAGTATCACAAATATTCGATCCACTTTCACAATGTTACCAGTTTGATGGAGTGATCCCACGAGCCCGACACAAAGACATCCTTCCGCACCAAGTTCCAATTGACGCTAAAGACTTCTCTGGTATGTTCATGCAGATTCAAGACGGGGAAAGTCCTAGCTTATTGTTTCACAACCCCCCCTAAACACACACAAACACACACACCTTCAGCCCCAAATCAAACACTTTAATCGAACCATCGCCACTCGAAACAACAATCTGATTCTCGTTCGCCTCGGACCAACAAAGATCAAACAATCCGTCTTGCGCATCAAACGAGTGTGTCTGGGCCACGTTGTTGTTGCTGCTGTCAAAGTGGAGCACAAACAGACGCCCGTTACCCGCAATTCCAAAGTTGGCGGCGGACGCAACGGCGACTCGGTTCTCGAAAAACGGAGAGAATTCAACCTTTTCTTTTGGTTTTAGGTGGCATAATAGACTAGGAAGAACTAGGTGGAACACACCGCATAGCCTTGGTAGCCACTCGTGCGGAAGATTAGAGAAGGTGAGGGGGGTGGTAAGGGTGGTGGGCCTTGCATTAGAAAGGTTTTGGAGGAACTAAGCACGTGGGACTTGTTCAAAAGAATATGTGATGTAATCTATATTTATTGTCTTAAACAAACATAGATGGCAGATAGAAGAGTTAAACCGAATTATGCTTTGGGCGCTCTTATGTTAATGAAATGTCCATAACAGTTGACAGAAATAGGAAGCTTCAATTGCAAGTTACGCTGCTTGTTATTGGCTCCGACTTGTCCCTTACTATTCAAGGTCTGGTTCCTTGGATCCACCAAATGCTGCCACATAAGTGCACGATCCAACTGCCCATCGTCAATCGAAGGAGTAGTCGCAATGTAGTTGACCCAAGACCTTTGAAGCGCAAGCAACCAATGAACTTCGCGTTCCCCACCACTTTCCCACTTGGCAGGAGCTTTGACTGTCAAGTTCGCAACAAGACCCTTCACAGCATCGAT
>MCGO01000285.1:0-40787 GCA_002104985.1 Rhizoclosmatium globosum
GTCTCTGGAGAAGTTGGTTTAGGACTCAAAATCTGGATTAGACACAGTGTTCTATATGAATATTTCCACTCAAAAATAAGGGGATTGTTGCCTTTCTCAAAGTGTGGCTCAAAAAATATGTGGCTGAAGTCGTTGAAAAGTGAGGAGAACATCCACAACCCACTCTCAATTACTTTCCAAAAAATATGCTGACTTCCTTAGTCCTACTTGCAAGTCTTGCTTTGGTGAAGGCAGATGCCACAATCGTTGGATCTGATGCCCCAAGTCAATTGCTCACTCTTTACTCCCAATTTCCCAAGTGTGCCAAGCAGTGTGTCTCGTCCCAGTTCCAAGTCACAGTTGGATCTGCCAACTTGAAAGCTGGTGTTTTGACGCTGGACGACGTGATTTACTTTTGCCAAGACCCTAATACTCAAAAAGGATTGACAGATTGTATCAACAAGGCTTGCCCTGCTAACGACCCTTCACTGACAAACCGATGGGTACGTAGCTAAAGATATTGTAAGCAAACTTTTCTGATCCACCCATTGGCGGATTCTACGTTATGGGCAAAGGCGCCTGCAACATCGATTTGTACCACTGCACTTGCTCAAGATAAGGTTGACATCAGCATTGCCAAATCAAACGCTACTGGCGGTGACTGGTCCAAGTACTACACCACCACTATGACCAACTACGACTGGATTAATTTGCGTGAAGGAATCAAGACACTCATTCAAGTAAAGCAATACGGTCCTGTTTTGTTACGTCTTGCCTGGCCACGATGCTTCTACTGGAAATATTCTTGACGGTACTGGTGGTCCGCACGCGACAATGCTTCTCCAAGATCCGGAGGATCCGCAAAACAAAGTCTCCAACGTGCAATTGATGCGTTGGCTCCACCTATGAAATTTACGGCCGATAAAATCTCGAATGCAGACTTGTGGTCTTACGCTGGAGCTCTCGCTGTACGTGTGATGGGAGGTTAGTTATTTATTATACTCTTATGCTTGCTAACAAGTGTTAAGGTCCTATCATTCCATGGAGGCCAGGCAGGGGCCGGGTACTGGGGGGGTCTAATTCGACAAAATGGCGACTTGCGCAATTTTTCACAAAATGTCCCAACAAAACCAGCAACCCACCATCACTCCCAACCAAAGTCTCCTCTTATTGGCAAGTAAAGCAATCAACAGAGTCTTCCGAATGAGTGCGATTCGTTATTTTTGGAGTTTTGTTGAACTTGTCAAACGGCAGTTAGAACCACAGATACGATAGATTCAATTGGAAAGAATTACAATGATATATTTATTGCTTAGAGCAGAATAAAGCGATATATGTTGGGTTCATGAACTCCAACATCTTTTTCTGCCATTGATACTTCTACTATACATTCAGTGTAATATTGAAAGAGATTATTTCCGATATTTTACGATTCATGTTCATTATTTTTTCGACGCTTTCTGTTCTCCCTTCCTCCATTTTGTGCGTGTGTTACATAAGTACAACGTCACACGGGGTACAATCTCCATAATTCTGAGTGTAACATGAGCATCTCCCGGTCTTTGGAAAAATCCTTGCTAAATTGGGTCAAGCCCGAGTACCCGGCCCCTGGAGGCCAGGCCGAAACGACATCACTGACATAAACCAAGCCAGACTTGGAGAAGCAAATCGCATCCCATCTGCCAAGGACTCATGGAAGACTCAGCTGGACAAGTTTGCCAAGTTTGGAATGAACAGCACAGACTTGGCTGCTCTTATTCACGGTGGTCACGGCGTGGGTCGATGCCACAGAGAATATTCAGGTTACCACGGTCCTTGGACAGGAGAGGAGAACACGTTCTCTAACTTCTACGGGCCATTGACTAATCGCTCCTGGCCAGGAATTAATGAGACGCTTCCCGACATCAAGAGTTGGCAGATGAATTTGATTAGTGAGTACAATGGCTTTATCTTAAGTGCTTACATTCTTCCCTCACTTTCAGGTCCTGTGAACGGAGCAGCGGTAATGAAGCTACCATCAGATGTCGAGGTGGTGAATGGTATTACCGATGCTGTAAATTCCCCAAAACCAGGTGTCTTGAGTCCAAATGCTGACAAGAAATTCTTGGCTTTTAGCGCAGACAAAGACTACTTCTTTATGTACTTCACTGACGTGTTTGTTCGCCTCCTTGAGGTTACTCTGGATAAATCTCAGCTTGGTGGCTATGTTTCAACTGATCCAGCTGATCCATTCGGGTGGGTTCCTGTTAAAACAACAACCACTCAAGCCGCCATTCAAGCTTCTCAAACTCCTGCCCAAGCTCAGAATCAAGCCCCTTACTCTGGTCTTGTTGCCAGCACTGCTAGCAAAGTCCACATTGCCGCTTTTGTTCTTCTTACCCTCTTCGCATGTTTCTAGACCAAATTTCCAATAAAACCAAATTATATGTGATAAATAAAGCGTCTGGATTCATAAACACGCTGCATTTTTACTATTAGAGTGAAAGCCACATTTTATTAGAGGATTCTTATAATTTTGAACTGACTTTTGTTTCTCCCAAAGTACCAAACACACGGAATCGTGCAATACCACCGTCCGGGAAGACCGTCAAACGTACATGAGTGATTCCCGATCCACCACCAACGACGCCGAATTCGTGCTTCGAATTTGGCTGGCACTTTACTCGCTTAACTAACACATGCCATTTAGCATCGTTGAGTCGTTGCCCTTGCGTCAGAACGCAAGACTCTACAAGAACACTTTCTGGAAAGTTACCCTTGAAGTGCGAGGTATCAATAACAACCTTTTCAGGTACTGCAATGCGTCCGAGTTTGATAACAACATGTTCAGAGCCTGGGATAACAAGCAATCCTTCGGCATCTTTTTTAAAGATAGGTGGACGATTTGGATTTCGTGCTGTGTAGCAGTCAGGTTTTCGATGGAACAGAACAACGCAACTCACCAGTTTCCCATCCATCGCACATCCCAGCACTTTCTCTCTTCATGAGCATGTTCTGGGGAGTTCCATAGTGGCTGTTTGTAAACGAAACGGGGATTCCCCCATTCTCCAATGCAACCAAGTCAAATTGCTGAACTGGAGAGACAGTGGACCAATCTTTTGAGACAGTTCCATACACCCGAAGTCGGGCAACGCCACCATCAGGGAAATAGTTGATACTAGGGAATCAATGTAAGAATTCGAATCGGTCGGTACACAAACTATACCGCAAATGCGTATATCTCTTTCCAAGACATGCCTTGTTGATGGGGAAGTAGTGGTGACGCGTTTCCGGATATCCAGGCTTCAATGGAGTCATTGAAAGGATAGTGTCCCATTTCTCACTCCCAACTGCTCCAGCAGCTTTCAACTCCTGATCAGTAGCACAAGTCCCGATTTCGCTTCGTCGCACAAGAGGCAGGTCTATAGTAAGATAAGATTCAATCTGGGCCACAGAACCAAGGATTCACCTTCTTGCAGACATGCCGCCTGTAAACTGATTCTGGGTACTTGGTTACCAGTGAAGAATGCCGTGTCAATATGGACACCTTCGATTTCGCCACTGAGGCCCAGCTTCACAATTCCCCAATCATGACCCTCGGTCCGCTTGCGACGGGTCTCCCAGCCATCCATCCACTTTCCAAATGGAGTGAATTTATCTGCATCCCATACAGGCTCAGTGGTATGAAGGAGCGATTCCGCTGGTTGGAAAAAGTCATCCGTTGCAAAGAGTACTTGACCTAGGGCGAGTATGAGGTAATGCTGTATCGATATAATTAACTTAACCGTCAGCGGTAAGATTGACAAGGTGAGCAAAGGGATTAGCTGTCATCAGTTTGAAACCCACGAGCGAAAGTCTTCACAAAAACTCTTTGATGCGTCAAATCCCTTTGGAACCATTGACCTCGGCAGCATTCAGTCCATTTGGTTCAGTTATCGCGATTCCCACATCCCGCGTTCAAGCATCCTCAGCGAATCAGTCCACAGCAACAAAATACTCTCCCATTTCTCCCCTCACAACAACGTACCCATCTAAGAATGAGCCCCTCATGTCTTTGTTTCACTGCCATCCACGAAAGCTGACACCATCGGCAACATTCCAACTGCAGATCCTTGAAAGACACCCATACACAACGCAGTCATTCATTCCAATGGGACTTGCAGCGTCAGATATATCCACTGCGTACATTGTTATTGTAGCTCCCTATGATCCTGTATTCGACAAGCCAGATGTGTCTCGTGTGCGAGCATTCTTGGCGCGGGGTGACCAAGGTGTAACCTACAATGTTGGTGCATGGCATTCTCCCATGGTTGTTGTGGGTGAAAGCAGTGTCTTGTTTTCAGTGATTCAGTGGGTAAATGGAGTAGCGAAAGATGACTGTACTGAATGTGAAGTACTGGATGAGGAGGTTTCTGTCCAGATTCCTCCTTCACTCCGAGGAAAGAACGCGAAATTATAAATCCATGATAACATTTTTCCTCTTATTTCTGTTCACATTCTCCAGTACCATTTCATATGATCCAAAAATAGTCCCAGAGGCACAACAACACCAAGTCCCCAAAAGAGGGACCAAACAAGAGAGCTAACTCCCTCATTTTTAATCCAAGATGCAAACACACTGTTGTAGAATGGATGATATCCTCCAGCCCTATCGAGAAGAATTATCACCACCTCGTGGAAAACATACAATGCCAATGGGTTTTTCCCACATGCGGCCATCGACTTCACACCAAAAGGAAATTTCTTGGGCGGAATTGTCAGATCCCTCCCATTGTCAATGAGCCAAAAGAAAAGTGCGAAGAAGAACGTCGAGCCAGCGAGGCAAACGAAAACAAATGAAGGAGTCCACAGATTCTTGGAGATTGGTACACCAGCATAATGAAGACCCAATCCAACTGCCAAAAATATAATTGATTCCCCAATGAGCTTGAGCGTCGCATACTTGTTCGCTGGATCCGCCAGCAAAAGCGTTCCTACGAAGGACCCTCCAACACAAGTAACAACAGTTGTAAACGTCCCAATAATTCCTTCATTATCGAAAACTTGTCCGTTCAAGTGATTCCGTCCACCCAATACAGCCACATCAGTTCGAGATTCAGCCGTACACTCTGGAGGATTGAAGTACGAAAAGTTCCCATCGCTGCGCAAAGGACACTCGTAACCATCCTCAAAAGGTTGGGTACCAGGCTCCACAATAAGCAGAAGCGTCATCAACGTCCAGATACCAAACGCAATCACAGGAACACCTATATGGAACGCATAAAAGTTTGGAATTGCCTTGTATGTGGCTGAACAGATCCAGAATACAATTCCAAGGCGTTGGAGGACAGCAAGGTATCTGAACGTGTTGAAATCAATTGGCTCGCCACACAGAGTTCCCAATAAGTTGATGGCAAGACCAACGGCAATAAGCTTCAACGAACGCTCGGCTAGTGTCCAGTATGATTTACCAGACTTCATGGCGATTGGAATAGCCTGTGATTGGTATGGAATAAGCCTCCCAATATATTATGTAGTATCCCGATCATTCTCACCATTCCCATCATAAACACAAACGTGGGAAATATAAAGTCGACAAATGATATACGTTCAGTCCAGCTAGCATGTGTGAGAATTTCAAAAGCACCTTCTTGTTGGAAATTGGCCACTAGATGAGACACTTCTTCAGCTCATAGTAACTGGAGGAAGCGATCTACTCACTTATCATAGATATGATTGTGAATCCTCGGAAAGCATCGAGCGATGTCAAACGAGGAGTTGACGGCTTCTTCGTCGTTTCTGATTCGGACTTCACATAAACTTCTGTTGGACTCACAGAGTTGGCAGAGTTATGAATGAGGCCAAGCTCAACGTCTGAGTTTCCTGCTCTCTCTGCCATTTTCGGGAGGGATTCGGGTATAGGGCTTTTTTTCGTCATTGAGGAAACAATGAAATGATGTAACACAGCCACAGCCCAGTCTCAAAACCGGAACAAATAAAACCATAGCCATCACCAAGGCAGATATCATTTACAGATAGTAACATGAATGTCACCATTTTTCATTGATCATTCTGATTGATGCAGTCATTACAACCAAAATACCAAAAAGTCGAATAATTCAGGAATAATATATTAAATATGCTTGCTTAAGAGTTTCAACTTTCCAACCAAAAAATCACAACTTTCGTCGTCCAACACTTCCGACCCCAGTAAGCAACAACCCCACGAAAAACGTTCCCGCAGCTTTAACGTTCATGCATCCCACAGAAGCGACAGTATCCCTCCCCTTCTCCCAGCTCACCAACTCAATCTGAAACATCAACCCTTCACTCGGCACATCCTCCGCAAGAAACATCCCCTTCACAACTCGATCAACACCACCACCGTCTTGTCCAAACCCAGGGCTTAAAACAATCGACAATGGATTCTTCCACACACAGTCAAACAGAATCTTTCTTGATGTTTCATCTGTCGTGCGCGTGAAGGAAATATTGTGGTCATGCATTCTTTGCTCAAGGTCAATAGCTGCGCGGTCCGGGGATACGTTTGTGAGATCTTTGTGGAAAGTTTCGTCTTGGAGAAGGGTTTTGTGGCTGTCGGAGAGCAAGGAGGTTGGTTTTGACGGGGACACAGCGGTTGGTGAACGTATTTTTGTGATGAGAGAGTTTGGGTTTGTGGATTTTGAGGGACTTGCGGGAGTTTCGAGAGTATTGGTGGTTGGAGTTGAACGAGGTGGGATTGTAGATGCAGGAGAGGTTAGATTGTAATTTGGGTCACCATTGTGGTAAAGCACTGTTTTTGGTGCGACAACTTTGTTTGTTACAGGTGATATTGGGGTACCGGTTGTAGGATCTAGAATAAATGTGGTTGATAATGGTGTTCGAGGCACATATTCGGATGAGTTCTCTTCCTTCTGTTGAGGTTCTTGCTGTGGAAGTGGAGGCAGTTCGCTGAAATCAGTTTGAATATTCAGCCCCTTCAATCCTGTCGGTGCTGTTGAAACTGATTGAGTAATCTCAGTTTGTTTTGCCTGTGCTCGTTTCTTTTCGGCTCTTAATAAATGGTATGCAGCCATTACTGGTCCAGGATCTCCAGTTTTCTTTGCGAATTCGATCTCTTCATTCGAGAATCCCATTCGTTTGAGTTCTGTAATTAATGAATTATCTTTAAGATGACATGGATCTCCACGCAATGGTGAAGATGTTGGAGAGGCAGGTGAAACGGGAGATTCAAGAGGCAATTCATAAAATTCAACAGGGGGAAGAGCACCATTGTCTGTGATCCATGGATGAGATTGAAGTTTCGATAAAGTAGCCCGTTCCAGAGGATTCACTTTTAACATAGACGCCAGAATGTCTTTGGCGTCTGTTTGCTGTAATTAGACGGAGAAAAAGAAGGGAGGGAAACGTTACTATCTGAAACTTTTGGGCTCTCTTCAGGGAATTTATACCGCGCTGACAGAATATTTGTATACATTCTTCCCATATGCTGGCAATCGAAAGGATGATAACCACACACTAAAACAAAGAGTATGACACCAAGTGCCCAAATGTCCACATCTTGTCCATTGTATTTTCGTCTAGCAATCATTTCTGGCTTGAACGTCAATTACCATCTTTGATTAGGAAAGTTTCGTACCAGGGGCAGCATACGACGGCGAACCACAGAATGTATCCATCATATTTCCATCGCGTACAACGTTTGAGAAACCAAAGTCGATGAGCTTCATATTTCCATGAGAATCTAGTAAGACTGAAGGAGGAATATACGGATTTGTTAGAGGTTAGAGCACTTTTCATATGAGGAAATTGATGTATCTGCATTCAGATACCATACTCAACTATTCTCAGGTTTTAGATCACGATGCACAATTCCATTAATGTGACAGTATTGAATTGCAGACAGAAGCTGACGAAACTTTGTCCGTGCCTCGGATTCTGGTAGCACGTGTTTCGAGATAATATAATCAAATAATTCACCTCCTTCTTCATATTCCAGAATGAGGTAGGTGTAGTCTTTGGTGTCGACAACTTGTAACAAACGCGTGATATTTGGATGGTAGAGGTGTGAGAGGACAAGAATTTCGCGGAGAGTCCGCTCTGAATTTCCAACTTCAGATTGGATCGCGTTTTTGTCCATGCATTTAATAGCAACCTTGGGTTACAGCGTTAGTGTTTGAATAGTCAAAGACGCGATACCTTATGGCCTGTAGGAAAGTGAACTGCCATTTTAACTTTGCTGAAGCATCCTTCGCCGATTGTTTTTTGTAGCAGGTAGTCGCCAAGGATAGCTTCTTCTTTGAGGTTGGCAGGTTTCTGTGGCGAAGTGGAATCCACGATCGTTTGATGATTCTTTGCAGGCAGCACCACCTCCTGATCAGCATCTTCCGGCTCTGCGACAAACCGAGTCGCAGCGACGGGCAGCGGGGGCAGCGGAGGCGGCAGTTCCTCGTTTGTGGCGACGGAGTTCAGATCGGCGATGTCGATTCCGGACTTCTTCTTTTCGGCTTTGAGGGTTGAGCGACGCGTGGCGGCGGCGGCGGGCGGCGAGGCGCCGAGTTCCGAAAGAAGTTGCGAAAGAAGCGCGGCGGCGGCGGCGTCGTTTGCCGCGGCTTCGGGCGGCGATCCTCCGTCGGCGTCTTTCCGATTTGAGTTGAAGAGCGGGAGAACATCGGCGAGGGGGTGGCCGTGGTGCCGGAGTGAGAGTCGCCCCATTTGGTGGTGTTATTTAGTATGTGTAGTTGGAGGGACGGAATCAAACAAAGAAGTATCAAAAAAAGCACAATGCCTGCTCCTACTTCACTGGAAGGCCTGAAACCTTTCTCGTTCACATTCTTTCTCTACGATCCAAATGATCCAATCGGGAAACTCATGGCTCTCATGTCTCTCACTCCAATCTTTATCATGGTTTCATATGCTACATTGATTGCCGCTCGCAGAGACCTGTACATTGCCTCAATATGTCTCGGTCAACTCATTGGTGAAGTATTGAACTTGGCTCTCAAGAAACTTATCAAGGAGCCACGTCCAACGAGTACGTCTTTGGGTACTGTCAACCTGTATCTAATGTGTTGCTACCACCAGCCATCCTCGGAGGCGGTTACGGTATGCCTTCAAGTCATTCTCAATTCATGGCTTATTTCGCGACTTGTGTTATCCTGCATTTGTACCTCAAGTAATGTGGTTTCTTGACAACCCCCTTCGTCAACCACACTGTCAACCAACCAACACTCACCCTTCTTTTTCACACTTCTATATTATAGAACCTCATACAAATCAAAACTATGGAAACACTTGATTGCACTCGCAACCCTCCTTCTCGCTGCATCCGTCCAATACTCTCGCATCCACCTCTACTACCACACCCCTCCCAAGTCCTGGTCGGTGTCCAAATAGGTACCCTCCTCGGCCTCATTTGGTTCCTTTTCACTACTCGCCTCCTCCTCCCCTTCCTCGTTGACACGATCAAAGTCCTCGACCATCCTCTTGCAATCGCTTTTTGTGTTCGTGATACAAGTGACGTGGGAGACTTGGTGCGGTGTGAGTATGAAGGTTTGATGAAGTGGGAACGTGAGGTTGGGTTACGCGGTCGTGGTCTTGCTGGCACGGGCGTTGGAAAGTCGGCTCATGAAAAGACAAAGGGGTTTAAAGGAGGGAAGGCTGGGATGCATGGAAAGTCTAAGGATGAGTAGATCATGGATGTCATGATAGGAGAGGAGGAGTGTGTATGGATTGGAGAGTGTTTAGATTTGGTGTGATTTTGAATGGGATGTATTTAAGTTAGTGGGATGTGTTAGATGAATGAGGATTGGTGTATTGCGTTGTGAGTAAAAGTATTTGAATGAAGTGGGAACGTGAGGTTAGGTCGTGGGGTTTGTCGCATTCACTGTGTTCAATACATCAGATGTGTGGTCAAGGTCAAGATGAATCAAAATTGACTTTGAATGCGGGCATTCATGACTCTCCTTTCAATTTATATACAGATTGAGAATAGCGAAGGAATCGCAATCTGATAACATCATCTGAGTGCTTTTTAATCTCAACATCGATCTTTCATCAATTTTTGAGTGCTGACACTCAAGGCGGAAATTGACCGACCCGAAAGGCGGAAATTTGTAATTTTTCATTAGAAATCGTGGGCCATCTTGTTGACCGCATTGAAATTGAGGCCATTCTGATAGAATTTACATAAAAACTGGCAAGCACATTTTGAAAGTACGCTCTCAAAAACGTCAATTGAATGTCAAGCATCTCCCCGTTGAGCCTCGAGTCGTTTGCTGCCCAATACAATATCACACTTCCCAAGAAGTTCCCGAATCCATTCAATTCAGAAGGGAGAAGAGTTCGTGGAAAACCATGGACATTGGGCAAGCTGCCAGTTGCTGTCCCTAAAGAGCTTGGTGCAGGATTTGGGTGTTTCCAGGCTCCTTACGTCCCTGTTGGTTTCACGCTAGACATCACAGACAACGGAACATTGCCGTTGACAATTGAAAACGCTTGCAAGCCTGGATTCTTCTGTCCCTTCCTTGACATTAACAATCCTGCAACTTATCCTGTTCAATGTCCACCCTCCGGCAATTGCTTCTACTTTCGATCAATTGGATTTCCGTGCTGGGAGCCACAGGGAGTCTTCGAGCCGATGATCTGTCCCAGTGGATTCTATTGCCCTGACTACAAGACTGTTACAGTTTGGTATGTACATATCGATTCTTTTTCATCCTTGATATTGATGTTTGATATAGTCCACCTGGTCACTATTGTCTCACTGGGCAGACAGCCCCAACCAAATGCGAATTTTTGAGTGTGCTCTGCCGGTACCATTATACAGCAACACTACGGTTTCACGATCATTGTCGCGATTATTGACATCATTCTTGTTGTGATTTACCGCGTCTTGCGTCAGCGCGAGAAGCAACGCATCATGAAGGTTGAGGAGGACCAAGAGAACAAGAAAGCCTTGACTACGGAAGACATTCAGCGTAATATTTCGGCTTTGACTGCTGGATTCCACAAAGGACTTGATGGTCGTACGGACTTGCAAATGAATTACGACTTCCAGGACTTGAGTTTGACGCTACCAGACCGTAAGACTATTTTGCAAGGTGTGTCTGGATCCATTAACGCTGGAAAAATGACTGCAATTATGGGCCCATCAGGTAAATGCCAGATATGAAGTTTCATGGCAGCTATTAATGCAATATACAATAGGCGCTGGTAAGACTACATTCATGAATGTATTGATGGGTAAGGCGGCCAGAAGTGCCGGTACCCTGAAGATCAACGGCACTGTTGCCGAGTTGGCCTCATTCAAGAAATTGATTGGTTACGTTCCACAAGACGACACTATGATTGAAGAACTCTCTGTTCGCGAAAACATTCGTTACTCGGCCCGAGTCCGTCTTCCAAACTCTTGGACGAACGCTGAAGTCGATGCACACGTCGAAGCCATTTTACAAGCACTTAAGTATGTTTCGTATGTTTAAAAGCACAGTGTCTCATTATTATTTACAGCTTGTCTCATGTTGCTGACAAGCGTATCGGCAACGTCCTCGAAAGGGGAATTTCTGGTGGACAAAGAAAGCGTGTCAACATCGGAATGGAACTTGCTGCTGCTCCACTCTCTGTTTTCCTCGACGAACCAACTTCTGGTCTTGATTCTACTGCTGCCATGGATGCAGTGAACATCTTGCACTCCATCTCGTGTCTTGGTCTCACAATTGTTGCTGTTGTTCACCAACCGCGTGTTGAAATCTTTGAAACGTTCGATGATGTCCTCATGATTGCACCAGGAGGTAGAACCGCTTACTTTGGACCAGTTTCAGGTGCCAAGCCATACTTTGAATCCCTTGGCTTTTACTTTCGTCCAACCACCAATGTGGCCGATACTCTAATGGACATCCTTGCGGGGCGTGGTGAATTGAATGATGGTATTCCGCCAACTCTCCTCAGTGTGACTGAAATAACAAAAAAGTGGAAGACGTATGCCAAGACTCTGACGACTGCCGATGGTAAAGTTTCTAATGCCTCAATTGATTCCATGAATACTCTTGCTAAGCATCGTGGAGCTTCGTTTATCCGCCAAGTTGGTCTTTCACACAACCGTTACCTTGCTCAGCAGTCCCGTTTGGTTGGAGGTTTTGTCCTTGAATGTTTGAATGGCCTCGCAGCTGGAGCGATCATGGGAGTTGCGTCATTTGGTGGTGAAAACTTGTCTGCGCATTTGATTGCTCCTTATTTGGGTCTTTCCACGGCTTCCAGGGCTTGGTTCATTGCTATGTATGGAATGCTGGTTGGTATTGCTATTTCCCTTGCTGCTGCTCCAGCCGGTGTGAATGTCTTCAGTGGCGAAAAGGCTGTGTACTTGAGAGAGGCTGAAGCCGGACACAGTAGCACTGCGTACTTCATTGGAAAGAACATCAGTTCAATTCCAAGAATCTTGTTCTCTTCCGCCCACTTTTTTGCGCTGTACTACTTACTGGCTCAACCTCCCATTGCAATTGGAATTCAGTTTGCCTTGCTGTTCCTTAACTTCTTTGGGATCTATGGGATGGGAATGTTTATTTCCATGTTCATCAGCCAGCAGAACGCACCACTTATTGCAGTCACCGTTGGCTTGATTTCTGAGGTGTTGTGTGGATTTGGTCCATCCCTCGGCAATGCAACAGCTGACGGATACGTCTTCATTTTAAACATCGGCTTGAACAGATGGGCTGCTGAGGCACAGTTTTGGGAATGGGCTAAACCCTACGACAGTGTCTTTGACGAATATTTGTTGTCCTACTCTTTTGGATACCAGAAAGGTAACACAGTCAAGAATATGATTATTATGTTTGCTCTTGGATTGGCATACCGCTTGATTGCGTATGTGCTCTTGCTGTTTGTATTGAAAGGAGGATATTTCCGGGCCTTGGTCGCAGGGTTCAGAGCTAATTACAGAAAATACTATGTACCTGCGTGATTTTGTTGCGCAGACTATCTTCTTCCTCTTCCTTATGTTTTTGAAGTCCATTAAAATGAGTTTTTTTCCCTGCTTTTCTTTGCGGAACTCCAAGGATTAAGCACTTCTTTCTCTCCGAAACTCCACAAATATGCTGTAATTGATTCTGCTCAGAAACTCAGACAAACAATTTTGCTTTCAATTTGCTCACCCTTTCAAGACACTCCCACATATTCTAAGTACACAGTTTTGATCCCTGAGTTTCCCTCTTTCTCTTCGTCCAATAATATCCAAAAGGAGAGAAAAAGCAAAAAGCGCAAAAAAGGCAGCCAATCAGATTGCGCGTGGAGATGCAGAATTGTCAGTTGGTCAAAACAAAGGCAAAAAATCTTTCCCTCCCCCAAATTCAGATATAAAACAGCGCCAATCCGTCTCTCAAAACTTGCCAAAAACCAACGAGCTTCCCTGTCCCACAATGAGCTTCCAGTCCCCACCAGATCACAACCAGGGTCTCCTGCAAATGGGTGCCAGCATGTCTATTCGAACCTTCGGCCAAGATAAGCCCTCTGCTGATACGTATCTCGTTCGAAAGAACAAGACTCCAACGCCCTCGGGACGCAGGAGACGAAAGCCTTGCCCTTCAATGACGGATGGGGGCCTGCGCTGAAGTCCGGGAGGAGGGGGTATCGAGGTGGGCAGCGATAACAGAGGAATCTTTCGAGACTTCCTCTCGAAGCTGTCCCACATTCTCTGGATGCCCCACACATGCCTCCAAACTATAAGCCACACCTTCTTTCAGATGGCGCGTATTAATACGAGTGAGTGAGATATCTTAGGCCAACGGGATACTCTCGCTCAGCCTGTCAAAGGGCAAACTCGCTCTGACCCGTGGGTCAGGGTCGTGCTTTAAATCTCTAGCCTTCTCTGCTCCAGTCCATGTTATGTAGCATCTCAAGCTGCTGGCTCGCGGCATGAAATATGATGTGTGATGTGCGCAACCTGTTTATTGTTGATCTGTATGAGCTCCTCTGTCCCCTATTATTTTGGTAGACTTTGTTTGGAGCCTTCACGTGGCGTCTACTGTGAGTAGGAGGTTTGACACCTTTGAAACCAATCCTAAACACCTCGATTCGATCTTCTTTTTGCGTCTTTTCAACTTATTCTTTACCTATTCAACTTATTTATTCAATAAAGCCTATATCTATACATCATACACATCGTGGCTTTATGCGCATTTCACATCATTATTTAAGCTCCTTCGACAGGGCCGTTCTTCTCCAAATAAGCCACCAAAGTACCCGCACAGGATGGTGTCTCATTTGCAATGACAGCCACAAGGGCATTTGGCAAGCCCTTGGGGTCCACATGGGTGTAATAAGTCAAGTCCCAACCTTCTCCCTCCTTGGCTTTCTCAATCACCCACCCGACACAGTAGATGTGAGCACGCACGCGACCCTTGACCTCTGGAATCTTTGAATCCTCAACAGAAGTGAAGACAACGTACCCCTTGTCGTCGCTCTCCTTCACATTCTTCGCAGTGATGCAAAAGTCACGGCCGGAGACGACAGGCCACTGCCCAAACTGCAGCGAATGCACGAGAACCTCAGCGCTGTCGCCGTCAAACGTGTCCTTGATCTCCATGCCTTCGAACCTGGAATCCCACTGCTTCCGTCCCTTTTCGTCGCGGATTGTGGCCATGACTTGTTCGAGGGTGAAGGGCTTTGCGATGCGGGCGACACCCTTTCCGATTGGCATGTTTGTTGGCTTGTCGTCGGTGGTTGGTTTGGAGTAGACCTTGGCGCCGTTCTTGTCGGTGGCGTAGACAAAGTCCGTGGCGGCCTCGAGGGTCTTGAGGTAGTTGAAGGCGGCGGTGAGGGCCTCGGCGTGTGGGTTGGAGTTGGTCATTTTTGGTTTGAGAAAGAGTTCGTTGGTGGTTGATCTTTTGTTCCACTTGGGAGGCAAGGTGGCTGGCTGGTGGCTGGTTTCTCCGCCGGGTTTCTCCGCCTCAATTTGTCTGTAATATGAAATTAGAAAGACATGGAATAATGGCGGGTTTTAATTTAAACTCCATAATGGCACAAATATTATTCGATTGTTAGAGGAACGGCCCAATCAATTGGAAAGTAGAGGAATCAGATTGTCTCTACTACGGAAAATTGTACTCTGCTACGTGCAAAGTACGTACAAAACGACGGATTAATGTTCCAAAAATAGATCTGTGCACATCCCAAACGTGTAAGCCCCTTCCGGCACGAAATTAGCAGCAAAAAAGAAGGTCTTGAACGGCATAGAAGTAATTGAAGACAAGCACAATGGCGGCTGTTACTTCCAGAGGTCCTACCTCGGCACAGGCTTGCGTTCCAACGTGGGTACAGGGATCAATTTACACACAAGGACAACAAGTGAGCGTCAATGGAGTCAACTACCAAGCAAGATTCTGGACACAAACGAATCCAACATCATCAAGTGATTGGATAGCAGTTGGACCTTGTACAGGGAATGCTCCTCCTGGTGTAACCCAAAATCGCGTTCCTGTAGTGGGTGCAATTACTACTACCGCTATTGCATCAACAAAAGAGGATCTTTCTGTTAACACTAGTGGCGGAGGCAATGCAGTTGGACAAGGCGATACCAGCTTGGGACCAGCGGCAATGTATGCGTTGATTGTAGTTGGAATCTTAGCTTTCTTGCTGCTTGTGTATTGTATCGTTACAGGTGTAAGACGATGGAAGCGACGCACAGATCCTACCCATAGTGCGCGTGTCAGCACCACCCTGCCGTGGGTTGATCCAGAGGGTGGGCGGGCAAGTGCAGTACTTCAAGGACAACCAATGCAAATAACGTAAGGCTTATTCATTTGGTGGAAATATTAACTGTAACATAGACCGTCTATGCGTCCATTGGTTCGAAAAGAGAGTGTTCACAGTGATGTCGACTCGTTGCGCAGTATTCGCAAGAACTCGAAAGTGGATTTGACGGATGAGTTGTATGATCACCGGATTCCAGGAAGGTTTAGCAGAAACACCTCACCACAGTTACCGGCAACAGCTCTTGTGAGCCAACCTCAACCTCCAATGACAGCTGAAGAAATGGAGGACACTCTGCGACGACACCAGCTAAAGAAGGATGTGTTTGGAACTAATTCAGAAATTCGTAAATAAAAAGGAATAGTAATAATTAAACTTGACGTGATGCAAATACGAACACTGTTAATTGTGCTTGCGGCCCAAGTGAGCAGCCAGACAATTAGCATTGATCTTCTATCTCCGCCACCAGGAGTCTCTGAATGGTACAGTCTTCCCGAGTTGCGGCGGCAGAGCGAGGCGCTACTAGGGACATGGAGCACGGCAACAGTCACAAAGCTGCGAACAGTGTTAACGACATTGAGTGTGAGCGTTCCCTCTGAAGAGAGCAAGAATGCGAAAGATGCGAAGGATGTCAAGACAGTTCAGGTCTCGCTCGTCGACGCTCTTCAACGAGACCTTCGTTCAACACAAATCGCGGATTTGTTCGATGCCGCTTCTTCCGACGCTTTTAAAAGTCTCCAACAAACGCGGCTCGACGGCCTCAGCGCCCTGACTGTCGCGATCGAGGTCGGCGAGTGCGGCCGTCAACGTGTCGCTCGGGTCCACATTGACATTGGCGGCCGCTGCAACGATCGCCTCGATGACACGCTTGGCGATGAATACGCACGGGCGGCGGAGGCGGGTCATGGCCTCTATGTCTTTAGTGGGAACCCGCTGCTCAAGTCTTTCAACTCTTGGGCAAACAAGACAGGCGACAGTGTTGGGTTTGCTGCTTGTGCGAATGCATGCAGAGACGGTATCGTGCGTATCTCGGATGCATGGTCTTTGAGGGATCCGGTTCGTACCTGTCACTTCCCCCTTCATTCCACAAAACACTCACCCCAACTCATCAAACAACAGCTTGGAACTCCAACCAAATTGGCAATATTTTCTCCATCCGCGATATCGGAATGTACTGCTCTGCACCTTATGACATCCTCAAAGTTTCTTGGAATTCAAGGACCATCCGTGAGAATCTACTTGATTGCATTCAATTTCCTAAAGTTGGAACGACATAGGCTGCGACTCTTGATAAATCAACAGTATGGAATGATGATCGGGTCGCATTAATGGTCGCAGACCCAATCTACAAAATACCCCAGTGTTTTGGGAACGTTGACACGCAGCTCCAAGACCTACCCATTAAAGACCGCAAAACGTTCCGAAAAACTGATTCCCGTGGTATTTGTGAAGAGGCGCTTGACGACTTGGATTGGAAGTTGTTTGGGAAGGTGTATGGAGATTATATTCTGGCTGGTAATTCGTCTACTCCTGCTGTTATTTCTTCTAACATTGTTACAAAAAAAGCGGATACACCTTCTTGGCCTTCTTTCTCGAATATTTTCTCGGCGTATCTCGAAACCCCTCTCCAAAATCCCTTCAATACGACATTGGGCGGTCTGTCTTGCTCAGACTGGACGAAATGGGCATCTCTTCATCCTCTGAAACAATCTCCACCCCAGATTCCACGTTTGGACCTTCAGGGTCCACCTGTAAAATCCCTCCACGATTTGATCTACCTTTCTCTCAAGTTCGCATCCTCTTCACCATCTTCCAAATCAGCCCAAATTCTGTCAGACGCATTTCTCAGAGAAATGTCAAATGTTTGCGGTAAATGTCGCGCGTCATCAATCACGATGTATGGAATCCACAAAGCTGCAAACGAAATCACAAACGTTGCATGTCGTGCCTCTGTTCTTGGAGGCCGTGGAGACCGGCTTGGAGATTTCCTTGCTGCAAACAAAGCAGAAGTGGATCGTGTGATGGGAGGATATACAAGCGTGGCTTCAGCAGGAATGCAGGTTGATTTGGTGAATGAGAAGTACTATGAAGACTATTTCGAGTATGAAGAAGAGTACTGGACGGATGTTGAAAAGTCGGAGAAGGCTAGTGGGGGCAGTGGTGGCGGGGTGTTGGGTGGGTTGTTTGGGGGTGCAAAAGATGTAGAACGGGGACGAGTCCTGAACCTAACGGGTGTATCGACGGATTCCATGGAGGGCGTCGCTGTCTTCTTTGACAGGTATAGTGTTTATTTTTGTACCGGCTAGTTGACAAGGCTATCGTAGATGTACGGCGAATATGCGGTTACAAATGTCAATTCCCATCGCGCTGTTGAACTTAAAATACACAGTGGGACGGCATAACCTGGTCCCCACATACATCAACTTGTCAAATAACATCAGTATTCCATACGAAACTGTTGGAGCAGATGGGGACGTCATTAAGAGTTACGACCATTCGTATGAGTTTGAAGGATTTGAGGACGGTGCAGTCTTCAAATATTCATCTGACGGATCTCGTTTGGATATGGATTTTAATTTTAAGAGGGATATAACTAGCCGAAGTCGTGTCGATGCAGGATTTGGGTTCAGTTGAGTCCTTGGTTACGACAAAAAATTCAAGCTAAAGTTACATTCTGCCAGGCAAATCCTCCAAAATAGACACAATATCGTTTCAAATGATATGTGGATACTCGCCAGAAGTTGCAGCAGGATCTGCTCCATTCGTCTTGGTTCCGTTATCGAATCCTTTGACTGATTGGTTTGCCACCAACTCGGAAACAATAATGAGCGCCCCGACGCGTTACCACGGTACGTTTGTATAAATTACATGTATATTGAGTACTTATGATTGAAAAACAGTGGCTTCGTTTGATGTTGACTCAAAAGCAGAATCAACTCCATACCTACTCCCACAGCTTGCGTTTCTTACAGCGCAAACTCCTTTTATCGCACTCCAAAACTCGCGACATCTTCCATCAAACGATGGAAATCCTCTTCAGTTACCTAATGCACTCAAAAGTAAAATTTCTGTAACGGATGCTTGTGATGGATCCAATTCTACGTTCAGTATAGTCAGTGGTGGGCGACTTGTGTATCGCAATGACTTGGTTACCGTGGAGCCATGCTTGGAAGGATTGGTTCCATCGATTGGGGATGCAGTCGCTGCAATTGCAGTAGGAGTTGAAGTTCCAGTTGTTACCATTGTGACATCGAAGAAAGACAAGAATCAAAAGGTTAGCGGTGTGTTTCATATCCAACTTTTTTATTGACATTTTCGTTAAGATGATCATCATTAATGTCAATTGGGCTCCGCGGTCTTACAACACTCACTCGCGTGAAGCCAAGTTGCTCTTGTTTTTGATGGAGCATTTTAGAGTCACCCTTGGCCACTCAATTGTCGTTGCCGGTGTGTTTGATGATAATGTGGCGAGTGTTCTGAGACTTGGTTTGGAGGAAACTGGTACTTGGAGGTTTGTTCTGCACAGTGTTTTTAGTTGTTCTATTTTGTAACTCAGTATTAGACACTTTTTTGCACCTTCGTCGACTGGCACTGTTCATAATTTCGTTTGGGCGCCATACATTCCCACCAAACTTGGAACCGATATTTCTCACCGTCATGTTCCTACTGCGTCTTTGACTTCAGTGGAAAGCTGCTTGGCTCCACCGGCGAATGGAACTGAATATGGATCATGTGAAGTCCTAAAAGAGTACGGAAAACAGTTCAGAAAAGCTGTTGGAGGAATAATCTCAGAAGATCGACTGCTTGCAAAGCACAAATCATGTGCAGACGGAATATCAGAACATTACCCGGTTGTCTATTCATTAGTCAAAGGTGAGTTATACTTTGTGAATAACATTGACATCTTATGAATTATTTTAGCTGAAGAACAAATCTCGATGGTGACATTCAATATTGGTGGAATGAGCCTCTCCAAAATCAGTCGACTATTGAAAGAACGACCTGCCCTCTTCCCATACCTTGCTAATTTTGATATCATTCTTCTGCAAACAACTCGGCTAGACTCAATGGCCAATCTTGACTATGAAGAGGAATTCGATTCCGAAAAAGTTGGGGAGAAACTTGGTTTAACACTCTCAGAGGCATTGCAAAAGCAAGTCAGCGACAACGGAAAGTTAAAAATCAAGAAGGAAGACTTTCAGTTCACCCATCACTCCAAATTCTTTCAACCAAGTCGGTTCTTGCGAGGGGGGAAGAGGACGTTACCTCCATCAAACCTCCACATATTCTTCAAAGACCTTGCGATGAAAAAAGGTGTCACAAAGCGAATTCAAATGACAAATTGCACCGCTGAAAGTTATGGAGCTTCTTCTTCGCTGTTGGGTTGTTTATTTCACGTCAAAGACTCTGAGCCCTTTATCGTATCAACGCTTGATGACACCTTTTATGCATCTCAAACTGCTAAGGGAGGGTTTAATATGAAGCCATATAATTCAATGTCGTCTCTACTGAGTGACGTTGGCGACGATCGTTTGGCATATATCCCATCACTTATTTCACCGTCCTCTCGATCTCCTTTAACAAATCCTAATGTGGATCTCCCAGCTGACAGTATCGGTGTGATGAAGCGTATGTATGCAAGTCTGTGTTTGTTACGAAAAAATGTAAACACAACAGACTTGGTTCACAATGGGTGCAGTAAATACCCGATTCCTGCTGCATTCGTTGGAAGTTGGGGCTGGTCAGAGGAGTTTATGAAGGATGGGAGAAAGGGGAAAATCAATGGGACCTACGCAGAGTTCAGGAATATTATGGATTCTGTCGAGAAAGAAATGTAAGTATTGTGATTATGGGTGGACCGTATATTGAGCAAAATTCTGCAGAATACGGAAAAACAAAGTTGGGGATATACGATTCCCAACCGGATACAACGACAAGCTCCGCATTCGTGCAATTGTACCATCAGAACGGGCTTCTCGAGATTATTTGAGGCTGTTATATAATGATACCGTAGCTAGTTCAAGTGGTGGCTGGTTCTCAAGTGGGAAGGGAGATGCACAAGCACAGTGGCCTTACTGGACGGACCAAACAGGTCATGTATCCGATTACCTTATCCTATGGACTTCAACAGATAAAAGCGGGAACGAAGATTCATCTCTAGCGTCAGATTTCGAACCAGAGATTCCATCATTCATGTCATACGTTGATCCATTTTTGGATTCTCCGTTGTGCGATTCAGATGACAGCACTTCAGTGTGTCAAACAACTGCTCCAGCTTGTATGCCTGATAGAGTAATGGGAGCGGTTGGAATGCGGTTAGAGGCTGGGGGCCGTGGTGGGGTCGCTGCGGCTGACAGGAGGGGTTGGTCACTATTTGGAGAGGAAAGTTATAATGGAGCGGGAAGATTTGCTGCTGTTTGTAATAGCTCTCGATTGGATCACGATGAGCTTTGACGAATAGAATTAGTAAGCCAAAATAGAAATGGAATATATGCGTTTGCCACTCGACCGCCGCGGCACCACTTGTCAACTCACCGAAGTAGAAGCTAAGCTCGATCCGGTCAAAAGTCAAAAGCAGAAGTTTTAAGGAGCCTCTGTCGTGGAAGGCAGAGTAAACACCTCTCCCCTCTTGTACCTTGTCTTGTCTGGGGCCTCACAAGTGACCTTCATTTCTGATGCACTTGCATCCGAGTTAGATCTGGATTGTCATCCTTTTGTGGACATCCTGAAGCCCCTGGGTTTTCTGTATTGTCATATCCGGTTGCCTGTAAAGTCACAGTTACGCACGCGAGAAATAACAGTCGATATGGAGAATGTCTCAATAACCTCTTGGCCTATTCTTGTTTTGCCAGGAGGATGAGTGGAAGCGTATAGTGGAACAGTAGATGCATGATCGACATGTTGACAAGCTCAAAGATTAATCAATTGCTGCCAAGTCGGGTTTTTCATTTGCAGGGGAAATGCTATCAGTCTTAAATAAACTAATTTTTTCTTATATTCAACCACAACAGTTTCTTGCGAGAACAGTAAGAGTGGCAAGACCATGTTTGAGGGGAAGTATGGGCAAGTTTTACCGTTTAGTGAAGATAAGTTCGAAAATGGCGGAAAAAACGTTTTGTGAAACCCTCCCACCATGGCATCACCACCAGCACCACTTTCTCCATCCACCACCTCTGGTTCTTCCTCTGGATTCAGAGAACAGCCAAATGCACATTCGGTCACCGTCTCTGAAGCAACCGAAGTCCACCAAACGCCAATGCTTGCCTCGATCCTGATGCGACAACGGCCGACGCTCTGGCTCGACGAACAAAACGGACTCAGACAAATCATCGAAAAAAAGGGGCGATTGCGGCTGTTCGAAGCGCGAAAGACCGAGATCTATGGATCGATATTCAGCTTCTCGCCAGAAGGCTTCTTTGGAACCCCCTTTTCTTGCTTTGACTTCATTACTGCTTTCTGCACAGGCCAGACGATGCATGGAAACATGAAGACCCGTTGTATTTACTGGCTGTACATGGACAATGTGCGAGATGGAAAGGCCGACTTTCGACTCAATATTCATCATCCCCTCGATCCACCTCCAGAAGATCCTCTCAATCCATTCATTTCTCTTCCCTTGAACTGCCTTTACCGAACTAGTGGGCAAAAACCTATGAGAGTGATGCAACTGGATCACTTTGACCAACTTTTAAAACCATCCACTATTCCGGACATCTCTGCAATTCAAATGCCTAACACTGTCAGTTTACCGATGTCGCCTCAACCTGCTGCTCCATTTGCTCTTAATTTGTACGACTATCAAAGACGAACGCTGGGCTGGATGGAGAATGTTGAGGATGGTGATGATTCCGTGTACTACAATCCCAATATGACAATGGTGGATGAAAATACTTTCTTTGATCGACTAAGCCATGGATATCCAACTTCCCGAAGTCTTCTTGGATGTTTGTATTCCTTAGAAGAGGCAAAACTGAAAGCACCGTCGGTTAAAAGCGGAATCATTGCAGTATGTTCAAACTTTAAACATTTTTAAATTATTTCTCTGCTAAAAAAAAGAGTGTAGGACAAGCCAGGTGTTGGGAAAACCATTACAACTCTTGCGCTGTGTCAGACAAGACCCTACAAAGACGAAGAGTTCCTGTATTCTTTGGATCCGGTCACTCAAAGATTTAAGTCAAAAGCAACCGTTATCTTTGTGCCGAACAATATTGCCAGCCAGTGGATGACCGAAATCAAGAAATGCTTTGGTACCAACATCAACGCCATCGAAATCAAGGGGAAGCGCGGATATGAGGCAACCACTCTCAGACAAATTCTAGAATGCGATATTGTTATCGTGTCGTACAACTTTCTCACGAATGTCAATTATATTGCAGGGAAAATAACTTCCAAATCCCGTCGATTGAACACTCATGCTCCCGAGTTCTCCGTCAAAGCCACAGCAAAAGAATTCATCGACAATGTTCCTGTAGGAAAATATGCCTTCTCATGGATTCACTTTCATCGTGTGGTATTTGACGAGTTCCATGAAATCACCGACAAGCACCGAGCCATCAAAACACAGCTTGAAATTATGGAAGGAGATATCATGTGGGGCCTTACTGGTACACCTAAAGTGGACAACCAGTATACTGTCGCAACGTTTGCCACCTATCTCAACATCAACCTTTCAAATCTTTGGTACAGTCTACCTTGGCCTTTGTCGTCCACTTCGGGAACTATGATTGCTTGCAAAGAGTTCCTTATTAACCGCGTTCGACGAAACGAGCCTGAAATACATTATCCACCGCCAATCTACGAGACTATTCGTGTCACCCAAACAGCGATGGAAATGTCTTTGTATCGCTCCAGTGCAACCAACGACAATCGTGCTAACATGGAGAACCTTGTCAAGCTGTGTAATCACTATCAAATCGGAAACAATTTGTTCTCAGAAACTGGTTCAGAAGCCTTAACCATCGAACAAGTGACTCAACGCGTCCAAACAGACCGAAGCACGAAAATCAATCAGTTGACCAAACAAATAGAAAACCAAATCAAAGTGATTGAACGTCGTCGCGAGGTCCTAAACAAAGCCGTTGACTACCAAGTCCGTCAAGCCGCCGAACTCTCATACCGCAAAGCTCTAACCGAAGACCGTCAAATGAAAGAAGAGCTCCGATCGACACAGTCCCAGTTCAACTTTTTCCAGAACTTTTTGAATAGCTACGGTTCAGAAGACAACAAGATATTCTGTAGTGTATGTTGGGACGACGATATTCCCAAGGACGGACTTGCGCTTGTGCCGTGTGGACACGTGTTTTGCTGGGAATGTGCGGAAGGAGTTGCGAATCGTAACCAGAAGTGTCCGCAATGCATGATGCCAATCCGACGAGATCAGTTGATGAAGTTGCAACCTCCAACTGCTGCTTTGGAAGCGCCGGAACCAAGCGCAGAACAGAAGGAGAATGACGATGGGGATAAACTTGATCCCGATAAGGTGAGCCTTTTCATTATTTGTGGCCAATTTACTGAAACTATATCTTTACAAAACAGTTTGGCTCGAAGATTCGTGAATTAGTCGAGTATCTTCAACGCGAAATGGCTGAAAATGACAACAATCGCTTCCTCGTGTTCATCCAGTGGTCTGACTTGGCCGATTTAGTCTCACAAGCTTTGAACACATTTGGAATCGCAACAGCGCGTCTCAAGAGTGGATGGACTCAACGAGAAGCGGCACTCAAACAGTTTCGAGCTGGGTTACCCGAAAGTAGTTTCGTGAAAGACGATAAAATTGAAGGCGAAGCCGAAGCCGAACCTATAGCCGAAGTCGACGAAGAAAGGATGGAAGAGATTTCAGAGTTGAAACCAAAGGCTATGAAAGCGAAACCTGTGAAAAAGGACGTGAAAGGGAAAGGACGAGCCGTACCATTGGATTCAGACTTGGGCGAGGTTCAGCCACTCCCTCCAAGACGAGCAACGCGTAAAGCGAAGGCCACTGCAATTATTGAATCAGAAAGTGATGAACCGGAACCAAAGGAAGATGTTGTGGAAATCAAGAAAGGAGCTCGTCGTGCAACCTCTTCAAAAACTCGCCCAGCCAAAAAACAGCGCAAGAAAGCGGATGATTCTGAAGACGACTTTGGTGTTGGTAGCGATGATGAAGATGTGCGGGAAGATGATGAATTTGACGAGAGTGCAGTTGTGGCGAAACCTTCTAAGAAACGACCTGCATTGAACGAGGTGGAATCAAAATCTATGAAACGGGAGCAAAAATACAAAGCTGTTAAAGTGTTGATGCTATCTGCAAAAGATTCCGTCAGTGGGCTGAACTTGACAGAAGGTAAGCATTCATATCTTGCATTTTTAAACTAATTGTTGAATAATAGCTACACATTGCATCATTATGCATCCTTTCCATGACAACAAGGAAGACTATGCGATTGGTGCAGAGAAGCAAGGAGTCGCGAGAACGTTAAGAAACGGCCAGACCAAGACTGTGAAGATCGTACGATTTGTGGTTGAGCGTACAGTGGAACAGGAGATGCACGATCGACGTGTTGACAAGCTCAAGGATTGATGTTGCAGTCAATGATATCAATTTTACAGATTATTGCAGAATAAAACATGTATTTAATGCAGCAATGTCAAAGATCATATTATGGGGATGGTATTCCAACCCTTGAAGCAAAAAAAAGTGTTCTGTGTGCAAGCAAGCATTCTGGGGCCTAACAAACTGTAAAGCTTGTCTTCATGCGGGGAAAAGGGTTGTGGATTGCTCATACGAATGTCAAACTTTTGACTGGAAGGAATATGCAAAATACTCACTCTAACGAATCTTGCTCTTGTCGGATACAATTTAAATGAGCTCAACTTGACGATTGATGAATAAATATGTTTTATGTTCTCAACGAACAGAAAAAATGGAAGGACAGAAGAGGCGTGTCCGATTGGAGCTGCGTGATACTACTCGACAGCTCACAGACATGATAGTATGGATTGACCCTATCACCAATCTCTGTAATGGACTTCAAGGGGGCTGTGTCGTGGAAGGCAGAGTCAATCAATCGCCTCTCTTGTACCTGGTTATGTCGGGTGTCTCTCATATGACCTTTGTCTCTGATGTTCTGGCTGCCGAGTTGAATCTAGAATGTCATCCGTTTGTGAACATTCTGGATCCGGCTGGCTTCACTGCTCTATCATGCCCTGATGTCTCGAAAGCTAAGGTTGTCCGGCAAATAACTGTGACACTCGGAACCACATCCGTAACCTTTGGCCCTATTCTTGTGCTACCAGGGGAGTCGCCTGATAAAACACGGCACGTACAGCTTGGAGCAGATTTCATACGACTCGTTGACGGCACAACGTACACCAACCACGGTGGAATGCTTCACAAAACAACAAGCGAAATGAAACAGACTATTGAATCGGAAAAGGAGGGAAAGGAGACGTCCTCTTTTCTTCGAATCCTTCATCTTCTCAGTCGGTTCCTGTCTTTCGTTACAGGGATGGATGTCCGATTGCATCAACAGTATGCCCACCCAATGCCGTTCTTTTCATGTGCTTGAACTGCAACCGAGGATTTTGGACCGCTGGTGATGCGTGCTGCTCTATTCCTTGCTCCTATGCTGTTCAGGGCCGATGGGAAGCAATGCTTAAAACGTTTGAACCCAAAATAATTCGCGGAGTAGCTTCTACACCTCCTGAGAAGATTATTTCTGGTATACCAACAGACGGAAATGGTGCGACATCAAAAGTTATGCCTTTGGAGAAAGGGAAAAAGCATATACGGTGAAAATTTCGAAATATCTACTTTCAACGTGTATGTCAGATGCAGTGTCGGATGGAGTTATATCGTTTCTCTCACCAACAGAAGGATCATGTGCAGTCAATATCTCAGTCAACAATCGAAACGAAATCGCTTACCTGTCCAATCTATCAGATGTGTCGTTTATATCTCTTCAGCTTGCGAACGAACTTGGCCTGAATCTAACACCATTAAAAAAATCTACTGGGTTTCGCACACCAAGTTCAGTTGAAGACAAACTCAGTACAGCTCGAACAGTAACAATATCAATCGTAGATGATTTTGGGAAAAGCGAGTCTGTTACATTCGGACCTGTGATCGTTCTTGAAAAGGCCCACAGACGACTTCAACTTGGAAAAGACTTTTTGGTAGCTGCCGATGCCTGCATTTATGTTAATGCATGTTTTGGGCTTGTCAAATTTGTCTCTGCGGACGGAAACGTGGAAGAACGGTACAAAAGGGGAGGGTCTGTCATTTCCCGCGCAACAGGTGCCGAAAAACTGCGAATTCGTCAGTCTTCAAAATCTCCTATTGACGCAAGAATATTTCACGTCAAAGAAAACAATGTCTATATGGGGTTAATTTTCGCGCCAGAGAACCAACCCCCGAGTGAGTGCTCAGTTTGCAAAATATCTTTTTGGGGTTTATCAAACTGCAAAGCGTGTCTGGCAGCAGGAACAAAAGTGGTTTATTGTTCCCACGAATGTCAAAGGACGGATTGGCCGCGACACAAGAAGGTGTGTGCAAAGTTTGCAGCTGTCGGCGAATCTTGATTGTCGAATTTCTTCAAATTGTATTAATAAATTCTGCTTAACTCTTTTCAGAGACGACGTGATTTATTTGACAAAGTATGAATATCTCCAAATTTACGTTTTTCGCCAAACGTCTCAGATTCTATCCCATAAGTTTCAGAGGGACTGTCAAGAAGACAATTATCAACTTCAGATAGCATGGTATCATCGTATTCTGAAGCAATCTGGCAAGCCTCACTCCAAAGTGCTTCGTCCTCCCAGTCATTTTCACTAAATATTTGCCGACCCTCGCATACTTGCGATGATCTCTTTTGTTCTTGATAAAACTTTGAAACGGAAGAATTCACTTTGATGCAGGTCGGAGGGATTGCATCGCCGCCAATTGAAGTTAAAATGGACAGACCTTTCAAGCTCTTGACTCGCGATAACGCTACATAAACTTGACCATCCGCGAAAGCATCACGCATATCCACTGTGACAGAATCCAAAGTCATTCCTTGAGATTTATGAGTTGTGATGGCCCATCCGAGAATCAGTGGAACTTGATTCCGCCACATTTCGTTTTCTGTGAACTTATCACGCCGTTAACTTTTGAGATATGCACCGTAATACTTACTTTACACGTAAATTTGAACATTCCAATCACTCGGGTCACTGTGGCGCCGTCTACATCAAATTCAACCACAGGAAATAGCTTTTTGCTTGAAGATTTGCTAAACCTAGACTTTTCTCCAGCAATGTCGGGGACAACATCAAAACCCAACACAACGCCTCGAGATCCGTTCACCAAACCCTCTTGAACAGATAAATTCACAGTTAGCATAACTTTTGCACCTGCTCGCAATCCCAGCTCAGATGGGACTGGGATTTTATTCATGATATTATTGTATGCAGAACGTGGAATATTTTCCGTTTTGTGTGAAGTCGCAAAGTAGTAGAATTGTTTCTGCAAAGCATTTCTTTAGAAATTGAGCTCATAGAAAGAAAGAAACTTACTGTGTGAAGTTTTTCATAAAACATCAGATTCCTTTCAGCGACTTTATCTCGCCTTGTCATCAAGTACAAATCCTCTTCACCGCCGACATCAACAATTTGGGCATTGAGCATTGCTCTGTCTTCTTCAGTACATATTCCTCGACGTATGCGTTCCAACATATCAGTGAATGACTTGTCAGATTGGCGGAATACCTTGGTGAGTTCAACAAATGCAAAGTCGGCTGCCTTCCAAATATCACTTTCAAACGCCATCAACGTCCTGTGATCGAATTCAAAAGGCTTGCTGGTTGCTGTACAATCCGCGTTTTGACAAATTGCAAGGTTCGACGATATTTTCCGTCCTCTGATTTCGCTTCGACAGTGTGGACATTTCAAGCCATCTGGAACAGATGAAAGCTGGAAAAAGTCACCCGAAACAATCATTTGGATCCCACCGAACGGTTCTGAACTTTCGCGCGCGATGCATAACATCTTGTGAATCTGGTGGTGTTGGCAGAGTTAATTAATATGAACTTGGTCTCCGAATATTAACAAACCAAATCCAGTACTGAATGAGAAACCATTGAGATTTCGTCAATTACCAAGATGTCAACGCTTTTCAAACGCCATTTAATCTCCTCGCTTCGTTTCACCATATGCATCACGTTCGGAATGCAATGTGGACTCATTCCGAGCGAGAAAAATGAATTGAGAGTTTGGCCTTTCACTAATTAGAATAGTTCAGAGGAGCTATTGATTCCATAAATTTCCAAAAACCTTGCAAGGCTGCTACACCTGTAGGAGCCGTCACAACGACGCTCCGTCCTTTGCTGCGAATGAAGTCAATGACTGTTTCCATAGTAAACGATTTTCCAGTTCCTGCTGACCTGCAGCCATTTTTCAAACAAACAAACAAAAACAGTGAGTATGGAACTCTTACCCTGTGACGAAACAGTTCCTTCCTTCTTCAACCAGTTTTATGAGGAGCTTTTGTTCATCGGACAACACATTCATTCTTGAGTTGAGCTCACGTTCCCAATTCTTTGGAAGTACAGATTCGTGTGCGGTTTCAGTTCTCGCAGAATATGGCTCGGTATTTGAATATGACTCTGAGTTTAGAGGCACTGTGAGATTCGGCGGGTCCTGAGACGCAACTAGTTCTTGGGCGCCAACGTGTTCGGGCACGACGGGCGTCGCTGTTGAGGGAGTTCAGTTGGAATGTTGAAGGAAGGTTGTTGGTTGCAACTTACGCGAGGGCGGCGGCGATTCGTCGAAACAGTATTCGCCATTGATCAGATGGATCCTGCCTGCCATCAATCAGGGCCTTCGATTAGCGATCGAGTGCGAAGGAGAGTGAGTGAATGGGGGCACACTGACTTGGCGTTCGCGCAAGATTAGTGGCTGTCACTGACGCCACCGTAGTGCCGGACACTAGAAAATTTGAAGAGTCCGAAAATCAACTCGCATTCTGCAAACACTTTCACAGAACAACTTTTCTTCATATCTTTCTGATCTGTGAGAAGTCTTTGAACTTGGATAGGGTAGTGGATTGGCATCGTTTTACTCTACTTGGTACGTTTTATTGATCATACAAAAGATATGAATAAATCGATGTAATAAAGGGTTGACTTTATTTTGTTAACTATGAGAAATGAAGAATTTGCATTCAAGACGAGGTCAAAAGGAGCCTTGAGCTGGTTGAGGCCTACTTGAACTGGGACCTCCACGTCCTTGTGGAAAAACTTCATGATATTGAGGTGGATGTTCTGGCAACAAGTCAAGAACAGATTGAACTTCAATGGAATCCTGACCAACGCTCTTCTTGGCAAAGGTCTTGTTCTCAATCACATCCCCTCTTTGCGCTTGATTCTGTAAACTGGCTTCTCGCACTCGCTTCACCATTTCATAAAAGCTGTCCTTAAGTTTGTCCATTTCGTCAACTCCTGACCTGCTAACGTTCTTGTCTTGAACGCCTTCCCACAAATCTTTGTTTCCAATATTGTTACTGACGCGAGAGCTCTCTTGGCTCAAGATTTGGAATGGTTTTACCACTTGGTTGGCAAAGAGAATAACAAGGAGAAGCACAACAAGCGTAGTTCCAGCAAAAACTCCGAAACTGATGCCGATACTTAGAGGAAGGGCTTTCTTTAGGTTCGAAGTGGTGCTATCAACAATTGATTGGAGTTCGGTAATGGGAACAGACCCAACAGCAACCCAAGATGGAGTTTGAGACTTTGCTGCAGAATCACTTGCATAAATGGAGAGTGTCTTCCAGAGAATCAAGTACGGGACACCAGTTTGTGGGTCCTTTTTAGTGGGTTAGCTCATTAAACTGTATGCAGGAGTTTACTCACAGTGTACGTTGTGGAGCCGTAATTGGACGTCAGGGTATTAATATCCTTGGAAGACGAAGATACAATTTGATTCCACAGCCCATCTGTAATCAAAGGATTGGATGTATTTTGGAAGCTATAGTTTGGTGTGCCTTGATCGATATAATTGAAATTGGTTTTTGTGGAGGCAAGCATGAATCCATTCTGATCAGCAGTAAACACGGCAACATTGGAGTTTCCATATGTGTATGATTCTAATAAATTGGAAAGGTCTGACAACTTTGTGTTGACTGTAGCCACTCCTGCCAAACTTCCATCAACCTTGTTGTAAAAGGTCTTGGCGGTACCAACGAGCCAACCACGACCGAAAGCAGACAAATATGGGGCCGTTATCGCGTATGAGGCAGGCGTGGCTTGATTTTTGACGGCAGCAGAATACCACGAGCGAGTCCGTGGGTCATATGCTCCCAAGTTCAGGTTATCCCCTGTTCCTGGAAAACTCTTCAATAATCCACTGTCTTCAAATCCAATTTGAACAGATAAAACTTCGGGGCTCAGTTTGTAGATTGGTCGAACAAATGTATCCACGTGCGCAGCTTGATTGAGGGTGTTGGTTGTGGAAGAATTCAAAGAGGGCGGAGTGAATTTTCCATTTGATGTTTCGTTGTAACCAGCCAAGATCCAAACAGAATGAGTTGTGCTGATGGCTAATCCTGGGAAATGGTCTGCATTGCTCGGTTGGACCACTGGATTGTCAAGGGACTCTGGAGCACCATAGAAACTAGGTTCTTGTCCAGTAGAGTAGTCTGGGCGGAAAGAATCGCCAGTTGCAGTTGAAAGAACTGTGACAGCGTAGATAACATCGGTTAGGACATCTTCGAAGAGCTGCGCCGAGTTCGAAACAATTGATGATGCAAGACTATTCGCAGCTTGAGTTGTCAGCAAGTTTGAGGCAGTGTTCGTGAGAGAAGCCAGGGACCCGCCAATGAAACTCAGGGCGATCACTTCAGACAGAAACAGAGACGCTAAAGCACACAGAATGAACCAGTAGAGCAAGTGATGCTTCAGTGGCGCGGACTGAGGAGGTGGACGCAGAAAGGACATTCGAGTGTTTAGTGTGGATGTTGGTTGGGTGGATGATTTTTTTGGGTTCTTCAAGTCCGCAACAACAGAAAGACACTTGCTCCTCCACTCAGCCGCCAGCCAAGAAGCTGTTTTAAACTATCAAGAGAAAGACCACTGCTCTCCAAACATGAAGTTCTCTGGACAGATCCTTGTGCGTCTGGTTGTCCCGATCGTTCTGGGCTTCCTGTTGATCGGCCTCTGTGCCATGGTTCTCTTCTTCGCCAAGGTGCCTGGCGAGATTGACAACATTCAAGCGCGATTGGAAGCCAATGAGTATTCGCACTTTGGAAACAACGCTGCCGGTGCGGCAAAGTAGGTTTCGTAGTTTGAGTGTTACTATCGGTAAACCTAACTCTCGTCAGACTCGTCGACAATATCTTCTCAGACTTTGCCGTTCAAATCACTGCTGCTGCCACGCAGGCACGCAACGTGCTCGGCCTTGACGGCTCTTCTGAGGATCCAAAAGTGCCAACTGCTTCAATCTACCCATCCTACTTCGCTGGCCAGCTGGATGGCGTCGATCCACCACTTCCTCCGAATCCTCTCGATGTATCTGCCTACTTCAACGTGAACATCACAACATTGGCCCAATTCAAGGCGATGCAACCAGATATCACTGCAAATCTCGACAATGTTTTCCGCTCTGCTGTTGTAAATCAGCCTCGTATTCGAGGAATCCAAATAGCATTCCCCGACGGCGGTTGGAGAATCTATCCATTAGTGTACAATCTGTCAACTTTTAACCCACTCAACAATACATTCTGTAATGGAGAAGACGTCGCTCCAGAATTCCGTGGATCTGCTGGGTTTAAGCCAATTTGTCGCCAGTTTTACTTGACTGCCATCAACGCATACCCTCCGTCCAAACCGGGTCCTCCTAATGGAATCACCCCTGCTGTCTTCACCAAACCTTACCCATCGGCAATCACTGGTCAGCTTCTTGTTGGTGCCTCTATCAGTCTGTACAAGAACAAGCAGTTCTACGGAGTCATCAGCTTGCAGATTCTTGTCGCATCGCTTGCAAACAAGTTGGCCAACACTCCAATCCTGAACAACGGTTACATTTACATAATTGAGGTATTTCTATCTCTTTCTTTGAAGAAAATCACAATATTATTCCAAAACAGAAAGGCGGAAATGTCGTCTTATATCCTCAATCCCGAACCAGCTTGAATATTTACAATGCTGACATGACGACGTCCATTTCGGCTGTTGAATTCAACAGCGATGCCGGTCTTACTGCCGCGTTTTTGAACCAAGTCAATACCCTGACGGACACGAACCGAACTGGAACGTTCAAGAAGCCAGATGGTTCTACTTGGACTTTTTCTGCGGCTACAGTTAATTCCACTTCTCATATTCTCATTGTTGTCGCGCCAAATTCCGACATTTCTGCACTATCTGACAGTATGAAAAGGTCTTATATAACGCTTCTGGCCGTTGCAGTTACAATCACCGTACTCTGCACTGTCATTGCTGCTTGGATTAGTTACCGAGTGACAGGCTCTTTGGCTCAAAAAATTCTGAATCCCATGGAAAGTATGGTAGCCAAGTTAAGCAATATTGCTGTCAATGAGCTTCACTTTGAATTTGAAAACAAGCCTCTGTTTTCGCAAGAGCTAAACAATGTTAACGATAACTTCAAGAACCTTTTGGTAAGTGGTAATTACATCATCAACAAAATCAACTTACCGTTGTCAGACTGCTGTCCGGTTTGGAAATACCGCATACTACAATGACGACCTCATGTTAGCTCTTGACAACTATCTTGCTGCAGAAGCTATGATGATTCGATTGGGAAATGAGCGAGGCCAGGGAGTCTGCGCCAACAATCTCGGAAATGTGTATCGAATGCTTGATGGCGAGTTTCAGAAGGCTGTCAATTCTTATAATCGAGCAGTCGCAATTGGTAACTAGAACTTCAACTTGTCACGTTTATCCTTTTAACAATTTTACCAGCGACTAATATGTTGAACAACCCATCCAACGGCGAAGATACTCAGGCAACTCTTCGAACAGTTCTCGCCAATCGACTCAATAATATGGGTGTGCTATTCAAAGAGAATACAGTGGATGGAGTCCTCGGACGTATCGACGCTGCAAATGCAGAATCGTTTTTTGAAAAGTCTCTGGCCCTTCACAGGCAAACAGACAACCTTGAGGGAATTGCACAAGTATCAGGAAATCTTGGTCAACTATACCTCACACCAAGCGTCAACAAACTTGCCAAAGCTGAAGAGCTCATCACAGACGCATTTCATCTGGTCAGAACACGAAACAACGACCCAGTTGCATTCCAGTACGCTTGCTTGAACATGGGACTCCTCTGTGAAGCTCAACACAAATATGCTGAAGCTGTAACATGGTACCTATACGTGCTCCAGCGGTTTGACGTTGCTGTCAAGTTCATCCAAAAACTTGTTCTTACGCGTTTAATTACACTTTGTGAAGAAAAAGACTTGAGTAAGGGTGTCGATAGGCCTGAACTCGCGAAGGTGTTGAGGGTTATGGCTCAGCCGGTGTTTGGCGAAATTGATGTGGCTTCAGGTAGTTCTGAAATGAAAAAGAACGTCACGTTTGTGTTGGATACATCAGGTACAATGTTTGTAAAGTTGCATGAATATCCCCGTTCTAACCTATATGGAATTTGTAGGATCGATGACAGGCACATACATTCGCACATGTCGTGCTTCAATCAAAGAGATTATCAAAAAGAACTGCACTGATGCCGATACCATCTCTCTCCTCAAGTTCGACCATCGATTCCAGCAAGTCTTTTCAGAAATGTCCAAATCGGATCCTAACCAACTTACACAAATGTTCCATTTAATTGATACAAATACGGAAGCGGAGGGCGGAACCGCATTCTACGACGCCATTGCGTTTGCGCTCCGAGATATTGCAATGGCTCCCAAGTCACAAGGCGATAAATGGATTGTTGCTTTGACTGATGGAGATGATGTAAGTCCTAACAAAGTCGCATCGAAGCAAGCTATGGAAAAGATTTTTGGTAAGCACAAGGATATTGGCTTGATTGTCATTACTGTTGGTGCTCTACGAACGGAAGCTGAGATCAAAAGAATGGTTGCGTTGGCTGGGGATAAGCGAGGAATGCTGATTCGTTCTGAAGCAAATTCGGGTGGTATCAAGGATGCTTTTGGACAAGCTGCCAAAATAATGGCTTTACGGGGTAATGTGAACGTGGAATCTTTGTGATTGTGAAATAAACCATCATCTCATACTTATGCAAATCTATTTTTTGATCAAAGAGCAATCATTTCTTCATCATTGGGCTTTCCAACGTATCAGTTGCACCACGTTTCATTCCTGCAAGCGCACCAGACTCACTCTCAATCACCATCTCCCAGAATGCATCTCCTTCACTTTCATCTAGAGTCTCATAAATATCCTTTGAAGGGCTTGGTACCAATAAGACCTTTTCAATACGTTCTCCCTTCTCCTCCTGTTCACGTTTCAGGAACTAAAAACAAATTAGCAAGACATATATGGCAACTAAACTAAATACTTCATCGTAAGATTCTTTCAAGAAAGAAATCAAGTTTCCGGCAGGATCGGCTAGCCCTCTTCCGATATCGTCAAAGTGGGCACCGATTGTCGCAATCAATGTCGATTTCCTAAAAACAATCATCAATACATAAATCGTTACCCAAAAAACTTACCATATGTCGTTCGATGCAGCCTTCACGACGAGGGCTTTTCTTTCTTGTGCTTTTCCTGCATCATAAAACTTCTTCACCTCAGGATGAGCCCGAACCTTGTCTCTTGGCACAGCATCGAATCCTTTTGTGCACTGTAAATGAAGACCTTCCAGACTTTTTACACGCGATAACGCGACATACGCTTGTCCATCTGCAAAACATGACCTCAAGTCAATTGATGCCAAATCAAGCGAAAGACCCTGTGACTTGTGAATGGTCACCGCCCATCCAAATACGAGTGGAATTTGAGTTCTCCACATTTTACTGGTTTCGTTGAACTAAACAGGTAACTTAGTCAGGACTTTGGTTGTTCAATGCCATACCTCAACGTCAAAGTTTTGCTCAGTAATAGTCCGCATAACTCGATTTTTGCCAAACACAACAATTGGGTACTTGATTCCGTTGAATTTCGTACGACCAGCTTCATCCTTGTCATACTCGAAATCAATAACAACACCACGACTTCCATTGACGAGTCCTTCAGAAACAGAAAGGTTTGTGATAAGCATAACTTGAGTTCCAATTCTCAGGTGAATGGCTGCAGGAGCTTGGACGTACTGCTCGATTGCAGGTAGAAGCTAGTTTTGGACAGTAAGATACTTCTGTATTGCAAATTAC
Organism: Rhizoclosmatium globosum; assembly: GCA_002104985.1. Lineage (NCBI taxonomy): Eukaryota > Fungi > Chytridiomycota > Chytridiomycetes > Chytridiales > Chytriomycetaceae > Rhizoclosmatium > Rhizoclosmatium globosum. Next base: position 35,990 of record MCGO01000285.1, read on the forward strand.
GAACCTCATAAGCCTCATCATTGGATGCATGATCGCTGCAAGTGTAGGTATGTACTTCTCCACCTTGTAATTCGCCAAAGAAACGATTGTTGGTTGCGTCAGCCCTTTTGAAATTGTGTTCACCGACAATCAAACTTATATGGTTAGGAAATACATTTTCTTGTGTGTAACTAATCGCGTTGCAATTAATTCGGAGGTATCGAGGGATCGTGTGCATTTGTTCAACACTCTGCTGTCAGCTTCTGTGAGAATGCCGCGACGAATTCGATTCAGTAGTCCAACAAATTCAATATCATCTTGACGAAAAACCTAACGAGATTATCGTACTGTCATCAGGCTGACATATGGGAATATTATTAAATACCTTGGTAAGTTCAACAAACTCAAAGTTGCACTTTTCCCAAACTGGACTCTGAAAAGCAAACAAAGTTCTCGGATCAAATTCGTGGACTCGTCTCTGTTTCTGGTGACAAGCCTTGTTCAAGCAACGTGCAACCGCCATATTTTCTTTCAAGACAAGGACATCGAATTGAAGACATTTTGAGCATTGAGGACGGTCTGGTACAGGTGGAAGCTGAAAGAAATCTCCAGATAGAATGATTTGAAGTCCTCCAAAGGGCTTGACGGATTTCAATATTGCTCGTGCAATGTATTCCACCTGCACTTGATTAGAGAGTTTGTAAAAACTTCAAAACAAAAACCCACTGCTTCAAACATCTTGTGTGAAACCATTGAAATTTCATCAATAATAAGAACATCTAGTTCAAGCCATTTTGCACATGCTTTCTCTCCCATTTTCCGCACAATCATATCCGGATCGAGAGGACCGATTCCTAGGGATGCGAATGAATGGAGTGTAACACCCTTGACTGCGCACTGATAAGTAAATTATATGTTACGCCATTGAGATGGAAAACGGACCTTGTAATGCAGCAACTCCCGTTGGCGCTGTGACAGCAACGCGTTTTCCTTTCGATCGCAAGTACTCAATCACCGTTTGCAATGTGAAACTCTTTCCTGTTCCTGCAGAACCTGTAATGAAACAGTTCCGTCCTTGTTCGATCTTGGAAATCAAATTTCGTTGCTCAGGAGATAGTTTTTTTAGCTTTTCGTGTAATTCGACTGGTGGTGGGGTATATGTTGAAACCATTGGCTTTTGGGGTGATTCGGGAATAGTTGGGTTTTTTGTTGTCGAATCTGAGTCGTCAAGCTTGTTTTCGGTAAGTTCTTCTTTGACATTTGATTCCGTCGCAGTGGAAAGGAATTCGTCTTCCTTCTTCACTTCAAGAAAACTACTTTTTGTAATTCCAAATTTCGACAAATACTTCTCCGACGAGTCCAGTCTCTGTTTGCGTAATTCAGATTCACGCTTCCTTCGCTCTTCTTCATTGGCTTTACATCGTTCAGTCTTGTCAGCTGTGGTTTTTGATCCAAATTTGTTTCTTGTGCTTCGTATAATCCCAATATTATCATTCGATAGCTTCTTTTCGTCAATTTTCAGTGGTTCATTAAGAGAATTTGCCAATCCTTGTAAGGATTCCTCAAATAGTGAGGTGGGTGGTTCGAATGATGGAATAGCGAATGAACTCTTTGGAGTAGGCTGAAGAATTGGCTCAGATTCGACAGGAATGATTTCAAGTTTTATATGTGCTTTGGTATCAGACATAATGGATGGTTGAGGTATGATTGAATGGCTTGATTCCGAAGTTGGTGATGTGCCCACCTTGACAGAAGCTTCGAAAACGAATGAGCGCAATTGATTGTTGCTTTAAACTTACGAGAAGCTAGTGTAGCCTGACTGTCTTCTTCCAAGTCACTTGAATGTTTGACTCCTGAAATCGGACACTGGTCAGTTGTAGTTGCCTGTGCAGCCGAAGGTGATACCACGGTTGGAGTACGATATATATCCTGCATTGAATCCAATGCTTCGCGAGCCAGTGCATGAGCAGCGGAATCGTCCGCCTTTTTGACAACGGTGAAAGAGATGTTGTTCTTGAAGGAGCTCGAGCGAATGAGGGCCCAGGCAGTGTTGTGCAATGACTGCATAGCTGGATTGCGGACCTTGAATTCGCCGGACATCTGATCGAACGAGTTGCGATGTCAACAACCAAACCACCACCAAACACCAAAACAAACACCAAAACAAACCTGTTTCACAACAACTTCCAACGCGCCACAAACTTCAATCGCCTCAAATTGATTCGCCGACGCGTGGCCGAGTCCGAGCAAAAGACCCGAATACTCGGCAACGTTGTTCGTTGACGACCCTTCGAGAACTGTCGCCGCAGAAACAACTGCAACGCCGTCAACGCGGATCTCGGCTGAACACGCGGCTTGGCCTGGGTTGCCTCGGTTGGCGGATCCAAAGAAGAGCTGCGCTGTTCGGGTCATGCTTTTTGGTTGTGAAGTGGTGAAGTGTCCAGAAACCATGAAAAGTCTATCCTAGTAATAACCCTTTATTTCTATAGAATACGTCTATGATGTCTAAAAGGATGCGAGAGGGTGAGAGATTGAGAGTTTGGGAAGCTTTCTGAGTCTGTTCAAATTGATTCTTTTCATCTACACAACAACTCATACTGTGCCTCAAGTGCAACATCCATCTCAGCGCTTGGCAAATGGGCCCAGAGTAATTTCTTGTCTGTAGTTCGTCTTGTTAATAACAGCATATTTCAGTAGAAGTACCGCTCAACTGAAGTGTTCACGATCCTTTGACTTGACTCCCTCGGACAAGAACATCCAAAAGTGACCATTGTTGCAAGAATCAAGGCAAACTTCGCATGGTTGCGTCACATGGTATCCAATCACATTTCCACTAGTTTTGTAACTCGATGTCAGCATAAAAGAATCCTTGCCGAAATTTCAAAGTGTGTACCATTGCAAACAAGCCACGTCTCTGATTCGGCATTGACAGTTTCGAGTCATGTAATCATTCTCAACGAGCTGTACCCTATCGAAAAACGATCAGGAATCACCACCTAGAACACCTTGACAAAACACACCTGCATGGCGGCGAATCCGTTGAAAACAGCTCCACACGCGTATCTCCAAGCAATATAGCTTTCATTCCCTGTTGAATCATATCAGAAAAAACTAGCTCATTATTGCACCGGATTTACACAATCCAATTGTCATCTTTCTCCTTCTCACTCAAACTAAAAGAATCATTTTCAAAAAATAAATTAAATACATACTCTTGTGCAAACGACTTCTTCGCAGTGTCGACAAAAGTTCGCATACGGCTTTACTTCTAAACTGCGGGTGCACGGATGCACTTGATTGTTGTGTTCGTTGCAACCGTGGGGGTTGAGGGGAGGTGACGCGGGAGGCATGTTTGGGTTGTGTTGAGTGGGCACGGTTGAACGGGAGTTGGAGCTGTTCAGGGTATTCGTTGGGAAGATATTTGGGTACGCGTCGTTTCCGTTATTATTGTTGTTGTTGTTGCTACTGCTCGAGAGGTACGGGGTTGCCGTAAGAGTTGTTGAAGTCGATTGTGTAGATCGGATTGTCGTTGGCTGAGGCGACTGGAAGTGTTGGAACCTGCAGTTGCCGATGAAGATGAAGCGTGGTTTGCAGAATAAACGCGTCTGGCGGACTGGAATGGACCTGAGAAGCCGGGATCGTGAAATTGAAGTTTGGTAGAATTGAAGAGTTTGGGGTCTCATTGGGGGTGTGCTAAGGGTTCCATTGGGAGGTGTGTTGGAGTTGGCCCGTCGTTGATCTTGAGGTGGGGGATGACATCTTGAGAAGGTGAAACGGTCAGATCACGCGTTGTGCAGAGAACAAACTCACGAGGTAGAGAGATATGTGAATCTGTGAAGAAACTAGGGCCCCTTTCGCAAATCCCAAATTAAAAGGTCGCAGGAGATTGTCGTTTGTAGAATTGTCGTTATAATAACTATTGTACTGCAGACACTATCTTCTTGGAATTTCATGCATTCGATTCAAACGAGGCGCTGTGAGGCTTGCATTCTTTTTGTTGATAGGTTTTGTTCATATTGTTCTCGAAGGCAAAGCGACCCACAATGCCCCTTTACTCCTATTCTCCCTATGTTTCTCCTTTAAGGTTGAACAGAGCGCTAGTGTAATGCAAATCGCACCAATCAAAGTTGTTTCAAGTGGATGGTCTGACTCTAGCACACTCGTGGCAATGCCAATGTATCGCCAGGAATAGAAAAGAGCCCTACAACAACTATTGAAAGCGACGATGAAACCTTAATCACACTTATGAAGCAAAAGAACTTCAATCGAAAGAATCGCCAGAATCATGCCGGAAACATGTTCTGGAAGATGACGGACCGGCAGCTGAAGTATTCGTCGACGGCGTGTATCTTTTGGAGGCGTTTCTGATGGACTTATGGCAGCTGTTCCACATCAACATGCTCCTAAACCTTCGAAAAGCTCGCTGAAGACGTCGTCATCACAAGCGTCCCTTACACTTTCACGCGAAGAAGAAGAAGAGGACAATATACCAATATTTATTCTTCACGCTATTCAAAGGCAAAGGAAAGCGAGTGTTGTGCCATCAGATATGGTCATATCGCCAATTGTAAGCCCAAGAGCACAATCAACTCCAAGCCTTGCTCAAACCTCCAACAATTCAGAGATGAACATCGATGTCGCCGATCACAGTAAAAGCATCAAGAATGTGGAGACTATGAAGCCTCAGGATATTGTGAAGCCTGCGCCTCTGTCGAAACGGAAATCAAGATTCTCTATCACGAACCTCTTCAAGAAGGGAGAGTCCGAGCCATCAAAGAAACCAAAGCTATTTTCATTCCTCAAAAAGTAATGTCTCAAT
>MCGO01000286.1:0-39863 GCA_002104985.1 Rhizoclosmatium globosum
GCTTGACAGCCCTGTTTTATAGTTATTATAGCATAATTAGCTTGATAAAAATGCAGATTGAAAGGAGAGGACCGACCTTCTCCTGACACTTCACCGCTGAGCTTCGGCCCTTCCTCGCAGCCACAGCCTTTCTCACACGCCCAATATTGATGTTTCCACTCAAATGCGGACACTTTTTGGCCAGAGAAACCTCGTTCGATTCGGTGATTCAAAGTCAAGTTCCAGTTCAGAACCCATTATCCAATTTTGTTTGTTACTTTTTCTATCGATTTAATTCATTTTAAATCCATTTGATGTATCTGATTCTAGTAACTCTGTTCCTTGTCTCACTCTTTGGATTGAGGATATTGATAAGGAAAAGGGAGGCGTGTTCACTTTGGTGTCCTTGTTCTCGGTGATGTTGGCCACTCGCCTCGAATCAACTTGCACGCACTTTCGATGGCGAACAAGTTGTTGAATTTGAACAAGGCGAAAAGAGAAGGCCCAAAGGATGCAAATGGTTTGAATACTGTGTACCTTGTTACTACGGGAGAGTGTATCTTACTTTGTCCTTGTTCACAGGCATTACCCACCTTACTCACTTGATTGGATACAAAGGGAGCAAAGTAGCCGATGCTCTCACATCGCATCCTCTTTTGCGGATCCACTCTATTGCTCCTCCGTCAAAAATCATTGCTTCAAATCCAGTCGTCTTTCTTTTCAAAGCTGCATTCAGAGTCATCACTCAATTAATTGTGCCTCATTAGTCTCTTGTTCTTTGAGTTGCCACAATTGGATGTTTTGATTGTGCAGGTTCGTGTTGATTGCTTCTTCAACCCGATTCCGCTTGGAAACGTATCAGCGATGCGAACTTGTGTGGCATGGAACAAGATCAAACACGATCTTAATTCATGGAGATGCGAAGCATGGTTGATGGATGCAAAATCTTGAATGACTGATGAGAAGGAATCTGGAGAATCTGGAGGATAACATCAACAAAGCAACTCGTGAAAGCGACATCAAGCAAAGCGGAATTATAGATATTAGAGACGGAAAGGCATGGTGTAGTAACATTTGCTCAGAATCCACCAGCTATTCCGACACTCATAATTGCACAACTCCTCCGGCTTCTACGAGGAACAAAACTCATTATTGACTGGCATAATTTTGGATTCTCCATTATGGCTCTTGGAAAGGGTGAATCCAACAAGATTTTAAACTTGCAAAATGGTACTTTCTTTTATGGACACAAGATGATATACTAACCATAAATAGGTACGAAATAACATTCGGTCGATACGCTGATGCCCACCTCTGCGTGACAAAAGCAATGGCACATCACCTCAAAACCGTATTCCATGTCAAAGGCCCCGTCATCGTCCTTTACGATCGTGCACCATCCCACTTTCACCGCCTTACTCTACCCGATTCCCATGAATTCCTCTCCCAAATGCAATCACACCTACAAACACATTCGACTATCGCACTCCAACATCAACATCCCCACCATACCCCCAACAAACCCTCCTCACAACAAAACTCACACCCACATCCAACCCGACCCTCACTTCAAACCGCCCTGCTTTAATCGTATCCACACATCATGGACCCCCGACGAAGACTTCTCCATCCTCCTCGACGCATTAGTCCACTACGACACCCACGCAACACCCAGACACAAAAACCTCGTCATAGTCGTAACAGGAAAAGGCCCCCTTAAAGCACACTACCTCTCCAAAATCCCGTCCCTCAACCTCTCCCCGCGCGTTAAAGTTTGACAGCCTGGCTCGCAGTCGAAGACTACCCGAAACTCCTTGGTGCCGCGGATCTGGGTGTGTGTCTGCACACGTCGTCGTCCGGGTTGGATTACCGATGAAGGTTGTGGATATGTTTGGGTGTGGACTTCCTGTTGCTGCTGTCACGTATCCGTGTTTGGCGGAGGAGATGGTTGTGGATGGGGTGAATGGGGTGTTGGTGCGGGATGGAGTCGGGCTTGGGGGTGTTTTGTTGAGGTTGTTTGATGGGAAGAGTGGAGAGGAAGAGGTTGAGAAGTTGAGGAAGGGAACGGAACCGTTTCAGAGGAGAGGTGGGATGAGAATTGGGAAAGGTGTGTTGGTGGGTTGGTTATTTGAATACATTGAGATGACGGGGTGGCTTAGTACTCCGTTTATTTGCGAATGGTTTATGATGAAATGACCAAAAGATTATTTCATTCAAGAAAATCATGACAAATGAACAGGGTCGAGACTCGGATAAGCCATCAAACACGTGTTGGCGCGTGCTCTCTACTCGTTTCTTCACAAATTGGTTCACAAAACCCCACTCAATCCACCAACACACCCAAGAGCCAAATGCCTTCCACTTCATCGACGGTAGTGACATCCAATCCATTTGGTGAAACAGGATCTCGCCTGTTCATGGTCCGTTTACATCCTCGAAGTGCCAATTTACATTCTGGGCCTCAACTCATACGTCATTTACCGCTTCCTCCGAAACAAACATAAACGATTCCATGAGTCCAGAATGAACAGGATCATCACGCTCCTCCTCTTCGCCTGCTTATCGTGGTCAGTGGTCTCCAACGCCCGGTACTTTGTCTGGCTCTTTCAAGGAAGCACAAATATCGTGCATAACACAATCTTTGCATTTCTCAGCCCTGTCTGTCTCATCTCGATTCTGGAACGAACCTGATGCTCGCCATGGAACGCTTCTTTGTGATGCAGCAAAAGAAAGATCAAGATACGAAACCGTTCTTCTTGGTTGTGCTTGGTATCGTTGGTTTATATGTCGTTGTTATGCTTTGGATCTTTTCGACGTCTACAAGCGATGATTCTGTGCTCCCAGATAGTCCACTACAAGCGAAAATTTGGATTTGGTCCACAGCCTTGTTCTATATTGCAACGATTATCTCGATTATATCCTTGTATGTTGTGACGTATCATCATACGCGCAAGGTTCTTCGCAAGTATATGCAAATGAACTCTGGATCCTACGAGAGTTCTTTGCTTCAAAAGAGGCGGTTCTTCAGATTGAGAAGAAGGTTCTCCTGTATTCCATTTTGTTTGGGTGTGTCGTTATTGCTTGTTACCTTCCAGAGCTGTTGATGAATGGGGTCATTGTCATGAAACTGATTGATCCTTACACGCAACAGGATGTATTGGAAGTGTGGAAATGTGTTGCAAATGTTTTCCTTGCATGTGATGTTGTTTTAACGCCGTTGTTGTCTTGTTTGTTGGTCCGAAGGAAGTCAATGACGACGATGTTGAATTGTAGCTTTGCGGAGGAACTTTCATTATGCGATTCATTTAGTATTTATCCTTATTTTGAGTACATAAAGATTAATTTTGTAAGTATTTTATGTCATCTTACCAAGAACTTCAGAATTGAAATACGACCTCAGCTTTTCTCAACAGCTAAAGTATCAACTTCAGAATTAACATAAATGGTTGACGATTTAACGTCTTAAGGCTTTCTCTGATAAACGAGGAGCATGCGTTTGGAAATAAGCTCAAATCACAACCTAAAGCCAAAATTTTCTTTGCTCATGGCATCCTTCATTACGCCATGGACGCTGCTGGCAGCGGTGCCGTCGTAACATCCAATCCAAGCGGTATTACTGGTTCCAGACTATTCCTGGTCCGCTATGCCCTCGAACTGCCCATCTAGTGATCGGCTGCGTCCTGAACGTCTACGTCATCTACAAGTTCCTCCGCAACAACCGGAAGAACTACGAAGCGTCTCGCATGAACCGTATCATCACTTGCCTATTGGGAGCTTGCCTGGCTTGGTCGGTCGTGTCCTGCATTCGTTATGCCAGTTGCTTGGAGAAGCTGGCAACAATTTAGTCTTGCTTACGATTGAAGCGTTTGTTGGGATGGTTTGTTTGGCTACGATCTTGTCGTTTAACGTTATGTTGGGACTAGAGCGATACTTTGTGATGCGCCAAAGAACGGATAAGGAAACACAGGGGTATTTTACGCTTGTTGGATTGATTCTTGGAGTCTATTCGTTCATTATGCTGGGTGTATACGCTACATCGTCCAGTAACGATTCAGTTCTTCCTGACAAAGAACTCCAAGCAAGTATTTGGATTTGGTCCACAGCCCTATACTATACAGCCACAATCGTTGCAATCATTGCGCTCTACATCTCGACGTTTTTCACACCAGGAACGTCCTACGAATGCATATCCAAACGTATTCGACAAGCGCAGCTGAAATGTTGATTCGAAAAAGAGCCATTCTAGAAATTGAACGAAAAGTCTTATTTTATTCAATTTGTTTTGGATTTATCGTGGTTATTTGTTACCTTCCAGAGATCCTCATGAATGGAGTTGTGGTTGCTGGTTTGGTGAATCCTGACACACAAACGGATTTGTTGGAGATTTGGAAGTGTGTGGCCAACGTGTTTGTTGCGTGTGATACGGTTGTTACTCCGTTGCTAGTTGTGTTTGTAGGTCCTAAAGAGGTGCGAGACGACTCCGCACTTGAGATGTGATATATAGAGCGTAATAAAATGAATTTTAAAATTAAAGCGTATGACTTCAGCTTGAAAGATCACAAAACAAAGCCTCAAATCAAGGGTGCGTGTTGGGAGTTGGATCTCCACTGAAGAAACAAATTTCAAAACCCCAGTTTCAACCTTTGCCGAAACAGCTCCAGCCAAATGAACGATTCAGCAATGCAGTCGTTACGTCAAATCCAACTGGCATTACTGGTCATCGCTTGTTCATTGTCAGATATACCCTCGAACTGCCACTGTACATAGTTGGATGCCTCCTCAACACCTTCATCCTTCATTGCTTCTGAGGAACAATCGCTCACGGTTCCGAGAGTCGAGACTGAATCGGATAATAACCATGCTGCTCTTTGCCTGTCTGTGTTGGAGCATCATCTCCTGCCTGAGGTACTTCAGCTGGCTCGGGCCTGCCGGCGATGTTAGTCACAGCATAGCACTTCTCACAATGGAAGCACTTATTGGCACAATATGTCTTGTCGCAATCTTGGGCTTCAACTTGATGCTTGCGATGGAACGATACTTTTGTGATGCGCCAACGATCTGACAATGACACCAAAGTGTACTTTCCAGTTGTGGGTGGACTATTAGGCGTCTATGCTTGCATTATAGTCTGGGTCTTTTCAACAGCGTCGAGTACCGATTCCGTTCTTCCCGATCAAGAACTTCAAGCCAGAGTTTGGCTTTGGGCCACCGCTTTCTACTATATTACCACGATTCTGGCAATTATATCGTTGTATACCACAACGTTTCTACATACCCGTAAAGTCCTTCGTATGTATCTGGAAATGCATCCCAGTTCTGCTCAACAGCTGATTCAGAACCAAGCGCTATTTAGGATTGAGCGAAAAGTATTGCTTTATTCTGTGTGTTTTGGACTGGTGGTGATTGTATGCTACTTACCGGAGATTCTTCTGAACGCCGTCATTATTGTGGGACTCCTGGACCCTAACAAGCAATTAGACGATATTGAAGTGTGGAAATGCGTGGCGAATGTGTTTGTTGCGTGCGACATGGTTATCACACCGCTTCTGGTGATGTATGTCGGTCCGAAAAATGAACCAGAAGCGAAGGTTGAAATGGAAAAGGCATGACTTGGCTCACAGCATTAATTTTTCATTTGTATAGATGCATAAAATAAATATGTTTGTTTTTTTTGATGTCTCCTACTCTTGATGCAGAACGACTCGAACTTTTAAGGTAAGTATAAGTTTAGCAATGATAATGAATAATATCAGAATAATATTACTAGATTGCCCTGAATTTGGGGTTAAGGCACGACCTTACATGTTGAGGAGTAAAGTTAACGTAAATTGGCCAATCTCCCTTCTTATTTGATCACTCACAGAAAGAGCTTCCTTCCCCGCTCAATTGCTGATCCTCAACCAATCAATCATGAACTCGACTGACGTCATAACATCCAATCCGACAAGAGTCACTCCACAGCGCTTGTTCATTGTCCGATACACATTGGAAGTTCCCATATACGTCATAGGACTCTTCCTCAATTCTTATGTTGCATATATGTTCTTACGGAATGATCGGAATCGGTTTCGGGAGTCTCGGTTGAACAGGATCATAACATACCTTGTTGGCGCATGCCTCTTATGGTCTGCTGTTTCCTGCTTCAGATACTTTGAATGGCTTGTAGATGGCGGAATGAGCACTACTTTGAACACAATTTATGCACTTCTGGCTCCGATTTGTCTTGTGTCTATATTGGGCCTCAACTTGATGCTTGCGATGGAGCGGTTTTTCGTCATGCGACAACGATCTGATATTGATACGAAAACGTATTTTTGGGTGGTTGCTGCTGCGTTTGGTGTTTATGCTGGTATCATACTCTGGGTGTTTGCGACGTCATCAAGTGACGATTCTGTTCTTCCCAACAACGAATTACAAGCGACAGTTTGGATCTGGTCTACCGCTGTATATTACATTACTGTGATTGTCGCAATCATAACGCTGTATATTTCAACCTTCTTGCATACCCGAAAAATTCTTCGAATGTATCGCCGGACTCAACCAAGTTCGGCAAAAGATGTTGTACAGAATCAAGCTCTTTTTCAAATTGAACGGAAAGTGCTGTTTTATTCCGTATGCTTCGGGCTTGTTGTCATTGTTTGCTACCTCCCTGAAATACTTATGAACGGGTGCATCATTGTCCGAATTATTGATCCACATACCCAAGGGGACTTGATAGAGGTTTGGAAGTGTGTGGCGAATGTTTTTGTGGCATGCGACAGTGTTATTACCCCGCTTTTGGTGCTGTTTGTTGGACCGAAAGACCAGCGACATGACGAAGAGAATTTGTAAACCAGATGGCAGGTTTCGTGTATAGACTCATTTACCATAGATAATAAACCATGATATATGTAAAATTAAGCAATACTCTTTTTCTTTCAGGTGTTGGTTCCGTCAATGACGTCACTACGGATATTCCACTGCAGGCAACAAAACAGCTGCAGGATAAGCTTTGTATCGAACTCTATTTTCTATCACGTGTATTTAGACTTTTGTCGTTTGCAACCCAATCTCAAGTTGCAACCGGCTAACCACATCACCGCCAAACAGAACCTATCTTCTGCTTCTCCTAGAGATTAAAATAAAGCATCCATTGAACATTTAGCAGGTAAGAAAGGGGGAGAGAGCAGAAGCGCGCAGAAGAAAGAGAGACAAAACGTCCAATGACTAAAAATAGACGCCGCCGCCAAAAGTGCTCCCAGACGGGGAATTGAACCCCGGTCGCCGCCGTGAGAGGGCGGAATCTTGGCCACTAGACGATCTAGGAGGTTGCTTACCGTGAGTGTTGCGTCACTATAAAGCTTAAGCAAAACTACATCTTTTACCATACCTCAAACCTCCAAATGACGTAGAACATGCTTTAATAGGATGCAATAGTATGTGGTTGTGAATTTAGGGCCGGCGGTCGGCCAGGAGCTACATAAAGGCCTCATTCGTATCACCAAACTGAGACACAGTTACTGTATTTCTCCAGAATGAAGCAACTAAAAAAGAAATGAAACCACTTCCTCCAAAACCCCCATTCCATCGTCGAAACGGCAGTAATAGAAGCCAAGTGGTTGTCAAACGACCCACCCGGCTCCAAATAAACTACCACCAGTATTAAAAAATAAAACTAAGAAACTCGATAACCTTCAACCAAAACCAACAGCACACACTCCATTCATGCTTGTCTAGAAGCTTTTTTTTTGTTGCTTGAGAAAGGGAACGAATGTTGGTTTGAGACGTAGTGTTGGAATGACATTCAGTGGGAGTAGAGAGCAGACTCGGAGCGAAGGACTCTTGGAAGGTTCCAGGAGAGAATGGGGCCATCTTGTCTTGGAGTCCGAGACTTGGAGTTTGGTCGGCAGACCAAGAAGAGAGCTTTTTGGTTCGAGAAAAAAGGAGCGCGCGAATATTTATACCTCTTGGTGGCGAAGAGTCAAAACAAACAAGAGTCATTTGGACACTGTGATTATGTGGTTAAGTTTTGTGAAGAAAAAAGGAATAGAGGTACTTTCTTCATTTTGGAAAATCTCTGTAAACAGTTTAGACAAAACCGTAGACAAACCCGTAGACAAACTAGACAATTAGACAAACTTTGACAAAGGCAAGAGTATGGTATGTGGGGTTGATTGTGCCTTTCAAATGGATGAAAGGGAGTCAATATTGAAGCTCTCTGCGTCTTCAACCTACTACTCAAACGAATATTCAGTCATTATTTTGACACATACTTGACTATATCGAAGTTTATTTACAAATGATTAAAAAAGAAAGTAAGGTTATTCATCCTCCTTATATTCCGGTTGACCAAAGCAACAAGAGAAGAATGACCAGCATTTTGTAGCATATGCAACGTATTCTTCTCGTTGTTGCGCTTGACCACTTAGGAGTGCTGTTGATTCAGATTGAACCACTTGAGGCTCATCATCACTTTCGATTGTTTCGGATTCAAGTAATGATTCGCCGTTTTGCTGGTTCCGACCTTCAACCTCAATCCAGTACGATGGTGTGAGTTGAGTTGAAGACGAAGTTGATGCCTGGACCTTTTCAAGTTTCTTTTCGAGGGAGAGAATGTGTTTTTCTGAGTCAGTGAGGATAGTCCACTGAGGAATCTGGGTTGTTGATTGAGTTGATTGAGGTTGTTCCATTTTCAATTGATCTCTTTTTCTACTCACCCAAAAGAAACAAAACAAATGACTACCAACACTACCAACTTGACTAAACTTGCAACCCTCGCATCCAAGCACTGGATCGACCACTTTTCAACATCAAAACTTGTCCATTCAAAAACCGGAATCAAAGTGCACATTCTCGGATCGGCAACCTTGAATCATAGTCCTTTTTCAATGCATCCATCAATACCCTGAACCATCTGAAACCTTCATTGTGGCTCTGTCTTCGCCGGCTTCAATCGCTGATTCACTATCACAATCGCAATGTTCTTGCGAGAGATCGGCTTCGAATTCAAACAAACTGGTTCCACTTGTCGCAGAAGCGGCTGCATCTGCTTACTCAGCCTCTGCAAAGGCTAAACTGGAATTTATTCATAACAAGGACTTGGATACGCGGAAGAAATGGCGAAATCTGCTGCCCTTGTAAAACAGAGAACAGAACAGACTCACCAAGACCATGTTCAAATCCTCAGTTGAATGATAATGATTCAGGTCCGTCGTTGGATGTACAGAAAGCGTCCATCCAAGACGCCAACCTGGTTCTCCAAGAACGACTCACTCATCTCTTTGAATCACATGATATTTCTCAAGATCGTTTGCGCCAATTGAAGCAAGATGCGTGGGAATTGGACGAATCTGGGAATTCTCGGAATATTGATGTTCAGTCGTTGATTATGGGTCCAGTATTTTACAGGGAGTATAATGCAATCTTGAATTCTTGGGTTAAGGAGTTTCCTGCTGCCACTGCAAGTTCGGGGTTTTTGGTATGTTTGAAGAGATTTGATGAGGAAGTGTGAAGGAGAGGAGGTGAAGACAAAAATATTGCAAAGGACGAGAATATGACTATCGAATTCGATGGAGCCAAATTAAGTCGACTAGAAAGTGAGCGGCGAGCGCTGCGAACGATTATAACTGTAGCCCCTCTCAATTCTGTGGAAACTGCCAATAATGAATCTAACGACTCTAAATACATAGATATGATCAGAAAGGCAAAGATTGATACCATCGTCGGTGGTTTGAACGTTGCCTGTTTGAAGGCGTTGAGGGATGGTCAGTCTGACAGACCCATCGCAGTTGTGGTTGACAGGAAACTTGTTGACGGTGTCGAGGACGCATTTAATAAGACATCAAAGTAAATAAAGGCTTTTACTATCATGTAATCACGCTTTTGCAAAGAGCAAGGATGCATTCGTCCCACCAAATCCAAAACTGTTTGAAAGTGCTGCACGCACTGCCTTGCCCCGTTGAGCTTCTCCTCTGATGTAATTTAACGTGAATTCTTCCGCCAGCGTTTCCAAGTTGAGGTGTGTGGGACAATATCCTAGTATCCGGGTTGAGCAACCTACGTACCCATCAAACTCAAATACTCAGGGACTACATGATACACAGACAAATAGCAAAATAGCCTCCACAGACCCAGCAGCCCCCAATAAATGCCCTGTAGCACCTTTCGTACTACTCACTGCAACACGATGCTCCCCAAAAACGCGTTTAATAGCCCTCGTCTCCGCCAAATCCCCTTGCTCCGTGGAAGTTGCATGCGCATTCACATAATCCACATCTCCGGCTTCATTCCACCCGTCTCCAACGCCCGAAGCATAGCCCTCCCAGCCCCATCTCCGTCATCAGGCGGCGAAGTATATGGAACCCATCCCTGTCAAACCATACCCCTTCAACTCCGCGTAATACGCGCACCTCTTGCTAAAGCGTGTTCCCGCTCTTCAAGAACAACGATACCAGCACCTTCACCCATCACGAAGCCGTCACGCCCGGCGTCGAAGGGCGGCAAGAGCGTTCAGGTGTGTCGTTGTATTTTGTTGCGAGTGATTTTGCGCGACAGAAGCCGGCGAGGGAGAGTGGGGTAATGGAGGATTCTGTTCCGCCTGCAAGGATTACGTCTGCGTCGCCGTGTTGGATGAAACGGGATGCGTCGCCAATTGCATGGGCACCTGTTGCACAGGCTGTTGAGACGGCGTGGTTGGGACCCTGGATTTTGGGGTACGTGGGTTGGTTTCAGTTGATGGAATCCTTCAAGTGCTCTCTCTTCCTGTTTTTTATCCAACTTTCTGATTCCGTAGTTTATATTCTTTCCTTGTTCGTCGATCCATCAAGTTCCTGAATTCATTCATTTGCAATGATTGAACGCACCATAAAGTTGTATCGAATAGAAATATTTCCAGCCGCCATATTAACGAGAGTCTTTGGCACAAAGTATGGGCTGACTTTCTTGTAGCCCTGGTTGACGTGGATGTGAGGTTAGCAAGACAAAGTGATCATAGGACTTGTAAACCTTTTCATGAAAGCTTCTGGCCGTTTCAGCAATCTCATCGAGACACCCGATTCCAGATCCAATGCAAACACCCTAGTAAGCAAGTACGCATGTTTAGATGATACACGGAAATCTTAAGTGGATGGGCTGCATACCGTTCGCTGCTTCAGCTTCACATCCTCGGGAAACCAGTTTGCATCTTCCAAAGCCTGATGGGCAGCGGCATAGGCAAAGTGCATGAAGGGGGTGGTCTTAGTCAAGTCCTAGTTGGGTACTTGATGTCATACCACCAATCCACCCAACCACCTTCAAATCAAATCAAAACAAACAAATCAAACAAACAAACAAACCGTCTTTGGCACATGGCTTTTGTGGTCGAACCCTTTCACTTGGCCAGCAACCCGCGATGGAAGACCTGCAAACGCCTCATCGGAAAGGCTGCCAATTCCGCACTTTCCTCCGATGAGCGCCTGCCACGACTGCGAAATTGTGTTGCCAAGTGGCGTGACTGCTCCAAGGCCGGTGACTACTACCCGTCGCATTCGATTTGTACTAAGTAAGTGAATTGAAAGAAAGCATTAGATTAATCTCTTCTCACACTTTGAACTCTATAAACTATGTATTCTGATTCGATGTGATCCGTCTATAGTTATGTCCTCTCCGTATATCAGCCGTCCTTTAATATGATTGGGTTATTGTAAAATCCACAAATATGATTGGAGTAACTGCAGCCTTTTGATTCGACACTGCAAAACAATACCAAAAAAAAGCATCTCACAGAAATGATCTCTCTTATCGCCCTGTCTTTGTTGGCTGTATCCGTTAAAGCAGACTTGCTCAGGACTGGGAGACTGGAATCCTGTCCAGAGTCTATTCCAATACGCGCCAGCTGTTGGCGGAGCTGTGACAGGAAACCTGTTCCTCAACTGCCTAAGGGCTCAAAACTGGATCCCACAGTGTACGCGTTTGAGTTCCCCCAATGGATTATACTCCCTTGTCCTTCAGGTACCATACCTGCTCTTTGTATTTGTGCGAAACTAACATGTTATCATAACATGTTAGCCTGACGGAAACGCTGTGATTTGTAAGTGTGCAAGACAGGACTCACCAATTATACTAACTGTTGTTGCAGATTCCTCATGGTACCAATCCAACTGTAACTACGGCCAAGGATGTGTTTCAAGCACATGTAAATACTTATTATGCGATATCTACTTGTTCTAACATCGCTATAGGGAGCACATCAACCTACAATACAAAAGCGCAAGCCATCCAACTCATGAACGGGCGATTCCAGGTTGCTCAGAACCCAAATGCAAACGCGGTATGGGACTCTGGAACTCAAGGCTCAGCGTCAGGAACGTTGTTGTGTATGCAGAATGATGGGAACTTGGTGGTCTACGACGGAAACACTGTTGTTTGGGCTCTGACACACTGATTTTTTGAAATTTCTTTTATAAATGATATACCCCCTTCGCATTGCTTTAAGAAGTAAACATGCTATTGTTTTATTTGAAAATGATGAGTGTCAAGAATTGAGTCCAAACTTGAATGATTGGTCCATCCCACCACACCGCAGACAATGCACCCCTTGAGACGTCCATAGATATGATTGGATAATCAGTCAACACTTCAAATCACATCACCGCAACAATTTGATTGGATCAAATCAAAAGACAATGACGAGCCAATAAAAGGGGCAGGCATCCAACAATGGACATCTAAAAAAAGTGTATACCCTCCCTAAAAATACATTCTCAAAAGATGCTTGTTTCCCTCCTCGTCAGTCTCTTTGCCGCGTCCGTGAATGCTCAGTGTGGGAACTTGGGGAACTGGAACCCAGTCTCAAGTTTGATGCAGTACAACTCTGCGGCTGGCAGTGCCGTCACGGGAAACACTTTCCTCACGTGTCTTGTCGCGCAGAACTGGATTCCTCAGTGTACGAGATTAAGCGCTCCTAATGGACAGTTTGCTCTTGTTCTTCAGGTATGTTTTCGAGTATTCTATAGAATCGATGAGTCTTAATTTATATCGGTTATATTTTCGTGTGAAGCCTGACGGAAACGCGGTTATTTGTAAGTTTATCCGCACTCTTGAAATCGTAGTTAACCTGACGGTCATACAGACAATGTTTGGTACCAATCAACATGTAATTACAATCAAGGTTGTGTCTCAAGTACTTGTAAGTCCCTTTGCCCTTCACGTTACGCGTATTTTGCATGTTGAACTTGTGCTTGAAGGGAGCACTGGAACGTACAACACTGGTGCAGGTGCCATTCAACTCAACAACGGAAGATTCCAAGTGAATCAACAGCCAAGCTCCCAATCACGATGGGACTCGGGAACTCAAGGGTCTGCCTCTGGAACTTTGTTGTGTATGCAGGTAAATACTATTCTCTATTTCTTTGTGATATTCTTATTAACTGATTATTTGTACATTAGAATGACGGAAACTTGGTCGTCTACGATGGAAACAGTGTTGTCTGGGCGTTGAACCGTTAATTTTGAGCTTTACTTTATTATTGGAGATCATATACCCTATTTCTACATCTTCAATACTTTTATTTCGAGAGATATTAATGTCAATATGATTGGTTATGTATTCTGATTGGGAGTAATCGCCACTTTTGATTGGTCATATATCAATTCCAGTCGAAATAGAAGCGATATAGAAGCGATATAGAAGCATAAACTCAAGAAAGAAAAAAGTACACGCCAATTACATGTCTGCCTTCGTTGTCATCGTCGCTCTATTTGCATCCACTATTAATGCGCAATGCGGAAACTTGGGAAACTGGAATCCAGTCACAAGCTTGCTTCAATATAACCCAGCATCAGGAGGTGCTATTACAGGAAACTCGTACCTTAACTGCCTCAGAGCCCAGAACTGGATTTCACAGTGCACAAGATTGTCCGCTCCTAACGGACAGTATGCGCTTGTGCTTCAGGTATGTATTGGCATTGTTCATATTCTTCGTTTTTTGAAACCCCTGAATTACTTTGTTTACGTGTGTCCAGCCGGACGGTAATGCCGTGATTTGTAAGTCAAGCTTCCCACTTTAACTTTTTCGGACTATGTCTGAGTATTGCCCCAAAACACAAATCAGACAACGTCTGGTACCAAGGAACATGCAACTACGGAAACGGATGCGTCTCAAGCACATGGAGCACGGGAACATGGAACACAGGAGCTGGAGCTATTCAACTCAACAATGGACGTTTCCAAATCAACCAACAACCGAATTCGGGCTCGAGATGGGATTCTGGAAGTCAAGGGTCTGCTTCGGGTACTCTTCTTTGTATGCAGGTAAAGTAAAACACTTAACTTTAAACTTTAAGTTAATCGAATTCATTCTTTATTAGAATGATGGAAACTTGGTCGTGTATGACGGAAGCAGTGTTGTTTGGGCGTTGAACCGTTAATTAGGACTTAGTATTGCTGAACTCGTTTTTCTTACTTTTGTCTCTTCATACCAATCAAAATGCGAATACATTGTTTAATGGAATACAATGGTTGTTTTTATAGCGATCTAATAATCAAACGGTCATTGTAGTACAATGGGCGCTCGGCAACAATGGAGTGCATCATTTTGATTCGTTGATTTGTTTCCAAATAGAAAACACGACATCAAACCGGCATTAAATTAAAACAACACTTCATCTTAACGGAAATGAAGTTCCTGGTGTTCTTATTCGCTGCTTTCGCGGCTCTGGTATCTGCAGACGGCGGGTATCCTTGCAATAACTTGGCGGATTGGAACGCAAAGTCTGTGTTTGATCAGTATCAAGACTTGCCGTATATGATGGCGACAGGTGACAGTACGGGCTTTAAGACTTGTTTGTTGGCGACCAACGCGATAACGACGTGTAAGAGGATTAGGAATCCTGCGGGGACTGCGATGCTCGCATTGCAGGTGGGTCTTTCGTTTGAGTCCACGTCTCAATCTAATACTTTTAAATTATATTCTTAAGCCGGATGGAAATGCTGTTATCTGTATGTTGTGTATCCTTCTTGCACTTTATCACTAATGTATACTGCAGACGCAATTTGGTACGCGACGACATGTAACTGGGTAATGTGAAACTAGGGTTGTCCAATTCTTAGAAGTCACCGCTTACTATATGATAGGGAGGTGGTTGTATTTCTTCCATTTGGAGTTCAGGAACATATGCCACAAACGCGCGTGCGATATGGAACAACAACGGCCGTTTCTATATTACCACAAGTGTTTACACAAACGGACCAAGCGTTTGGGATGCTGGAAAGACAGGATCGATTTTTGGGACACAGCTTTGTCTTCAGGTAACTTGCATTCCTTTAACCTTAAAACCTAATACTTTCAATATAGAATGATGGAAACTTGGTTTTGTATGATACTGGAGGTACAGTCGTTTGGGCGGCTGGGTCTCATTAATTTCTTCAGTCTTTTCTTCTGCTGTGGCTTCTGAAATAAAAATGCCATTAATATTGTTCTCTAACAATTGATTTGTATTTTTGGTGACGTTGCTGCTGGCCAATGTTCCAAAAATAGACAACACTTTAAAAGCCGTTCAACCCAGCTTATTACGTTGGCATAGAAAGTACATCTGAAAATGCGTTTCTTCAAGCTTGCTACTGTTACAGTTTTGGCTATGAGTCAAGGCACGAGTGCTCAAACCCAATGTGAAAACTTGGGCACTTCGCAGCCGTCCTGGAAGCTGAACTCGCAATATGCGAGCGTTCCAGGATACGCTATTAAGAGTGACTCATTCAAGAATTGTTTGCAGCCTTACTTTACTGCTTCTACCTGTGCGAAACTCTCCAACCCGGCGGGTACGAATCAACTCGTTATGCAGGTGCGGCTGCTACTACTTTTACAAATAACTAAACTTATATAATAGCCTGACGGTAATGCCGTAATTTATAGCGGTAAGGTTTTCATTCATAAGAATTCCGGTATAACTTATACCTATGAAATTTTAAGTCTGGTATTCCTCCAACTGCAACATGGGCGGAGGATGTGTTTCGCCAACTTGGAGTACTCAAACTTGGAACCGCCCTGGTTGTCTTTCCGTGTGCAGGATGGCCAATTCGTTCTTTCCACCCAAGATTTGAGTGGACAAATTATTTGGCGCGTTCCTGGGTATGCTTCGACTGGGGCTTCACAACTTTGTATGCAGAATGATGGTAATCTTGTTCTTTACGTTGGCGATGTTGCTGTTTGGGCGTCTGGAACCTACCACTAAATGTGTTGGTCTAACGAATTTTGCGGATTTCAATGTTTTTTTTTGCTTTGTCTCTTTGTTGCTGATGGTGGTGATTAAAATAGTGAGATGAAGGAAGTGATTGGGATTGGTTATTGATTGGTCAAGTAAAACAATGAATAGTACCAACCCGAATTCAACCTTTTAGAAAAACTATTCTTGCATATTATTAAATGCCTTCATTAACCGTCCTTGTCCTCGTTGCGTTAAGTGGAATCCAAGGAGCTCTCGCTCAAACATGTGAAAACCTTGGAAGCTGGCAGCCATCGTGGAAGCTGAACGCGCAATACACGAGCACACCAGGATACACCATCAAGGGAGATTCATTCAAAAATTGTTTGCAGCCTTACTATTCTGCACCACCTTGTGCAAAACTCAGTAATCCTGCTGGAACATCACAACTCTTGATGCAGGTTCGATACATGTTATTGTTCATTAAGCTGGTTTTAATCTTAAATAATTAAGCCCGATGGTAACGCGGTTATTTACAGTGGTTAGTTGATACCTTTTTGCTTCCCAGAACTTACCCTTTTCAATAGTTTGGTACGCAACAAATTGTAACCAAGGTCGTGGCTGTGTCTCGCCAATTTGGAGTTCTCAGACATGGAACAAGCCAGGTCTCTCGTTTCGTGTTCAGGATGGTCGTTTTGTTCTTTCAACAACCCCAGATTTAAGTGGACAAGTTGTTTGGGGTACCAAAGCAGGATCTGTCGCTGGTACGCAACTGTGTATGCAAAATGATTCGAATTTAGTTTTGTACGATGGAGCTACCCCGGTTTGGGCCAGTGGAAATTAACCCAAGTTATTGCCTTTTTTTTTTTAAAAAAATGTTCGATGATACCCAGCCTTAACATGGCGAATAAATTGTTCTCTGAGTTTTGATTCTTCAATAATAAATCTGCAGAGTAGACTTGACAAATCTGCTCAAAAATGGACCAATCAACCACAGGACTTCCCAAACGAGGAAACGCCGGCGGAGGACGGTGAGTTTATTTATGTCAACTATTAAGCTTAATTACTTCCAGCCTCGGTGGGGGATTCCTTGGGCTTGCAATGACAGCACAAGCAGCAAACTCAAACCACTTCGAAGCACCTTCAATCCGATCGAAAAACGCGCTTCAGTCACACACAAACACAAACTCGACAGCGGCCGCAATGATGCAATCGCAGCGCCTTCCTAAACAGGCTTTCAGGTTTGACAGCTCGAACCATGTCGCAGATATTCTAAGATTGCCAAACAGTTCGATGGCTGCTTCCCATTCAACGGCCGTGGTGTCGGGAACCAAAAGCATGGCTGGAGTCGCACTTGCTCAGAGTCAGCCTTCGAATGTGACAGTGCTGGATGAGGAAGGGAATGATGTCACGCCAGTCAGTCTCCTTGCCACAAAGGGAGGCCACTTTAAGCATCCAATGATGCAGGGCATGGACATGATGAGTGCGGTGAAGGAGAGTGTGTCGGATGTTCTGAACGAGCTGGAATCCATGAACATGGCTTCTTGGAACAGCTCGAATTTTGGTGGAAGACACAGCGCGTCGGCGAATAGTCGTGCGTCTGATATCTCTGAATCTGATGACAAGGACGACTCGGCGTCAGTTTCCAGTTCGAATGAATCACTTCATGGTTCGTATAATTATTACGTTTTATTGGGTTTTCTCAACTAAAGCTGTTAATCAGGGGTAAATCAGGATGGAAAAGCCGAAGCTGTGAAAGGATCGAGTGACAGTGTCGACAAGCGTGTCAACAAGATTGACCCGCAAGACAGCCACAAAATCCTTCATATTCGCCTCAAAGAAACGGAAAATATCATCTTATTGAATTTGCCGTCACTCGCCGTTTGTCCCGACTTTCTCGAAGAGGTTGCGAAAGTGAAGGAAGCAAACTCGAACTACACAGAAGTAAAGCCTATCACACGATGGATCAACTACTAAATCTCTCTCGCTAGCTTTGCGCAACAAAAGCCAACAATGAAAACTTCACCGACCGTGGAATGCAAACGATCAATGCACCGAAGAAGAACAAAGATGTCCAGGCATCTGGTCCCTCGTTCGCGTCGTCTGAATGCCAGGCCTCTCAATGGGATATTTACGATGCATACAACACAAATTCTGGATCAGTTCGACCGGAAGAACAGTTAAGTCTCACACACTCTCTCTAACTGACACAACTAATACGTCTTGCTTTTCCAGCGAATCACATATTGGGACCGAAGATTCTTCAGCTCAAGGATCTACAAGCGCTACTACCATCGCAAATCAACGAGCTCTCTCCCAGATGCTTGCCGCGGGATCTGGATCTATCGCTGCTATCCGGTCCAATTACGCGTCCACACAAATTGCACAATCAATGTCGATGGATGGTTCCGAATCAGAACGCTATAGTACGACTGGTCCCGGAGGTATGGTTGGTGAAGGCGGAGAGTCACAAACGGATTCAAGTGAAAAGGATGCTGCTTTATTGGCAACGGTGAGCTGAAAACGCGGGAGTTAACGAAAACCTGACGAAATCTACGATTAGCTCGACCAAGATAGTTTAAAACATTCTCTTCTCATTATGGAACGCGCTGTGGTCGGAAACAACTACGAGAACAAACTCATCATGTATCGAAACATCCAAAAGCCTCAAGACTTGCCTCCATCTGCACGACCCAAGACCAAAGATTCCGGAGAAGAAGGCGAAGATGAAAACGATGAAGGTGAATTGATTCCTCTCTTTATAGTTCGACCCGTTGATGTCTTTTTTTTTCGCTACAGAAATCATTGAGGACGACGAAGAAGAGGAAGAGTCATATGGAGCACACATTCCAACTTTGAATGCATTGTGGTCGTATCGATGTGAAGTTACTCGAGGTAGATCTGTCATGTATTTGGCGTGGAACAAAGAAAACGAAGACATCCTGGCTGTGGCGTATGGAGAGAATAAGCATGCCGCGTCTCCACATTTGGGTCTGTTGCTCGTTTGGTCTTTGAAGAATCCCGAGGTAACCTAAGACTTCAACTGATTTTAGCTCATCAAAGCATTTTAGTGGCCGGAACGTATCTATAGATCGGCTCAACCAGTTACATCTGTTGACTTCTCAAAGTTCACTCCAAACCTTCTTGCCGCTGGTTTCGCTGATGGTCGAATTGCAATCTACGACGTGCGTCAAAAGACGGATGCAGCAGCTCTGGACAACAGGTAAAACAAACCATTGCGTACTTCTCTTATATCTTACGCGCACTAGTCACATTGCTGGAAAGCATCGTGACCCAGTATGGGAGTTGAAATGGATCGAACGAGAACATGGAATGGGTGACGATCAGGCCAAGGCTGAGTCTTTGGTCTCGATTTCTACCGATGGTCGGGTGTGTCAATGGCAGATCCGCAAAGGATTTGAACATGCAGGTAGGGCACTCTGACTTAATTGGGTGTAACGACGCTTACATTGATTTCCACAGACCTTATGGTTCTGAAACGTGTAACCAAGCAAGCACCTGAAAGCGGAACCGGCGCACATTCAAGTCGAGAGGGTAGTGGATCGCATGGAAAAGCTTTGATTTCTCGACAGGCGGGAGGACTCTGTTTCGATTTCAACTCAAAAGACCGAAACATGTAACAACACCTTTCAACTCCACATTATCACTAATATTTTACTTTACGTAGATATATTCTTGGAACAGAAGACGGTCACATCCACCGCTGCTCCGTCTCATACAACGAACAATACCTGCAGACACAATTCGGACACACAGGACCAGTATACAAAGTCAAGTGGTCGCCCTTCTTACCAAATGTATTTTTGTCGTGTTCGGCGGATTGGACTGTGCGGTTATGGGATTCGGAAGAGGAGTCATGTGCTTTCAAGTTCCAATCTGGAAAAGTGAGTTCCGGGTTCAGTCTTTTATGCTAAGAATACAATGTAGGACGGAATCACAGACATTGCATGGTCCCCAACAAACGCGACCATGTTCAGTTGTGTCTCAAACGATGGTCGTCTTGAAGTCTGGGACCTCAAGCATTCAGTACTGGATCCAATTGTTATCCACACTGTTTTGGATCGACAGTTGACAAGTCTCATTTTCGGGTCAAAGTCATCGTGTATTCTCATTGGCGATGATTCTGGATCTGTGACCGTGTTCAACCTCAAGAAACCTGCGTCCTCATCAAAGAGACACGAAGTTCCTGATGTTGCTCTTACACCAGAAGAACAGGCAGCACAACTAGACTCTGTGTTGAAGAACAGAAACCAAATGGCAAAGCCGTCCGAATAATAACATCTTCCACCTTTTCAATCTGATAAATAATAAACTCAAAATAGATGAATCGTAAGATGCAAAGTCAACATAACTTTTTATTTTTTTTAAGTCAAAGGCATTCCTCCCCCGAGGAACAAACTGCGATATTAGATACAGTTTAAAAACAAGTTATCAGATGGGCGATATTTAAATCTCCTCAGCAGGAGCTTCACCCTGAGCAGCGCGCATGTGCTCTTCCAAAACGGCAACAGCCTCGTTCACCTTTCCAACAAGGGCCTCTGGGGACTCAAGCAAGTGCAAGAGCTCTCCGTTGTCCATCTCAAGCAACATTCCAGTAACCTTTCCGGCCAATTGACGGTTCTGCTGCTGGATCAATGGGAAGAGAGCCTCTCCGAGCATACGCTTCTGGGTCTCAGCTGGCATAGAGGCCAGGGTAGCAGCGTTCAAGGCTGGCTTGATTGGTCCTCCAGCTGGTGGAATACCTCCCATCTGTTGTGGCATGTTACGGGCGTTCTGGCCAAACTTGTATCCTGGGCCCATGTTTCCACGGCCACGTCCGGCAGCTCCCATTGGGTTTGGTGGACCCATTGGGCGTCCCTGACCCTGTGGTGGGACTCCTGGAGCTCCTGGCATCATTGGACCGGCACGGCCTGGACCCTGTGGACGCTGACCGCCACGGCCTGGCTGACCTGGGAACTGGTTCATTGGTGGCATACCTGGCTGGGCTGGGAAGCCTGGCTGGTTTGGAGCCCAACGTGGACGTGGAGCCATGTTTGGTGGGAAGAAGACACCTCCACGCTGTTGCTGTGGAGCCATACCGTTTGGTGGTGGGTAGAACATTCCTGGGAAGCCAGCTGGCATTTGCTGCTGCATACGCATCTGAGCGCGCTGCTGCATCTGAGCAGAGAGCTGAGCACGACGAACGTCCTTTCTCTGGGCGAGGGCAACGTAGATTGGCTTTCCGTTGATGAGCTTTGCGTTCATCTCAGTAACAGCCTTGGTAGCCTCGTCAGGGGAAGAGAAGCAGACGAAACCGAATCCACGAGAGGTTTGCTTGGCATCGTCGAACATGACCTTGGCGGAGGTGATGGCACCGAATGGAGCAAACTCAGTTCTCAACATCTCATCGTCGATGGTGTCGTCGAGGTTCTTGACGTACTAGAGCGGAAGGTCAGTACCGTCGACAGAAAAACAGGCCAAGAATGCATACCAAGTTAACACCCTGGTACTTGCTCATCTTCTCCTCACGCATCTTCTCGTACTCCTTGCGCAACTCCTCCTCACGCTCAGCCTTCTTCTTGGCACGGCCGACGTAGATTTGCTTTCCGTTAATCTCCTTCTCGTGCATCTCCTCAACAGCCTTGCGGGCATCCTCGTGCTGCTCGTAGTTGACGAAACCGAAACCCTTGGAGGCACCGGTCTCATCACGAGTGATGACAGCAGAGACAATAGCTCCGAAAGCACCGAACATGGTGTTGAACTCCTCGTCAGTAACTGCCTCGTCCAAGTTCTTGACGTAAATGTTGGTGAAACGTCCACGAGCCTCCTCAATCTTTGAGATACGCTCCTTACGTGGAACGTGGAGACCGACGTAAACCTGCTTGTCGTTCAAGAGCATACCGTTGACGTGCTTGATGGCAGACTCGGCAGCCTCCAAGGTCTCGTAGTGAACGAAACCGTAACCCTTGGAACCACCGTTCTCGTCAAGGGCAACCTTGCAAGACAAGATGTTTCCGAAGGCGGAGAAGGTGTCGTGGAGAGCCTTGTTGTCGATGGACTCGTCCAAGTTCTTGATGAAGATGTTTCCAGTTCCGGCTCTGCGGAGGGATGGGTCACGCTGGGACCACATGATACGGATTGGGCGGCCCTTCAAGACAGTGTAGTTGAGGGTCTCCATGGCACGCTCTCCAGCCTCCAACACATTGTGGTAGTTGACGTAGGCGTATCCGAGGGAACGACGGGTAACAGCGTCACGGCAGACACGGATGGAAGCAACTGGTCCAATCATGTTGAAGAGGTCAAAGAGCATAGCCTCAGTGACAGATGGGTCTGAACAAGAATTGAGTTAGTGACTGATGTAGAATGCGATGCAGTCTCCATATTCCCACTTCCATCTGACAAATCTTTGTGTTCCTTGTTCAGTTTCAGGTTCCACAGATGTCCAGTTTCACATCACATCCCGTCACAGCTTCCCCACCACTCCGCCCGCCCTTCCTCAACACACCCAGATTCGAAGTACGCACCCAATTCACCGACGTAGAGCGAGGACTGTGGGTTTGGCACGGCCCCAACGACGCCTGGTGGAAGCTGACCAGGGGCAACAACTGGGTCAACAGCAGCAACAGGGGCCGCAGCAGCAACTGGTGCAGGAGCAGCAGCAGCAGCAGAAGTAACAGGAGCAGAAGACATATTTGGTTTTTGTGGGTTTTTTGAAGTAAAGAGTACTGTTTGGGTTTTGGGTTTTTTTGTTTTTTTTTTGAGGGGGAAGAAGAGCCTTTGTTTTTTCTGGAAAGGGAAGGTTGTTAGTGTTTGGTTTGATGAAGGAGGGAAGCAGGAGAGGCGGTGGATGGCCTAGGGGCCGATGGCAAGGGTGAAGGTATGAATCGTCGCTCACTTTTTGACTTTGGGTGAAGAAAAAGAAAGCTATTTTTGGCTCGACAAAGACAAATATTCCGATTGCCCAACAAGCTTTCTTTCCTGGTTACCTGCGTTTCACTCGTGTTTCATTAATCGAGTAGTTTGATACATTGAATACCTCCTAGAAATCCGAGGCCTCAATGTTGCTCATTCCGCAAACCCCGAAATCCAAGCAGATCTGATGAGAAGTATATAACGCGATAAAACAATATACGATTTTATTCACAATCTCTACAATTCTTAGACAATCTTACTAGTGTTGGATGGCAACAAGGTGAAAGACTGAAAAACAGATTCATCAATAGCCTTCATAGTCTTGGCTTCCTCCTCTGAAGGCTTCGCAATCACTACTGGACAGTGACAGTGGTGCGCACAATAATCGGAAACACTTCCAATGAAGCCTCTAGATAATGCATCAGCGCCTCTGCTTCCAACAATCAAGGCAGTGGCGTTCAACTGAGCAACCTCACGAACAATGCTCTCTTTGGTGGAGACATACGATGGGTGGATGGAAACAGCCTTGTAAGCGTATTCCTTGGATGCCAAAATCTTGGCGTATTTGGTCAACAATGCGTGGCTTTCGTCTTTGGCAGACGCGGGATGGACAATTGGTTCGGCTGGGGCTAAGGGAGCATCAAGTCCTGAATTGATGCCAAGTGGGGCATTCTTGTGGTGCTGGACGTTCAACAGCAGAACGTAATCGTCTTGGCGGAGGTAGTGCTCGAGAGCCCAGTTGAATGCGTACTCGGAAAACTTGGATGAGTCAAGGGCGATGGCAATTGTTCGCTTGTATGGGGCAGCGCCTTGAGTCTCGGTGGAGTTCTGGATCTCGTCGACAGTCATCTTAATTATTGTTGTTTGGCTTTTTGGTTTGTTTTTTGTAGAGGTTGGGGTGAGGTGGGTGTTGCGTTTTATAGGATAATCTCCATGTGCGGAGTGAGTCAAAGTTGCCTTTCGTTACACACTTGAGTCACAAGTGGGTGTTCGACGCCACCGAGAACCCTTCTTTGTCGAGAATTCTTTATTTTCGTTATAACAAATGAGACTCAAACTGTATTAAACGTGTAGAAGCAAGAACGCGGCCACCAAAATAATCCAATGAACTTTCGTAATTTTAGTGGCGCTGGTCGTTGCAGTCGGGGGATTGGTTTGCGCAAACAATACTCCTCCGTCGTTCCAGAACTTGCATTTGGTCAAAGTATCGGCACCGACAGTTTCCAAAACTCCTGAAAGTCCCTCATCGATCACAACAACCTGTCCACCGTTATTAAATGGTGGCCACTTGAAACCAACAGAAGTGCTGGCATCAGGCGCACCGCCAAATATGAAGTTTGTGTAAGCAGCAATCAAAGCTTGTGCCACTTTCTGATCGGAGGGAGTAAGTAACGTCTTATAATTCCAAACAAACTGAAGTTCCGCGGAGTGAAAAACACCCAGATTTTGTAACGCTGAACTAGCGAGTAACGAAGGGATAATATTGAATCGTGCACGATATATAAGCGACGAATTCTGAGCGGAAGATGCTGCCACCGCCGAAGTGTGAATGGGACAAACGTAAAACGCATCACCTAGCGCGTCTGCTGCTGCTTCGAAATATGGCTGATATGGTCCGACTGACTGGTACGCCGAAGGAGGATAAATGACTTGGACTTGGTTTAGGGCGGATGCATTCAAGAAGGAAAACTGGGTTGCCTCAAATGAAAGCGCAGCCGAAGGACTTGGATAGGCTTTAAAGAGAGCTGAGAAGAGTGTGCCTTCGTTTGTGTTGTACATCCATATAATGGGAATATTTTGAGCATTTCCGGAGTAAACAGTCAAGAGAGGAGGCTTGACCAGGTATACTCCGTCAACAACAGGAAGATAGAGAGTTGGAAGGGAAGTGGCGGCTGTGGCAAGTGCAGATGCTGAGGCGTTACGAAGACAAGCAAGAACTCCGGAACTTGGGCAATTCAAATTGGATGCGAGAGTGTTGTAGTAGCTTTGGAAGTTGGCGACGAATCCAGTGTTCAGGTTGACAGATCCAGATTCCATGATGGCTTGTTGGAAGAGTGGAGATGGAGAAAGCTTGGCAGCCATATGGAAGTGGACTGAGCGTGCACCAGCAGATTCACCCCAGGCTGTCACTCTTGCTGGATCACCTCCAAACTTTGCAATGTACTTTTGGACCCATTCGAATGCCGCCTTTTGATCCAAAAGACCTGCATTCAAACTCCCTTCCTTGCGAAGATCCTCAGAAGCAAGAAAACCAAAGTATCCGAGACGATAGTTGAAAGTTACAACGATTGGACGTTTCCCTTCTGGTGCTCCTTGAATGAAGTTTGTTCCATTGTAAATTTGACTTGCCGACGAACCCTCAGTAAAATAGCCACCGTAAATCCACACCACAACTGGAAGAGGGGACGAAGAACTCTCCAAGGGAGCCCAGACGTTGATTGTGAGACAGTCTTCAGAGAATCCAGTGGCAGGACCCGAAATTGGAATGCAAGAACTTCCAAACGACGTTGCCTGGATCAGCGTAGAGGCTTTGAGCGGAGGTTGTGGCGGCTTAAAACGAAGAGGTCCAACTGGAGGGGCTGCGTATGGAATTCCGAGGAACGAAGCAACTGTGTCTTGAGTGGAGCCCTATTAATAAGATCGGTCAAGACGAGAAAGGATTTCTAAAGTGAGTCGATGATTCTTACTTGAATAGTTGCGTAGTCAAGGGTCACAGTCTGTGCAGATGCAAGAGCGATGAACAAGGTGAAAACTGAGAGCATCTTAAAACTCTTAATTTTAAGGTTGTGAAGACAAAAGCAGACTCCATTTCTTGGCATTCAATCAAAAACATTATTTTCATAATTCAATATAACATCGTGACGCATCCAAGTACTTTTATTATTCTTCAACAATAAAATTTGATGTCCTTCGGTTCTAAGATGGGTAAATCCAAGGTAGCTAGGAAATTCCACGTAGACTCACCCCAAAAAATTATTGCACAGCAGTCCCTTTGTTATACGATTTTTATGAAGTCCATATCTTGAATGTTCAATGGAAGAAGCTTTCAGCGTTCTCAATTTGATGCAACTTTGACTCACAATCCAACAACTTGGAAAGCCACTTTCAAATAATTCACTCAAAAAACACACGAATGACTGCAGATATCCAAGCTTCAGAGCCTTCAACGCCTGAAAAGCGCATCATTGCAATCGCTTTGGATGCTTCCAAGTTTTCTGACTACGCCTTCCACTGGGCTCTCGATCACTACCTCCGTCCCAGCGATCACGTCCTCCTTCTAAATGTACAGCAACACGCAAGCGCATATATTGCCGGTAACATCCTCATCCACGACCCTTTCACTCCCGTCGATACAACCACCAGTCTGTCTCCCAAAGACGAAAGCCACGCTCTTCTCGCGCGATACGTGAGAATACTCGAATCCAAGAAATCTGTTGCATCGTTCAAGGCGGTTTCAATCCATCCGTCGTATGTGTCCATCAAGGAAAGTATCGTGCGTGAGGTGGCTGTTTTGAAAGCAACGGTGTTGATTGTTGGGAGTCGCGGATTAGATGGAATGAGTCGAGGATTTTTAGGAAGTGTGAGTGATTACTGTGCTCATCACTGTCATTGTCCTGTCGTGATTGTGAGACCTTCGGAAGAGGATGTCAAGAAGTTTGGTACCAGTTTTGAAGTTGCTGCTATGGCTGCCAGAGGCCCATTTTGAAATTATTTTATCTTTTTGAAATTAAATCATCATTTATATAGCGTGGAAATAAAGTGAAGCATGCTTCACTTTGTTCTTTGCCCCATAAGCCAACAAATCAACTGTATTTACAAAGAATGCAGAATCTCGAAGTAAAAGAAACATCTACATCAATCCGACACGACTTGCGAGCTTCAAGGAATCCCCACGATTCATGCTCTCCTGCTCCGCCTCCTCCAACACCAACAATTCCTCTGGAGTAGGTTTCACAACCACCACGGAACAAGAACAGTGGGTAGAACAGTAATCCGAGGTTCTTGGCATGAGGGTTTTCGTCAACGAACGTGAAAGGGTTGGACCCCGCGATCCCATCAATAACACATCCGGCTTGACTTCGTTCATGTACGAAACAATAGTTTGCTTCACTTTTCCAGCGAGACTAATACCCCTACTTCGAAACTAAAATAGTTTGAAATCATTCGTGTTAGTTCCATCACATTCGGATCTTATCGGGAGCCTATCACTTCAGTCTTACCTCGTGTTCAGCGAGGATGTCCATGTATCCACTCAACAGGTCTTTGCTAATTTGGACGAATCCGTCCATAACTTTCTTTGAGTAATCGGTTGTACGGAGAGAGAGAGGCTCAGAAGCTGGTGTTCGCACATGCACGAGGAGGACAATGTCTGTTTCTTGGAGGTAGTTTTTGATTGCCCAGGTTACAGCGTATTCAGAGAACTTTGATTCATCCTGTTTTTGGGTGGACGAGGAAGGGTTAGGAGGCATAATAAGGGGAATGCTTCGAGGCAGTTAGTACCACTGTTATAGCAACTCTTCGCTGGGTTGGAATGGATGACGATGTTTGGAACAGGTTCTGGACTGTCTCAGAAGGCTCGATT
This sequence comes from Rhizoclosmatium globosum, assembly GCA_002104985.1. Taxonomy (NCBI): domain Eukaryota; kingdom Fungi; phylum Chytridiomycota; class Chytridiomycetes; order Chytridiales; family Chytriomycetaceae; genus Rhizoclosmatium; species Rhizoclosmatium globosum. The sequence continues at coordinate 27,632 of MCGO01000286.1, forward strand.
GTGATGGTGTCGGTGGCTGACATGCTTTTGTTTTTGGCGAATGAATTTTGAGTTTCGGTTTTGGGCGGAGCAACTGTGACTCGGTACGCCACCTTGATTGAACGAATAGTTTAACATGAATAGATGGAGTAGTGGTATTAATAATTGATCTCTTCTGCTGGATTCCGTGGGCATGGTTCACCCGTAAATAATCCTGAAATAAACAAGAATTACTAAACAATCATTGCGTTTATTAAATGAGGTCAATTAAAGCTAACATCTTTCGATTGGAAGAAAAGCGATTGCGTCTTTGTCAGAAAAGGCACAAGCCACTCCCACTGTCCCACAGCCACGAAAGTTCTAGTCCAAAAACGGCATGCACCACAACATTGTTGTCTTGGGCGATGGAGCCGTTGGAAAGACTGGTGAGCTTCAGATACTAGTAACTACCTAGTGAAGCAGATGGCGGTGGATTCGGCAGTGGCTCCAGCTCGTTCCCAATTGCCAATTACCCCATGTGGCTTCGTCACTCATCAGAAACAACATTGAGTGATCGTTGTGACGATGCCTCATATGACGGACCTGCGAGTGATGTGGTTCTCCGACGAGATCCTGATCACACATCATGTGGTTTCGGCAGCCTCACTACCCAAACCTCCTCACCGCGCAACCCTTCAAACTTGCACCAAACAATATCAACTAATACCTGCATAATAGCTCTCACAAGGCAGTTCTGTCTAAACAACTTTCCTGAGGTATTGCTCGATAACAGTGGATGAAACCCCAATAACATCACCTTCCCTCAAAAACAAAAGGCATACGACCCAACAATCATAGACACCTACGTCAAAAAAGTGCTTATTGACGGCGACGAATGCGAACTGGAAGTCTTTGACACGGCAGGCCAAGAAGAGTTTATTGGGATGCGGGATCAATACTTTCGGGAAGGAGACGCCTTCCTCCTCGTTTATTCTGTAACTTCACGGGCCTCCTTTCAGTACATTAAGGAATTCAGAGCACAATTGCTGCGCATTCGAGAAGCATCTTCAGTCCCGATTGTGATTGTGGCGAACAAGTTTGATCTCTACAACGAAAGAGAGGTTTCAACTCAGGAAGGGGCTGAATTGGCGAGAGTGCTCAAATGTGAGTTTGTGGAAACATCGGCAAAGACTCGGTACAATGTTGAAAGGTGAGCGTGTATGGAAAATTGATGGAATGTGTTATCGGATGACTAACCATAAACTAATTAATTTAGTGCCTTCTATATCGCTGTTCGTGCGCTTCGAAAACGTCCAGTTGTCGTTAAACAAACAAAGAAGGATTGTATCATTATGTGAACACTGTAAATTTCCGTTCATTCTCCTTTCCCCATCCATTTCATCGTGTATTTAACTAAATAAAGAGTTCTTGTTTTTTCACTTCTTTATTTTAAGATATACACAATAATAGTTCTCATGCCAAGGGACCTGCTGCGGCAAGTGCAGCAAGTGGACCATCACTCACACCACCAAGTGGATACGCACCAATAATACCCATACTATTCAACTGCTCAGTAGTTGGCTTCACAATCAAAACAGAACAATGGCAGTGATGTGCGCAATAGTCAGAAACACTTCCCAACAACGCCCGTGACACCGCATTCAACCCGCGCGACCCAATAATAAGCGTATCAACCTTATTCTCGTTCACGTAGTTGGCGATAACCTCCTTGGTGTGGCCATACAACCCATGGGCCTTGACATTGAATCCTTTCGCGGTGAGGATATCGAGCTGGGACTCGAGGAGTTCGCGGGATGCCTTGACATATGCGTTCTCGATTTTGGCAGAGTACTCGTTGTAATTGACGTCGTTGGCTGGGGGGATGACGTATGTTGGACGGACGTTGATGAGAATCACGAGGTCGTCTTTGTGGAGGTAGTGTGTGGAGGCCCATTGAACTGCGTGTGTGGAATATTTGGAGTTGTCAATTGCGATGGCGATGGTTCGCTTTGGGGATTGGTCGTTTGTTGGAGCGGGTGTGAGCTCGATGGTGGTTTGCTTTTGGGCTTCTGAGGCAGACATTTTTTGGATTTTTAGGTTACTTTCGATGGTAAAGTTGGAGGGGAAGGTTGGCTCAGGGAGTCGGGTTTTTATATGTGGTGGCGAATCCTGAGTCATTAGTGTTGTGACTCACCGTATATCTTTTTGCATTCAGTATGTGTACGACGGTGAGCCATGTGCAATTTTAACATAAATTAAACGACAAATAGGTATAAGTATTGGGAGCCTTAGGAAGTATGTGTAGAATGATGTTGAGCACAAAAGGTGAAAGTGAAATACATCTATACATCAAGTCCGACACATTAATTCGGAAATTAATGCGTCTCTAGAGACAGTCTCAAAATGCGGACAAAGGTTGAGTGCTTTTGACAAAATTGCACAGCCACATCCAGCCACAACCAGCCACGGGACGGAACCCATATAACTGCTAAGGATTTCCCAAGGAACGACAATTGAAAAAACTGTATGCACATCCTACCACTGCTCTCCCTCCTTCCACTCGCATTGGCCATCCAAGGCACCGAGTTCGACATCTGCGTCGCATCACGCTCATCCGGTCTCAGCGACATCAGCGGAGTCCAACGCCGCTTCGGAACAGACTGGACAAAAGACAACTGGACAGTCCAAGTCGCCCCGACACCCCACTCACAAGCCGTAAAGCCAAAAGACTCCGACATCGTCATCCGCACCACAAATTACATATCCGAAGAAGGTCCCGTAAACCTCACATACTCATGCCTCCAAAACGTTCCCACGGGCTCGTATGCAAAACTGACAAAGGTGATGCAGATCCCGAAGGAGCAGGTTTCCGCTGTGGACGATGGAGTTGTTGCGGTTGATTATTATGTGCACAATCCGTTTTTTATGGCGGATGGGGCTATTGTTGAGGATGATGCGTTTTTGGATAATTTGGCGGAGACGGCGAGTGTTCCGCTTGGGTATGAGTTTGTGAATTTGACGTTTGTGGATGCGAAGGGTGGGGTTGTTGCGTGGTTTCTTGATGATAATGGGGGTGGGAATTATAGTACGGCGAAAGGAGTTAGTTCCAGATATATTTATGTTCCGGAGGGTACACGATCGATTAAGGCTGAAATTTATGGGTCTGTTGGGTCTCCGCAAGATACTTTGCCTTCCAGTTTCTGTATTGGAAGATATTCTGTTTTCACTTGTAAGTTGTATTTCGTGTTGGTCGTTGGATCTTTAACAGTTTGAATAGACCAGTTTGACATCAAGTTCCGTGACCGAGTTCAAAAGATTGTGAATGTCACTTTCATTATCTGTTTGGCTTTCATTGTACTTGTCCCTCTGGCGATGCTCGTTGAAACTCGTCGTTACGGAAAGAATGCATTGTAAGTCGTATCAACATTACCCTCACTCTCATCTTTAACTCTTTTTTCAATATAGGAAAATGATCGACCTCGTTCACACTCAAGGATCTCGCTTGATCCGAGGAATGTTCTTTTCCCTCTGCGTATCGTTCCTGTATGCGACATATCAGTGGCTTACAGCAAAGAAGGGATCTCCTTACACTGTGATGCCGGTATTTAGTGGTATCGACTCCCAAAAGCTTGCTTCTTCGCATGCAGTGAAAGCTGTCAAGACTCCCGTTTTCATGCTTTGTTTCTTGATTATTGGTCTCATGTTCTGGCCAATCGCCATGTGTTACGGACACGTTAACGAAGGTTCTCGTCTTGCTGCGGTGTTGGGATTCTTGGCTGTTTTCAATATTGCGATCTTGCGTGGGTCTTTGCAGTATTTGCAAATGAATCCTTTAGATAGCGTGGCGATTGTTGTCTTTTATCACTGTAAGTTCGATTGAATTCACGTCTACAAGTTAAGCTAACTCTTTCCCGTCACAGTGATTGAGCTTTTCGCGTTTATCGCCATTACCGTATACTTTGCCGTCAGCATCGCCCAACCAGGTCGTTTCGAAAGCTACATCCGCAAAACATACTTCCACAACGCCATCCACGTAACATCCCTCCTCCGCAAAATCACCAACTCCGAACCCCCGAAAACCCCACCCCCAAAACCCTCAACACTCCTCTCCACCCTAAAATCCAAATTCACAAAACTCGACGTCCGCCCCATCTGGATCCGCGGCCGCGAACTCAAATCCGAAACAACAACCACCTTCCTAAAAACCTCACTCACACACGCCCCCGTCCGCCTCATCTCCCTCTTCTTCATGATCACGCTGTTCACATACACAGACATGGTCCTCTTCGTCTCCAAGATCTTCAGCGGCTCCCCGCGGATCGCGTGTGTCCTCGGGACGTCGTCGACGCTCATCACACGGGCTTTTGACACCGTGTTTCAGGTGCTTGAGGAGATTGGGCAGACGCAGTTGTTTGGCGAGAGTGTGAGGGAGTCGTTGGGGGATTTGGTGGGGCTTGGGAATATGGTTGATTTGTTTCAGAGGATGGTTCGTGGGAGTTGTGTTTGCGCGTGTTTGATGACGGGGGGATACTTGTGTTTAATGTTGTGGATTTGGCGATGACTGTCCGGCGGGATGTGGGGAGACTGCGGAAGGGGGATTATGGGTTTTGTTGGAGGGGGAGATGGGGGTTGTTAGTTCTGCTTTCGCGAGTCAGTTTATGGGGATTCAGATTGGGTTTGCGTTTATCGGAACGCTTTGTGAGTTGATTATTTGTGCTTTTGTGGATTGGATTCTAATCTGGTTTATTATTAGGGACCTTATTCTGTTGTATGTTGATTTGCTTCCTCCTCGCGTGTTTCTTCTCTGTCGAAAAGCTTCGTCGTTTCTTGTGGGACTGGTTGATGCAGAATGGATTCATTTTAATTGCTGTTGTGGTCTCTTACATCCTTGGAAAGATTCAGCAATACGTTGTCAACCGTTTCTTCGTCGCTCACTATGAGGTCAAGGTTCCCGAAAAGAACAAGGTTGCTCTTGTTAGCACCAAGTTCTGGCTCAAAAACATTAACAAATATAATCAGATGGATTGTAAGTCTTTGTTTGTGTCTGTACCTTGATTCTAACTGTAGACACCAAGACCTCTTTTTGTTCCCGAATCTTATCAATGGTCTCACTACATTCTTGGGTCAAATCATGACTACTTTTGTTGCCTCATTCATTTTCTCGTATCGTCTCGATAAGCGTGGCTTGATGCCCATGTTTTCCAAGTATTCTCTTTACCTGTCTTGGATCCTTCAGGAGCACCACCACAACAGTAAGTCTTAGAAGGATCTCAACGGGTTCAACTTAACTTTTCTTTTTGCAGATCCAATTGTTCATGTCGCAGTCAAACTCTTGCGTGACTCTGTCCTGCCAGAGAACCTATCCTCCATTCACGCGTTCACGAACCCTAAACAAAGAGGCACAAAAATCACACGTCAGAACACAGTCACATCATTCCGTTACCTCATCTCTGATGAAGAGAATAAGGGCACCTCCACTTCCTTGAACTCTGCCTCTAAACGCGCACGCACAAGATGGTTCCTCGCATACACACTCATCAAGAACCCAAATTTGTCAGGATACAGAAAACAACGCGTCCAGGAAACGTTGTTGGCTGAGTGGGTCAGTATGAACGAAGCTAAGCGCATTCGTAAGGAGGTGTTGGAAATGTTTGAGGCGCGGGAAGAAGAAGCAGCTGGCACAATTGTGAATGAGATGCGGGAGAGGGAGAATGAGTTGTGGAAGTATGAGCGATTGGTCAAGTCGGAGGAGACTACCTTCAAGACTGCTGCTTGATTGAGAGAGTTCTTTGGTACAGCTCTTTTACATGAATAAATCAAGCGTATTACTTTATTGATTGATGGTTAACAAGACAATAAGTGGATGTCCGAAAACCAACAAACAAATCGAATCACCCACCAAAAAACAACGCATGTTTTCACGCTTTGCCCCACTCTTGCGCACCAGCACCACAACCACCACCGCGCGAACCCTTCTCTGTTCTTCTCGTTCAACTCTTGTGCAGGCCGTGGTTCCAGCAGTCCTTGACAGTGGCCGAGTGAGTGCCAACCCTTACAGCCTAACTACACCAAAGTAGTTTCTAACACGAGTGAAACGCAAGCGCACCTTTGCCTCGATTCCACCAACTTCAACTTCAACTTCAACTTCGACTTCGATTGCCGCCGATGAGTCATCTTCTTCGGTCTCTTCAATCGCATCCGAAGAACCGATTTCGACGTCGTTTGTCGGCGCGTCTGTTGAGCCGTTTCCCGCTGAAGTGGCTCAGGTTTTGATGGCTGAAATCAATGAAGACGATGTCGAAATTAAACCTGGTTTGTCTTTGGTTTGGTTTTGTTTGGTTGGTTGGTTGTTGGTGTTGACCACCTTGAATCACTCTCAGACGGCCTTCTCTACCTTCCTGAAATTAAATACCGTCGTATTTTAAACAAGGCTTTTGGTCCAGGTGGTTGGGCAATGGTTCCTCGGGGTCCTCACACAGTATCCCAAAAGTCTCTCAGCAGAGAATACGCTCTCTTTTGTCTCGGCAGATTTACTGCTATTGCTCGTGGTGAACAGGATTGCTTTGATATGGAAAATGGGATGGCCACTGCTTCTGAAGGTTAGTGGAAAGTGAGATCTGATTGAACGAGGATTCCGAATGAGTTAAGGAAGCGTGAGCGAAGCGAACAAGAAAAGGGAGCGTGGGCGCCAGCAAACGACGTTTCGCGAAGTAATCATCCTTCTAATGCTTCGTATTGAGCGAGGAACGAGCGAAATATGGATCGTGTCATACATGCAATCCTACTTAGTGAGTGTAGCGAATAGATCATTGTGAGACTTTGAATCTGTGCCGCTCGCTCCACCTTCCACGCCACACCGCTTCTAATACAGCAAAATTTTATAGGTGTCAAGTCGAATGCATTGATGAGATGCTGCAAAGACTTGGGAATCGCGTCGGAACTCTGGGACCCAGTCTTTGTTCGTGACTTCAAGTCGAGAAAGTGTACTCAAGTCTGGGGAACAAACAACAGTGGTCAGAAAAAGTTGTTGTGGAGATTGAATACGCGTACTTTGGAGTATCCATACAAGGAGGAAGGAGCTGGTGGCGGTTCTTCTTATTCGTCGTCGAGTGGTGGAAACTCTTACAGCAAGTCGAGCAGCTGGAAGAAGCAATGAGTCGTTTTAATTGTGAAGTTAGTTTTATTCTTTCGCATCTGTGCAAATACAAAAGTTTTATGTATCTTGTATGACTCATGATGAGCTTGTGACAATATGTGAGTGATTGATTGGCAAAAAGTGCCTCTCCTTGCCCTCCAAAATATGTTTCCTGAACCCACTCGTCACATTCTCGTCGCCATAGTAAGACTTAATTCATACTTCACAGTTCACTTAAATAAATCAAAAAACAGGACGGCACCCAAGAATCCCTGGAAGCTCTTACATGGACTCAAACCCATCTCATCGACCCAACCTCAACAACCACTCAAATAACTCTCCTCCACGTCCACGAAGGATACTCACCTCCCGCCCAAAATCAATACGCGTCGTTCGCAAGGCAACACGCAGAACAAGAACGTCGTCACAGTGCATCTCTCCTCAAACACGCTGTATCCCACCTTCCTACAACCTTAAACGTGAACACAGTGTCGAAACCCGGGGACCCACGAACAGTCATTGTCGACACTGCGAAAGAGATGCAACGTATCCATGGAAACGTGACGGTTGTGGTTGGACGTAGAGCAAAGGGAAAGAAGGGGTATTTCGAAGGGAGTGTGAGTGACTTTGTCGTTAGAGAGGTGAGAGAGGGGTGTGTTGTTGTTGTGAACTTGGCGTGAATAAAAAATGGTTGATGGAATGGTATCAACATTCTTTGAAAAGTAGGGTTCATTTTTTTTTGATCGAGACGAGCTAGAAGCGTGCTTTCCTAAATTGGTCGTTGTATCGGTGGCGCTCGCTGTGACTCAACTTCAATACCAGGCGCGTGCAGCTGGAAATTCGAGGAAAATTCGAAATTTGACTCATTTCGGATGTGTTTATTTGTTCCGTGTTCCGAACGCCTATAAAGGGCGTCAATGGTTCGCTACAGATGTCCCCCCATCCATCCAAACAAACCCAAACACAAAACAAAAATGACTGCTGACGAGATCCAAGTCCAAGGTTCCGCTCCATACAAGAGAACAATTGCTATCGCGATTGACGCTTCCAAGTTCTCAGACTACGCTTTCCACTGGGCTCTTGAGCACTACCTCCGAAAAGACGACTACGTCCTCCTCTTGAACGTCCAGCACCACACTACAAGACCCATGGGAATCAACTCTGGTTTGGACGCACCTACCGACACAGCCGTCTCTTCATCACCACAGAAAGAGTCACACGATCTGTTGACAAAGTACGCTAAACTCTTGGCTGAGAGGGAATACGCGTACAAGGCGGTTTGTATCGACCCTGGGTTCCTGTCTCCAAAGGAAAGCATTGTCCGCGAGGTAGCTACACTGAACGCGACGGCTTTGATTGTTGGAAGCCGCGATCAGGATGTGTTGAGTAGAGGGTTCTTGGGAAGTGTCAGTGATTACTGTGCGCATCACTGTCACTGCCCAGTGTTGATTGCCAAGCCGAGTGAGGAGGAAGCTGTGAAGATGAAGGCTCATGATGAAGCTTATATTCGGACTTTTAAGTTTCCACCTGCTTCTGCTGTTATGATTTTGTGAGAGAATTTTTTTTGGTGTGATTCTAGCCAAATAAACGTGTACATTTATCCGATCATTTTTCAAAGATTTCAAGTGTAAAACGTTGCGCAATTTGCACGGAGAGGTTGTTAAGTTGAAAGCGGTGCCATCCAAGGTGTTGAAACATCGTCAGTCAGCGCAAGAAGTATAATATTCGCAGTAAAATGTTCATCAAAGGAAGTAATCCGAAAAGTAAGGCTCTTCGTGGCGTTGAACAGTTTACAGTCTGATCATTGTTGTTGGGTGGCGTTCCGAAATTGTCAGTGTTTGTAACGTTGACTCATCGCGGGAGACATATTAAAGCTGTCACGATCAACCTCGAATCCCACCAAAAAAAGAGACAACAAATAATTAAGATGACTGCTGACGAGATCCACAACGCAACCGAAATTCAAGGTGCTGCCCCATACAAGCGAACAATTGCCATCGCCCTTGACTCTTCAAAGTTCTCCGAGTATGCCTTTTACTGGGCCCTTGAGCATTACCTTCGCCAAGACGACTACGTACTTCTCTTGAACGTCCAGCACTCCTCAGGCAACGCTGTCATCGATCCACCTCTAGGTCACTCCGAATCAACCGAAACGACTCCAAAGCAAGAAAGTTACACTCTCCTCTCGCATTACGCAAAGATCCTTTCCGAGGCCAAGTACGCTTACAAGGAAGTCTCGATTCATCCTGAACGCGTGTCAGTTAAGGAGAGTATCGTCCGCGCTGTTCATGAATTGCACGCAACAGCCTTGATTGTCGGTAGCAGAGGTGCTGATGCGTTTACTAGAGGGTTCCTTGGAAGTGTTTCTGATTATTGTGCTCATCACGCTCACTGCCCTGTTTTGATTGCAAAGCCAGATGAAGAGGAGGCAAAGAAGTGGAACCAGAAGTCCGTTGATGTTTCTGCTTACGCCCAAGCTTTTAAGTTGCCATATGCTTCATTGATTGTTTAAATTGTTTATAGAATATGTTATTTTCCAATAAAATTAAATTAGTATTGATTTGTTGTGTGCCGAATGTTCTGCTCATCTGCTGCTTGAACCATTGATGTTCAATTTTGGTGTTCTGCTCAAGCACATTCAAAAATCAAAAAACCGAGTGTGACCAAATTGAGAACACAATCATGTCTAAATTGAGTTCCTCTTTCCGTATGCTACTCCTGACTCTTGCCCTGGTCGTCTTGCCAGTTGCCGCTCAGATGGATGTTCTCGTCAATCTCTATATAGACGAGCAAACATCTGGGTATGAAAACATTGCGCCAAACTCTTACGACACAAACTTTCGGCTCGCTTCTGACAAGTGGACAACGTATTTAGCTCCGCTATCTGCGTATGAGGACCCAAGAAACTCTACCGGAAGGCAGGAGCCTCACCACTTCACTGGGAAATACACTGATACGGTGAAGAAATCAGTTGCTTACTCATGCATACAAAATACTGGAAAGAACTTGAGTGAGGTGCTTGTTGTTTCGAGAGTCCTCACCATTCCGACTGGTTCTTTACATTTGGTTGACGGTGGAGTGCTGGCCATGGACTATTTCATTGATGTTCCTATAAAAGGATTGTTGATGGGAGGGTACGACGACAATGCAAATGGGCTTGGCGGACTTGGCGGAGTTGGCGTTGTGAGTTAAAAATACGAAAACATAGACAAAGCACTCACCATTATTTTTGATGACAGGTTTACATCTCGTTCATGGGACGAGAAAGGTAAAGTCCTTCAAGAAGACTTTGATGTCGACGAAGACGGAGCTGCAGAATTCCAGATTGTGTCAGGGGCAATGGACACGTACGAAATAATGATCCCGCGAGGAAACAAGAAGTCTCAAATAACAGTCGTTGCGGCTAATACACCTGTCTTTTGTATTGGAAAGTTTTCTGTCTTTCTGTTCAAGTTTGCAATGGAGAACGGGAGCAAATGCAACAGGTTGTGAATATTACTTTCATAATTGCAACTGCTATGATATTTTGTTGTTCCTATTCTTTTGTGGGCTATTGCGAAAAGGGAAAGGGATGGAAAGAAGCGTTTGTAAGTCTTTCCTCATGAATTGAATGTCTTTAACGTTTTGATTCAATCAAGGAAAATGCTTGACTTAGTTCACGTTCAGGATTCGTGTTATTCGAGCAGTTTATTTTATTCTCTCAGTCTCGTTTCTTTTCAAAACATATCAGTGGCTTACAGCCCCACAAATTTCGAAACTTGGGACTCTACCAATTTTCTCAGGAATCAGTTCAATAGCCTCAATTCAAGTACTGCTACCAAAGTATTGAAGACTCCTGTGTTTTATGCTCTGTTTCCTTGCGATCGGGCTTCTGTTTTTGGCCTATTGCCATGTGCTACGCGCACATTAATGAAGGTAACTTCTGACCCATTACTGTAATCGAATTTGTAACTAATTTTTGGATGCGAAGGATCGCGTGTTGCCGCTGTATTTGGGCTGTTGGCAACCGCCAATATGGCCATCTTGAGAATGGGAATTCAGTACTTGCAGCACAATCCACTGGAGACTATGTTGAAAGACCTTTATACCAATGTAAGTTCATGCTGATACATCGGTACTTCTTGACATATTTTACGTAGCAATCGAAATCTTAGCATATTTAACCGTCGTTGTATACTTTGCTTTTTTCTATTATTGAGGTGTGTGGTTTCGACTTTCGCTGTCCTTCATTAATGATCACCATCAGCCTGGTCGATTTGAAAACGTGATTCGTAAAAACAAATTTTCGAAACGCAATCCATGTGATGGGATTACTGCGTAAGATTGATGTTCCGCCTGTAAAATTGTCAGATATTGAGGAGCGGAAAGAAACCGTTGGAATCGGTGAAAAATCAAGCAACTTGTTTTCGGAAGGGTGAGCATACCACTTCTTTTAAACATTGCTGATAGTACGCGAAGGACCTTCGGCCAATTTGGTACGGGGACGAAAGTATCAAGGAGATCTTTAAAAAGCAAGATTCGAACTCGCCTGTTGAAAGCTCCAACTCGATTGATTGCCGCAATGTTCATGATGTTCATTTTCACATACGTCAGTTTGTTTTGTAAGTGTTTTCTCGACGCTATTCCAATCATTAATGTGGTCCAACAGCTTCCTGATAAAGTTTTCTCCGATACTCCACAATATTTTGTCAACTTGGCCTCGCTACAAGCTCAATGGCGCAAGCGTTTCTTTAGTCAGCAAAGTCGTGGGGATGATCGTAATGTTCCTTTGTTTGGGGCTACATTGACTGGCGCTTTGAGCTCGTTCAAGAACATTGGAAATCCGATCATTCTGCTCAAGAATATGATTAATGGTTCTGCTATTGCTGCTTGTGTGATTAGCGCTGCTATTTTGGTGTTCAACATGATCGACTTGGCATTTGTTTTCCATCGCGATATTTCAATGTTGAGAAAGGAAATTACGGGTTTATGACGGAACATGAGCGTAAGAGTGTTTCAAGTGGTTTTGCTGCTCAATTTATGGGAATTCAAGTTGGCTTTTCATTTATTGGTACCATTTGTAAGTAGCTTTGCATCTTTTTGGGTGATGATAAAGGTAACTGATTCTAAAACCAGACACTCTGGCATTTATGCGAATTT
>MCGO01000287.1:0-39688 GCA_002104985.1 Rhizoclosmatium globosum
TGAGGCCGGCGGTTCGTTCTGGGATTAAAAATATGGGAATTGAGGTGTATGAAATGCGGGTGAAGAAAGATTGATCAAAATAAAAGTTGGCAATCTGACAATTCCATTTCAGATACCAAGATGCTTTCAACATTCTGGTCGCGTCTTATCCTCTTGGCTATATGCCGCCATACAACAGCAATCTATTGCACAAACGATCGACCCGTTCTCGTGTCAGGCACCAGCGGAATCATCACCGACGGATCACCAGCCTTTCAACATTCCCGCGCCGGAAGCGACTGCGCCTGGATCATCACTCCAACCTCAACTTCTAATTTCACCATCGAATTTAGTCATTGGGAGCTAAACCCGAGCTCCGACATGACCGCATTGAAGTCATTCTCGTAACCCTCCCTGCTCACACTGATGGATTGGATGCGACTCGACGTACCTTGACTTCAGGGCTTGCAGAAGCGAGTGAACGCGTGATTGGGAAAGTGTCAGGATACATTGAGAAGCCGTTATACTTGAATCGGGCGTATCTGGATGTCGGAGTTGGGAGTGTGAAAACATACAGCGTCTTATCGACACCTGATTTGCTGTTGCAGCAAAGAAGGCGATTTGTGGTTCCTGATTTGGATCCAGCTACTCAAAGGATAAAAGTTCGGTTTGTAACGGATCCGTTTGGACCGCAGTTTGACGGATTCTTTGCTCGATGGTGGAGCGACGGGTATGATAAAAGCAGCACGTGTCCGTTTGATTGCTTTGAAGGGTATGGAAGAGGGTTATGTAGTTTGGATGGAGTTTGTGTCTGCGGCGAAGGATATTCTGGTAAGTAACATTATTCTACAGCGAACGTGATTGACACCATTCTCTCCTTCCAGGTGTCGCTTGTCATAACGACGACAAAAAGCAGCTAATGTCCTTTTATTCGACGTGTCACGGAGAATCCTGGATCAACTCTTCTGGATGGAACGTTTCTCATCCATGCCATGATGTTGCATACAATGAAATCAACCTTTCAGCGATATTAGATTGGACTGGTGTGGGAGTTTGCGTTGCAAACAGAGTGACGTCACTTCAGCTTCCCCAAAACAACCTTGTTTGCTCAGCAGATGCCAAAGTCCCTTTACCATATTTCACAAGAGTGTTGGACCTATCTGGAAACTTGATTCAGACATTTCCTGCAGCAATATCTGGATTGGCACAACTAAGCGTCCTTTCACTTGGAGCCTCGAACATAAGTGGAGTGTTGCCATACGATTTCTTCACCGCGTCATTCCCACTTCTGAATCTGAATTTAAGCTCAAACAATCTCGGTGGTGGGTTTTATGGAGGCGGCTGGGTGAAAGGTTTACTTCGACTTGATTTGAGTGGAAACCAGTTTGAAGGTTGGATTCCAACGGATGTCTACACGATGGCCGTTCCTGGAAGTGTTTGGGTAGATGGAAATAATTTTTTGTGTCCGAGTGACGCTAAAAGTAACGGAACGTCTGGTGCACTAAATCCTTGGACCTGTCTGGATGGTGGTGGTCGTTTTGTACAACCAACTCATGTTGTTATGCCTACCAGTTTGAGTCCAGCAAGAATATACATCGGAGGATTAATTTACGTACCTAAAAAGATCCCAATATCATGCGTATTGGATAATGGGATGGTTGTTGCCGGAACTCCAATCAACGCAACCACAGTATTGTGTTCACTCTCAGTTGCAGCTCCAGGAGTCCATAACATCGGATTAGCGTTTGATTACGGAACATATCCAAAGCAAACGCTGAAAATGTTTCAAGTGATAGTCACAGTAACCTGCCCACCTGGAAGTTATTTAGTCGATGATATGCTTACAGGAAGGTGCTTTCCATGCCCGAACGGCGGCGATTGTCCTGGAGGCGTGCTACCTGCAGTCAGTGCCCCTGGATATTACAAGAGCCCAATTGATTCTTTGATTTTCCTTGAGTGCTTCCATCCTGAATACTGTCTTGGAAACTCAACATGTCGAATCGAAGCGACAGGATCGCGCTGTACCTTTTGTGCTGACGGTTATGTGAACTCGAACGGTCGCTGTATAGTTTGCGAGCCTGGACAAAGTATTGGTGTAGCAATTGGTTTTGTTATTGCGAGTATATTATTGCCGGGTTGGTGGATATGGAGAGCGTGGCTTGGAAGTTCAAATGCTGCATGGGGAGTTATGATCACCTTCTTTCAGATTATTGGATTGTTTGACAAGTATCCAATTTATTGGGATTCGCGGCTTGGCGATGTTGTGAAAGCTGTTTCTATCACTATTTTGAATACGGTAAGTTTAATGACTTCAAAGGACGCCATTTTAAAAAATGAGACAGGATTACATCAACTTACAATGTGCTTATGGGCTGGGTTACTATCCACGGCTTGTCGTTGTTTGGGTCTTACCAGCAATAATCGCTGTGATTTTCAAAGTGTATGCTGTCGGTAAGAGCATGTGGCAAGCCAAAATTACCGGATTCTTAGTTCAAAAGCATCTAGCAGAGTGGGATCAATATGCAGGTTTTATTTAAATTCTACCAAACCAGACATTACACTGACACCCTGCTATTTAGTTCAAGGATTCTGTAGCTTTTTAATGTTGCTTCACGTTCCTCTCACAGACCGTGCATTGCGAATGTTTGTTTGTATCTCAGATCCAAACGACGACCGATACTACTTGCTCGGAACCCCAGATATAAGCTGTTATGATGATCAGTGGTATATGACGAGTCCATTCGCAGCAGTTTTCGCAGTCTTGTACGGATTTGGTATTCCTGCATTCTTTTTCATCGCTTTGTAAGTAGCCTCCGTTGTTCAATAGTTAGTTGCTTAATTCGTTACTACCAGATTCAGAAATAGAAGTAAATTGAGTGATCTTAACGTAAGAAAGAGATATTCGATTCTATATAGTTCGTATACAGAAGATGCGTGGTACTGGACACCAGCACAAATGTTATGGTCGTGAGTAATCCCCTCTCCCATTACTGTTACTTATTTGGAATTCCAGACTTTGCTTTATGTTCCTTCCTGTAATTTTCAGGCGACGTCCAACGTACTTCATGTTTATTTCTGTCTGCATGATGTACATTTACTTGTTTGCAGTTGTGGTGAGTGTGACAAATCAAACTTTAATGCACATGAATAATGTACACAAATGCAGTACATTCAACCATACAGGCTAAAAAGAAATAACCACGTAGCAATATTCAGCTGGATTACGATCATCATCTTCTTGTTTGCAGGAATCATTATCGGTTTCCTGCAATCAGGAAACGATGATAACCGATGGATAATCGCAAGTGTACTTGTTCTATTTTACACGAGTCTGTGCATTGTTGTACACGCATTCTTTTATGAAATTGTAAAAGGATCGGATGAAGCCAGTCAGGGAGGGCATGGAGGTGGATTTACTGGGAAGCTTATGAGACTGTTTCCAATTCTGAGACTCCTGTTTCCCATCGATACTTCACTACAACCTGATAATACCGACAATACTCAGTTACAAACTGATGGTGGAAAAGGTGTTGAGAGAGAAGAGCCATTAAAAACAGTGGCGCTGACAAGGGCAGAACGAGAAATGGCAGAGGTGTCATTGGAAGTGAGTGGAGAGGTACAAAGTCACGAGCCAGTCGCAAAAGAATTGTCGAAAACCAAAAACTCAGGTTTCTCGTTGTCATGGGTTGTGGATTCAGGGGAGTTGAAAGAATATCATGACGAAGGGTTTCACGCTCCACCACAAAATCTTGGAGACTCAGCGAAAAGCCTTGTTTCTAAAGGAATTGCAGATGCAAAGTATGCGATAAGTGAAATAGCAAACAAGATCTCAAACGGGATACAGGGTTCTCATCAACAACTTCACGATGATGAAGAGCATGAGGAGGGACATGTCCAATTTGTGGTTGAATAAATTAATTTTTGGTTCTTTTTACGATACAATGAGTTATTCTCAGACAAGAAAGTTCGTCTCATATTGGCTCATCCAACTTACCAAATCTAAATATTTTGGCAGTACTTTGGGGTCATCATGAATAAATTTGGGATTGTAGTCGCAGTGAATTCAAATGCTGTGGTCAGAGTGTAAGGAGTTAAAAAATATTAGAGTCGTGTGAGTTTATGAGTGAGTAGTATAGTGAAAGCTAATTAAAGAATATTCTGGAAATCGAATTCACTACCACGTCTGTCTTGTTCTCCCACGTTGGTTTGAAATACCACTTTGAAATGCATTTGTTGAACAAAAAAACTCTTTCCAATAATGAACACCCGCATCCCCCTCCACCTCTTCCGGCGCAACTTCTCTTTCACACCGCTTCTCCGTCGAAGAATTGGCGGAGCATCGTCGAGCTGGCGAGTGTCTGAGCCAAGCATGCACTTCCAGCAACAACAGGGTTCGAAGGCATCCACGTTTCCGTGGACGAAAGCACTTGGCCTCGGCGTCGCAGTTGGGCTTGGCGGCGTTGCGATTGACGCGGCGCTGAACTCGGCGACGGCTTCGAACGCGGGCGTCGTGACTGACTTTGACACGTTGGCGACCAACTCGTTTGTGCGGGAGTACTTGAGTGAATCGTTCAGGTGCGTGTGTTTGCATGACTAGTGCGATCCTAGGTCTTAGCGAGAATCCACTAACCCATACTCAATACACTTAGATACGTTGGAGCAGCCCTTGCTTTGACCGCTTCCTCCGCCTTTGCCCTCCACCGTTCTCCATCATTCCAACGCGCAATGGCCCGTAGCCCAATCGCAGCCTCAATCGGAGGATTAGTTGTCACTATCGGAGCGATGATCGGAACTATGAACACAGACCCAACAAACACTGTCCAAAAGCATGTCCTCTTTGCCACATTTGCACTCGCAAAAGGTGCAATGCTGTCCCCGCTCTTCTTCTTGAACCCTGCTATCCTTGCTCGTGCCGGTCTGTACACTGCTGCAATTGTCGGATCGCTGTCCTTTGTGGCAGCAACTGCAAAGACAGATCGCTTTTTGTACCTTGGGGGACCCCTCTTTGCCGGACTTTGCGTGGTCGCTCTGTCTTCGTTGGGTGCCGCTTTCCTCCCTGCTTCTTCAGTTGCATTGCCATTCCTTCACTCGCTTTCGTTGTACGGTGGCCTGGTTGTCTTTGGTGGATTTGTCTTGTATGATACTCAGAAAGTGATGGCACATGGTCGCCTCGTGTCAAGAGGCGTTCAGAAACGCGATACCGTGAACGAGTCAATTGGAATCTATCTGGATTTCATCAATATTTTCGTGCGAATGGTTCAGATTCTTGCTATGGGTGGATCCAACAAGCGTAGATGAACACATTCACCATCTAATAAAGTACCTTTAGTTGTATTACGTATGATGTTGTGTACACAAGACCATTGTCAAGTTAGATCAGATTAAAGGCTGCAAGTTAAAAAAATGATTCTTATTTTCATATAAAGAAGACGGAATAACCTATGGCTGATAGAGAATAATTGTCTATCCCAGTTCTATTAATTGTTTTCAACCTTTCCCACAACTCCCCCACATCCCCGAGTTCCCATCCCACAAACACACTCGCTTTTTGATTTCAATTCTCTCTTAAACTCTCACTGGCCAATCGGGTTGTTTCGATACAAGCAACGCTTTACACACCACTATCTGAAGTAAAGTATGTAGTTATGTAGTTTGTGACTCTCTTTCCCTTTCTTTCCTGTTAACTTATACACTTTTAAGTTACGCAATAATTAAAGACTGACGCTAGTATGACATTTTCAGTCACAGCGGTTAATTTGAGAAGCGAGACTTCGCCCAGAATCGTCAGACTGCCCGTCACCAAGAATATTTCCAGTTTGCTTGCTATGTTATCCAAGTCCAAAGAACGAGGAATAATTATTCAGGAACTGCATTATACAAGTGAAGGTAGTGAAAGCGTTACTGTTATTGTTGACGCAACTGTTTCAGGCTGGGACGACCTCATGTTTGAACGTAAATCCATTCGTGCACCTCAATAAAGATACATCCATTTTTGGGACCTCTTTCCTTCCTCTCGTTTTTCCTTACTTAAAAATTAACTAAAACATCAACAATGAACCAAGTCCGTGCGCGCATTGGATCGGTTCTCCAGATCCGATCTTTATCTGGACAGACAGGATTCTGGGCCAAGCCGCCATCGCAGACATGGACACAGGCACCAGACTTTGCTGTTAATTCATCACCTTCGCCTTCTCCTCCTTCTCCACCAACACCATCGCCTTCAAAGCCTCCAATTCAACAAAAGAAGAAGCGAATTCCAGTTCAGGTTGAGCCGCTTCCAGTTCCAGTTCCTCCAACGTATCCAATTCCAACCTCATTTGGCGATGCACCAACGTACCCTTGGTCAAAGGCTGTGCAAGAGCCTGAGAACCCTGCTCCTTCTCCTTCTCCAGTTGCTGATGCTACTGCCGCTGAGTCTGTCGAAAGGGTTCCTGTCTCTGCTCCCTCTCCAGAAGTCCCGATTCAGCCCACATCTTCAACATCATCCTCTTCAAACAAATCATCAGATAACTCGAACAACTCTTCAAACTCAAACTCAGGCTCAAACAATTCATACACTCCGCCTCAATTCGATTCAAATCCGCAGCTTCTAACGGGCCTCCTTCTCGCTTCAACCACGATTGCAAGTGGTGCCTGGGCCATTGATCACCTCTGCAACCGGATCCCAACCCGCAAAGACCACACCACCGATTTCTTGCAAGACTCTACTTTCTTGACAAACTACATCAACGAGACGTTTGAGCAAGTTGGAATTGCCGTGGGCGTGACAGCTTCGGCTGCCTATTTGACTTCGAGATTCTTGGGCCCCGTGTCAAAGAGCTCTTTCAAACTTCGTAATCCGTTGGTTTTCTTGGGTGAGTTATCATGATTTGAGATGGCACATTCATTTTACCTGGAGAAACGAAAACGTCAACCGATAAACCATTATAATTCCCGTGGACTTGAGACTTCCGGAATTGGCAACATACTCTCATGTTCTCCACGTCTATCGTGCATACGTTCCCCAATTTATCCCTTATATCGATCCCATCATAAATAATTACAAATACACTAACTCCCCATCGGCAGGTTCCCTTGCTCTGACCAGTTACCTCTCAAAACAGACCCTCGAAACTCCTCCATCTATTCCCCACGAAAAATACGCCCTCTTCCTCGCAACAGCATTCACAAAGGGAATCTTCCTTTCCTCCACAATCGCACTCTCCCCTCCAATCCTCACCCGCCTCGGAATCTACGCCGCAGGAACAATTGCGTCTGTCTCGTATGTCTCAGCTACCGCAAAGTCAGAGCATTACTTGAAGATTGCGGCGCCGCTTTTGACAGGGTTGACTGTTGGATCTTTGGCCCTCTTTTCGCCATTACTCTTGCCTTCGGCTAGTCTTGTTATTCCAGTGTATCAAACGATTTGGATCTATGTCGGGACTGGGTGGTTTACGTGGTATGTGATTCAGGACACCGAACGGATGGTTGCGAATGGATTATTGGTGGAAAAGGGAAAAAAGAGTAGGGATGTGATTAATGAGGCGTTGGGATTGTATTTGGATGTCTTGAAGGCTGTTCCGTGAGGGTGAACACTTTTTCTTGGCACAACTTGGTTTTCCTTTTCTCCTCCTCCTCTGGACTCATCCTTATCATTCCTCTTGTTTTGTCTCTCCATCATCATGGAGACCATTTTATTGCTTCTTTTTTTTCACTTCCGTTTAGTTTTCTGTTGTTTACCCTCTCGAAGCCCTCACCTTCCTTTGCGCCCTTTCCCTTCCTCTTCTCTAGTGCAATCGTGTGTTTTGTTTTCTGTTGATCCAAGTTAGATTATCGGTTTCGAATAGAAGAAGAGGTTGGTGCCGAGCCTCATAAAATAAAGGGTTCAAGTGCTAATTCACCAAGTTTTTGATTGAGATAAAGACGTCGAATTAAAACTTGAGGGCGTTTCGTTCTACTTCTCCGCTGTAGAATTCAAAAACTGTTGTTGGAAGTTACTATCCAGAACTGTGTTGTTCCTGAATGTGGCTGTGTACCTTTCTTTTGAGCGATGGACTCAGAAGTTTGATCTCCAAGAAAAACACCAATCAAACACCGATCAATGCCCATTGACGTCCTTGCCCTTGCCACCGTCAACAACACAGTTGCTGAGTCGCTCATGACATGCGTTGGTCCGCAGCTCAACAGTCTCTCCCGCTGCGCAGCCCCACTTTCTTCCGCGATGCCAACAGCCACAGCAGCCTCCAACAGCCTCGGCTTCAACTTGCCACCAGCCAGCGCTTTCAGCGATGCAATTGCCTGCGTTTGCGACAAGTCTGCCTCCGACTCAATCAACGCTGCCCTCACTTCCTGCGTCACCAACTCTCCTTACCCAGTCGATGCCGGGAAGACTGCCAAGCTCTTTGGAAGCTTGTATGACTCGTTCTGTACCAACGGTCAATCCCAGGCCTGTAAGACTGAGATCCAGAAGGGATTGGACTTGCTTCCAACCTTGATCACACCTGAACTCATTCAGGGACTTGGCAAGGTCAACCTCACTTCTGCCAATGGCGTTACTGCTGGTCTTACTTCGCAACTCCAGACCATTAGCGCTCCTCTTTGCATTGAGGTAGTTTTAATTGTATAATGAGTCAAACTGGTTAACATCATGTCTTAATAACCAGGGACGTGCGTTGATTCAAAACTGTCTTGCACCAGAACTGGCTTCTCTCTTTAACTGTCCAAGTGACGCCAAGGCTTCAGGGACTGTTACAAACGTAGCTACCGCTGGAGCTGCTGCCACCACCATTGCAAGTATTAAGTCTAGTGCAGGAACTGTTGCGATGAGTTTGGCTCTTCTCGTTTCCTCCGTCTTTCTTGCTTGAACCCAGATCTGATGTCCATACCTCATTTCGTCGTGTAAAAGCAGCAGAATACATAAAACAAACATCATTTTTAAAAAACAGCGTTGTATAAGTCAAATATTTAAGTGATAAAAGTCTATAGAATTTGGGTATTTAATCGTGGGTTGTTATGTATCGATAAAAGTCAAGGATCCTGGGCGCTGCACCTTGTTGACTTGGCGCTTCCAAAAAACGACCTCGCAAAACCCAAATGGCCTCTACAGACCTCACCCCCGAGCAACGCGCAGCGCTGAGTAAGCTCCAAGTGCGTCAAGATGTTTCCGCATTCGATCCAAACGATCCAAGCAAGCTTATTCATCCAGGTGACATGGATCCAGAAACACTTGTGACTAGTGTGCACATCACGCCAACTCAGCTCATGTGGATCCGCGGATTCATCGCAGTGTATTGTATTGCAGGTCTTGCAGTGTCCTTTTATCTTGGGAAAGCCGATTTCTATGGTGACTTCAAGAATTGGGTTTGGTTGGGGATGACAACACACTTTGGATCGTCCTTCTTCAATTCGTTTGTTTATAACAATTCTGGAAAGTCTCATGAAGAGGTTATGTTGATGTTTGAGGCACGTTGTGAGTAATTCCACATTTTACTTTGCTCTCTAACAAGATAAGTAGACCCTTGGGTGAAATATCTCAGTTGGCTAGCTTACTCTTACCCTGCAATTTACGTTTATGTTATCACTATTGTTTATTGGGTCCTTTTGTCCAATGATTTGGGTTCAAAGCCACCACTTGAAGCATGGTATGTTCCACAATCTACTCTGCCCAAGAATCTAATGCACTCTATTTACAAAGGCTTGATATTTCGCAGAATGGCATTGACATCATCTTCATGACAACCGAACTTGCTTTGGGAAGAATTCCCCTTGCTCCTGCGTTTTTCATACCACTTATGTGTGGGCCACTTCTCTATATTCCACTAGTTTTCGTGTTTCATCATTTTACTGGAAGATGGCCATACGAGTTTCTCGACATTTCTAAGCCGTACGCGTGGGCGTACTATGTTCTCATTGTTGGTCTTGTGGCAGTTGTGTTCATTATTGTATGGAAAGTCCTGCGAATGCGTGATCAGCGCAGAGACAAACTTGGTCTGCAACCAATTATTCCAGAGAAAAAAAGTCTACCACTCGTGAATGTTCCAGCTCCAGCTGCTACAGAACCAGTTCCTCTTGCGGGAGTATCGACAGTTGACGGATCATCCAGTCCTGCCACAAATATTCCCGCAACTTCTTCTGCCAGTGCGGCTCCACAACAAGTTCTTGTCCCAATTCCATCACCTACACCAACCCCTAATCAACAACAAATCCAACAATCTGCAGGTATCGCTAGTACCCCTCAAACACCATCTGGAACCACCCAATTCGGTGGCCTCACTGACACACTTCCAGCCGGAAACCCACAAGGAGGAGCGGATGGCTTCCTGAGAAATATTCTGGGTAACACGGAAAAGTGGTTAGAAGGACAAGCTGGAGTTACAAATCCAAACGCGGTTCCTGAAACTCCTGCGCCTGCTATGCCACCTGGTGGTCCAACAGGTAACCCAACAAAGAGTTGGGAAGGACTTGGGAATACTGCACTAGGAGGCGTTGAACATTTTGTGGAAGGGAAGTTTTTTGGAGCAGGGGCTGCGAAGAATACGGCAACTGAACAGTCTGCAACTCCGTCTGGTGCTGGTGCCAATGCAGGGTTAAATGGATCAAAGTAGATATTAGGAACCTCTTATATATCCGTTTATTATGAAAACTATCGATAAAATTCCTCATCATTGCCCCACGATTTGAAATTCTCATTTCGGTCTTGAGACAGCTTGTACCTTTCTTTCCAATTTGAAACCTTCACCAAGAAACCAAATGTCTTCATCAGCTTCCGCCGCCAATGCAAATGCGGATACTGACCATTAACTCATGATTATCGGAGCAGTTGTTGGATCCATCTTTGGACTTGCCGTGGTGGCGTTACATTCAATCCCGTCTCGCCAAAGCCAAAGTAAAAAAATGACCATACATCCTCAATGAACATTGAACCGCACTTCCAAGGTGCCGAGATTGTGCGAGTAAAGAAGCCTTGTTCACCTCATCCCTTTCTGAACCGCTTATCAATCACAGGACATTGTCGTCGGATTATCCGATGGATTCACTGTTCTTTTCGCTCTTACTGCTGGACTTGCCTCGTTAGGCGATTCCCGATTCCCGATTCGTTGTGCTTGCTGGAATGGCCAGTGGTCGTCACGACTGGGTCAACTCTGCCCGAAGCAGAGGCAGATGCCGCCTGGGCGTTAACCGTTGAGAAGAGGGCAAGGGCGGTCACAACAGCAGTAAACATTTGAGGGATACTTTTCTTAACAGCTCAGAGCGTGCTGAACTTTCGACTTTTGCCCTTTTCAAGTCATATATCAGACACGAAATTTTTTATGATCGATTTGGCATCTCACAACAACAGCTCTTTTCTTCAACCAAACTATGCGAGTATCTTTCTTTGCTACATTTGGAGTTGCCTTGGTTTTGAAGGACAAATTAGAAAGAGAGAACTCACTGAGAGGGTTAGACACAAGTTAGTGAGGCTTATGTCACTTTAAATTTCCCCACCATAAAAGACTTTGAGTTTCTTGAGATACCACCAGGCCTTCACTTAGAGGCATCAAGAAGATACAATCTTTTTGTAAACAGATAAACTGGGTTCAGCATTTCATCACATTTTCATAGATGACACCATCAACGCCCTTTGTAAAATAATATTCGTAAGATAATCCTGCTTCTTTGTGACAGGAATTGCAGTTACTCCAAGCTTCCATTGGATTTGTTGCAGCCTCGTGTAATCCACTTAATATTGCTCATAAAGGATTATCAAACTCTCCACTTGCATTGGTTGAATAAGAAACAAGTAGAACTAGAGTACGAGAAAGGAGAAGAAAGAAGGAGGGCAAGAAAAGAGATCAACACACGCCGACCAATCAGAATCGCCCAACAACAGTCCCAAAATGAGCAACGAGGTGCGCAAGCGGACCAACAAAGGATCGCCGGGCAAGGACAAGGGCGTCGAAGCCGAAGTCGCGGCCATCGCAGAAAAGGTGGACAAGAAGGACAAGGCCGACAAGGTTCTCGGAAAGGCCGCGGATGATGTCGACGTTGCGAAGAAGGTACACCTACTCGACTCGGGCTCCTTCCCTCACTCAACAACAACAACAACAACAACAACTATTAGACCATCAAACCAGTGGCAGAACTCGTTGAAGAGGCGACTGAAGCCCAGGCCGAGTGGACGGGTTTGTGGGGTCTCGGCCTTGCCCTGGTCACTGTCCTGTCCCTCCTGACGCGAATGTACCGCATCCAGGACCCGGCAAAGGTTGTGTAAGTAGCAGCGATCTGTTTGTCTACCCTGCTTCTAACTCTCTTTGAATCGAAAGCTTCGACGAAGTTCACTTTGGCAAGTTTGCTAGTTACTATTTGCGGGGAGAGTACTACTTTGACGTGCACCCTCCCCTTGGAAAGCTGCTTCTTGGAGGAGTGGCTGCATTGGCTGGATACGATGGTCACTATCTGTTCGACGAGATTAACGATGACTATGTCACCCACAATGTGCCTTGGGTGTCAATGCGCCTGTTCCCCGCTTTGTGTGGAGCGTTGATTCCTCCATTCTGTTTCCTTACTCTTAAAGAGATTGGCGTTTCTTGGGTTGCTGCCATCTTTGGCGCTTTCATGCTCATCTTTGGTGTGTGTCAATATCTACTTTTGCAGTGTGTCACTAACGTATGCCTACCGTAGATAACGCCCTCATCACGCAATCTAGACTCATTCTTCTTGACAGTATGCTATTGCTCTTTGGTGTCACTTCCATCTACGCCTGGGTCCGCTTCTACAAGGAACGAGCAAAGTGAGTACACTGGTATATCTACTCCAGTAAGACCTTAACAAACTATATAATAGCCCTTTTTCCGTTTCTTGGTGGCTGTGGATGTCCATGACCGGAATTTCATTGGCCCTTACACTTGGGTATGTATTTTTGTTGTCAACATCCATAACTGATTTCCTTTTATTCAGAATTAAGATGGTTGGTTTGTTCACCATTGCAGTCGTCGGTATTGCCGTATTGTTTGACTTGTGGAAGCTTTTGGACATTGACCGTGGATTGAGCATGGTTTGTGAAAGGCGCTTTCCAAAAAGAATGCTAACAGTCTTCCAGGAACAATTCTACAAGCACTTTGCTGCTCGTGCCCTCTGCTTGATTGTTTTGCCTGTCTCTCTATACCTCTCCTTCTTCTACGTCCACTTTGCCCTCTTACCGTACAGTGGTCCAGGAGATGCTTTCATGAGTCCGAAATTCCAAGCCACTTTGGTTGGAAGCGAGTTGATTGCCAAGAGTGTTGGTTCGTATTCTTCGAAATCCCTCCATCAACTGACAAAACTCCAAAGCCGTTCCATACTCGTCCCTCGTCACCCTCAAAAGCAAAAACCAAGGAGTTCTCCTCCACTCCCACGAAGCTCGTTACCCTCTTCGTTACGAAAACGGCCACGTTTCTTCCGAAGGCCAGCAAGTCACTGGTTATCTCCACCCTGACGGCAACAACGTTTGGGAAATCATCCCTGTCGACCCATCCCAATACCCTGCCGCCCTTCCATACGCCCCCGACGCCACAGAAAAGGAACGCGGCCTTCGATACCTCCGAAACCACGACTTGATCCAGCTAAAACATGCCGCCACGAACTCATACCTCCTCACACACGACGTAGCCTCTCCTCTCACCAACACTAACATGGAAATCACAACCGTTAAACAAGATGTTGCCGATACACGTTATGTCGAGACATTGTGGAAGGTTGTTACAACGGACGGAGTCCCAGGAGACCGAATCAAATCTATGCGATCACACTTGAAGCTTGTGAATGTGAAACACAATGTCGCTATTAACCCGAACGAGAAGCTTCCTGAATGGGGTTTTGGGCAGATTGAGATTAACGGAGAAAAGAACGTGGAGGCCAAGAATATTATTTGGTACTTTGAGGATGTGAATCATGATACAATTGTCAATGGTATGTATGCAATTTGAGCTCTATAAGTAATTGGTGTCTAAAATCTGATCGCACTTTATCAGGCACGGACATTTATGAGCCACAGGTTCCAAACGTCAAGAAGGCAGCCTCTATGCCGTTCCTCCAAAAGTTCTTCGAACTCCAGAACCTCATGTTTGTTCACAATGCCGCCTTGACAACCTCGCATCCATACTCTTCCACTCCTGGAACCTGGCCTTTCGTTGTTCGCGGAGTGTCCTTCTGGGAAACCAAGGAAGGGCTCCGTCAAATCTACCTCCTCGGAAACCCATTCATTTGGTGGTTCTCCATTGGTTGTGTTGCCATGTTTATGGGTATTTGGATCGTGGACCGTATCGTTCTCCGTCGTCAAATCGACTTGTTTGGACCCAACGTGCGTAGATGGTTCGATAATGCCATTGGATTTTTGTTCCTCGCGTGGTTGTTGCACTGGATTCCTTTCTTCTTGATGGGACGTATGCTCTTTTTGCATCACTACCTTCCCTCGTTTATTTTCTCTACAATGCTGGCCGCGGCTTTGATGGACTTTATGTTCCGTATTGTGAATGAGAAGGATCCTATCCGACTTGTAGGAGGAAACAAGGCGGTTGCAGCTACAGTGCCGTACTTTGTGTACTTCAAGAGTAGTCCGTATGGAAACTTGTTGTTTGTGACTGTGTTGGTTGGAATGACTGGAGCTTTCCTGTGGGCGTTTGGATACTTTAGCCCATTGAGTTATGGGTATGGACTTCCAGATGTGGAAGCGATTCGGGCGAGAAAGTGGTTCAAGAGTTGGGATTTGCAACATGCTTAAACTATGTGTTGCTATAGTAGATGTTGTTTTCTTTGTTTTTTCATTTGTTTTCTTTCGAGTTTATAATTCCCTTTTTACTCCCTTGTCTTATTTTGGTTTTGACTTGAAGAGTAAACCTGTATTTGTGGATTCTTCGAGTCTTTAGATTCCGTGGAGAAGCATTGCGAAATCATCACAAAAGGGTTTGTGTTGGTTCAAGATTCAAATCAGATTTTTCCCATATTCTCTTCGTCGTCTTATAATATTTCTGATAATATTTCACTGCGAAAATGTGTGATGACGATGCCAGCTTACACATCTGGTATGTTGCATACTTTTGTCTTCGTCACTGAATGCTCTCAGCAACTGTCATTGGGTTGATGATCGCCACAGGCGTTTCATTTGCATGTTCAACTGCACCGTTGGAAATCGAACCGGAGGCTACGATACCTTTCTGAAAGGATTATCCGGAGATAAGGAACTTATGAGCTTGGTCAGCGAGAAAAAAGACTGGACAATGAGTTATATCTTCCATGATATTGCTTCATTCATAGCTTCTCCTGAACCGGATCTGTACCAAAGAGCCATTAAATTCTTTGGTTCTCTATTGTTGGATATTGTGTGCCATATTTTTAACTGACTGTCCCTGTTTAATACGTTGCTAATTAGGTTGATCCAAACGTCAACGAAACACCACTGTCCAGAGCAATCAAAAGCGGAAACTTGTGTTTTATAAAGGTGAACTTCCCGCTGTGGTTTAAAATAATTGATAACCAAAAAACCATGCAGTTTTTGGCCATGCCAACTGAAAAAGGGCGCATTATGTTTTCTCGCCTTTTGGGAGGCGACACTTACCTCCATATTGCTGCAAAGACTGGAAATTACGATGTCATTAAATTGGTTCACTCTATTTTCAAGTCCGATCTCGCAGTTTTGATTGATGAAGCAAATGAAGACGACAAAAGTGCTTACGAGATTTGCATCGACCGTGCCATCCCGAATGCGGAAAGCATTTTTGTTCCTCCTGTTTCAGGGGGTGAAGTGCTGAACATACTTACTGTGGGTTCCAGCCAAGTTGGTAAAAGTGCATTCATCAAGTATTTGCATGAATACAATAGCATTACTTTGGCTCAAAACATCCAAGTCGGAAATGGAACCACAAGCTGTACAACAAAAGTGTCTCAATATAGATTGTCTCACAAGTATAAGGAATTCTTTCCTTTGATTGGATCAAATGGTAAACGTGTTCTCCAAAAAGTGGTCGTAACAGATCAACCATATCAACCAAAGAGTAGTAAATTGCAGTTGACAAAAAATCTACTACAAGGAAACGTGTCTGGAGATATTGGAAATGTTGATTCCTTGTATAGTCAGGCTAATTTGGACATTCATGAAGTGCACTATCCAAGACTTGCACAAAATATTCGCATCATTGATACGCCAGGTATTGGAGACACTGATGATAACAGCAATGGAAAAGATGAATCTCACGTAATGGGAATTTTGGATTATCTTGATGTCCACAAAATTTCCACGATTCATGCAGTCATCTTGTTGATTAAGCCTGATACAGCAACCCAAGAGATCAAAGAAAGAATCTACTATTATTACAAACTCTTCAATATCGGTACTATCTACATTGTCTTTACGCATTACAACAAAGATGCGATTCTCAAAGACTTTGACGATGCTATAAATATTCAAGCTAAGCGTGTGAGCTATCTTGAAATGTGCAACATTATGGCTCCCCCCTACGTCTTCAATGTCAGTGTGATTCCTCCGTCAACTATTAGACCCAGTCGTCGCGATTATGTGACAGAGTTTCTGACTAATTGTGAAATCAACAAGCTCTTCTCTGCAATTATCCGCTCCACCCGCCACATTAATGTTGCCGATCTTAAGTTTGAGAAAACCAAGCATATGCAACTTCGAGAAAAGGCTATTGTTGACTTCATTAACGGAAGACTCATCGGTTTGGAGGATGGTATTCGCCAATTTGATGCTCAAGCTGCCGACGAAGCAGGAAGATTCATGAAGTTACATAAGGAAGTAAGCGAAAAGCGTGAAGAAATCGAAATAGTCAAAGACGAGCTGCGTGAAAAGAACAACAACAAATTATATTTGTTGAAAGAGAAAGTGTTTGACGAAAATTGGTATTGGTTTTGGTCCAGACCGGAGGGAGAGTTTGTCTATGAAAGCCTGTTTCCAATTGAAAAAGAAGAGACGGATGTATCGGCATGGAAAGGGGTGATAGCCACTGTTATCGCGGAAAATGATTATAAACTCAAAGTCACCATTCAATCCAAGTGGTACACAAAACAAGATGCAGTTGTTAAGGTCTGCTTTTCAAACTATTTTCAAATCTGACTTCTTTTGTAGGTCTTCACCAAGAATCATTTCTTTTATGAAGCTCAAATCAAACTCCTTACAACAAAGCTTGCAAGTCTCAATAAGGATCTCGTAATTATTGAGGGCAAATACTCAAATACGGATGCTAAACAGAAGGAGATTCAAAGTTTATCACTGAAGGAACAGAACCGAATCCGCAAGTTTACCGCAGTTGCTCAGTTTCTAAGCAATAGACATGTGCTGGAAAATTTTATTTATCGCTAATGTGCGTCCTTTAGCGTTATTTTGCGATGGGTATCGAACAGATCGGTATTATCGATAACAGCCGATCTGATATCGGAAAATAAAGAAAAATAGAGTGAATTATAGTCAAATATCGATAATCGTCTCTTATTATCGGTAAATCGCAATAAAATACCGTCAAATAGCGATAGCGGACTTTATACTTCTTTAATGCAATCATAAGGAAGAATGTGGCTGAGAGAAAGTATGGAAGTCCCAAATGTAGAGAACGCATTTTATTCAATCATCCATTTAATAGGTTTTACGTTTAGATCCTTGACTACGTTGAGTATGACGTGGTTGGGTTAATCAGTACACCTCCTTCTCTTCATCTACAACTTCGTTGTCATCATCATCCCATCCTTCTTCCCCTTTCTTCTCGTTCGTTTCTCTCATCATAAGTAGCACTCAAGGATGTTGGACCTGTGTTTCTCAACACATTCTCCACAAGCAACCAGTCAACCCGCTCAATCTACTTGGCCAAGAAGTTTGCATTTAAATCGTTTTGAGTGTCTTGTTCTATAGTACGAGGTAAGTTGAATACCCACAAACCAAAACAACTAACAACTTCCATATGAACTATCGTATTGTTAGCGACGTTAACATGAAGGCTGCAATATGGCATCTGCCATTTTTGTCGTTGTCAATTGTCGTCTTCGACTCTTCGTCTTTGTCATTTTGATGTCTTGTTGAAGAGTTTCTCATTTGGAGATGGGTGAATGCCATCTCCATTCACCCATCCAGCAAAGATTTCCTCGAATCTTCAAATAAATGTGTTTAAAGGTTATTCTTATTTCTGTTTCTTCGTGCGTCTCCTTTCGTCATATATCCAATTTGTGGATAATATATACAACGGGAGTTCAAATCCAATAGCGAAATGGCAAAGTGGTAGCGAACGTACCTTCCACGTGAAGAGCTCTGTGTTCGGTTCCACGTGTTTCCATTTTAATTATGATGCAGAAGCCCCCATAACCAGGCCAATGACGATAAACTCAACGGTAAACATCGTGTGGAATGCCGCGATAGCTGCCTACTATAAAGATCGATATTCTTCGATGATGTACTTGCGCGAAAAATCATTGTTTATCGGTATCTCACGCTTCGATAAATCCAGCACAAGTCTAATAAGGATATTTCACGCACAGACTATCGCCTGTTAACTAGCTTCTATAATTCTGTTGATTCTGTTGATGATGCCGTTGTCGATAAAATTTATGAGTGTCGCAGAGGAGTGGCAGCTCCAAACCCGGGGATAAATAATCCATCTGCCGCTGAGAAAATGGTTTAATTTGCTCTAACTTGTGCTGTGAAGTCTTTTGAATAAATGTTGAATCAGCATAGACAAGTTGAATATGAGAAAATAAATTAACAATTGCGGTATTTTTTCTTACAATAGAAAAAAAGCATCCTACGTGTGGAGAAGCATTGTGAAATCATCAGAAAAAGAAATCGGACATCGAAATGGGAGGCAATGCACTTGCGAATGTCCAACGACTCACCTCGGCAGACCACAGCCGCCTCCTTCAACGAATCAAGCCGCTTCTCCAGCAACACTATGGTCTCGTATCAAGCCCGCGATACATTGGATCGAAGGAAACGCACGGGGACATTGACTTTCTGGTTCACAATCCACTGAGTCAGGCGCCCGTGTCCTTAGCCAAACTACTCAATGCAACCGACTCTGTTTCAAATGGAAACATCACAAGTCTCAACGTGGACGGCTTCCAAGTCGATGTTCAACGGCTCAACACAAAATCATCCTCAAAACAGACTTGCTCCTGCTTCCTTGGCCCCGAATCAAAGCAACCTGACAAACTCACACACGATAACTTTCTCTTTGAAGCCGCTTCCGACTTTGCTGACTTCGGCGACTGCGCACGTATCGTTGGGTCTGTTGCAAAACGATATGGCCTTGAATACTCAAATAAGGGCTTGTCTGTCAATCACGGATCAGTCACCATCGCTCTGACTCATAGCATTCCTTCAGCTCTCTCGTACCTTCAATTCCCAGCATCCCTCTGGACAGCTGGTTTCTCCACAGAACGCGAAATGTTTGACTTTCTCACTGCGTCTCCACTCTTCAACAAAACACATGCGATGCTTTGGATCTCTAGTGGTACTTCCAAACGTGATTTGAAGCACCCGCGTCCGACACTCAAGCGCTTTTTGGAGTATTTGGTGGACTTGAACGGTGGTGCACTTCCTACACCCGCTCAGATTGATGCATTCCGCGCGGAGTCTGAAGGAATTGATAAGGACCAGGTGAAGGTGGATGCTATCAAGGCTTTTGGACTGTGGGATTTGTATTTGGACTTGGAGGCAAAACAGGCCGCACTGAAGGTGATGGATGATTATGTGAAATCTGTTTTCAACGGACGTGTGATTCAAGGAATCATTGGAGATGAGTGTGATGGTGCGTCGATCGGCCTTGTTAAGGCCCGGGTTAGAGAAAGACTTGATAGACCATTGACAGAAACCGTTGATCAAGTATCCGGAGAAGATGATCAATTCACAGATGGGCCATCAGACGACAGCACATCTGTGGTTGGAGCTAATGATGGGAGCTTTGGTGGATCCAAAGAGGGTGCGAAGAATATGGGTGGATCCAAAGAGGAGTTTGATATAGATATGTGGAAGATGAATGTGTTATTTATGTCTCAATCGGAAATCGAGGCATTGATTCTGTCGGTATGGCAAGAAATTCAGCAAGAGCCGAAAGACAAATAAATTGCTGAGAAGCCATTATTATATGTTTTCTTCCCTTAAACTTTTGTAGTAGAATCAGGAAGGGATTCCGCAATATGCTCAACGTTCAAACATAAATTTAGTTGGACACAGAAAAGATTGGTAGGTACAATGAATTGATTTATTAACACGATGAGGGGGTATACAAAATAGTCTAATATGCAAGTCGTAAAGGGAAAGAGTGTTCACGCAACATCAATGCGAGAGCTGAAAGCATCGGGAACGAGCGCCCGCAACAAGTCATCAATAGCTTGCGCAACATTCGGGCACAAGTCTTTTTCCCCAACGGCAGCATTTGGAACATATCGACGAACAGGATCTTGTGCGTTGCGATCGTTAATCCAAGTACCTTCATGCCACATATCCGTTGATCGAATAAAATCAATCGCAAACTGTTGTCCGTGCTCAAGCAAAGCGCCAGCAAGAATACAATCCACGTATGACTGTGGAATAGGGACTTTTGGGCATGCGACATGGGATTTTGTCGATGACACTGAAGAATCAGATTCATAGCCTGATTCAGTGTCACAGTCTTCTAGAACGTACGCCCAGACTTGCGCGTGTGGTTCGATTGTTGCAGATTTGTATGGCTGAGATATTCTTGACATGCAGATTTGCGTGCGAATGTATCCTTGTTCCCGGGCGTCCAGATTTTTAAGGTCCGCTTCCGAGGATAGTTTTAAGAGAACGCCGTTTACGCTGTCGGTTTTTGATTTTGAGGGGCTGATTGAGACGGCTGTATATTGGCGGCGGGAGCACTTGAACGACCAGGATCGCTTGAAACCAGCGATGGAAACAGGCGTTGGAGTTGAAGTGATTGGTGATGAGACTGATCGGCGGACAGACGCGGCGTTTATCAGCGATCCATAGGCAAAGACGTATATTGGGTTGCTGGTGGTTGATTGGGTGGAGGGGGCACTGCTTGGAGTTGTAGTAGCAGTAGCAGCGGTGCTAAGGCCCTGAAAGTGAGACGATACTGAGATTGGCATGTGAGTTTCTTTGATGTTCAGAGGAAAGAAGTTGTGCGTCTTTTGAAACAAGGGTTGTCAATGGCACAAGGCGATGACGACATTGAACAAACAACGAAAATGGTGGCGCGACCAATCACACAACTCTCATCCAATCACATCATTCGGCAGAACAATACGCATTATGACAAACGATTGCTGGTCATCTTGTATTAATATATGTTGTCGACATCTTGTTTTATGTTTTATGTTTTTATGTTTTATGTTTTACGTTTTATGTTCCTCATCGAAAATAAACCTTTATTCTAGAATTTGTATATCTTTAAAGAAGAAGACATCAACGGAACGAAAGAAACAAAGAAACAAAAGGTAGATACGTTGAGAATTAAGCAGAATGTATACAAGGACGGTCAATCCCACTCATCCTCAGCAACACCTTCAAAGTTATCTTGTTCCAATTTCCCGTCATCAGCCAATGCGAGTTTTCGCATTTGTTCCATCGCTGCCTGCTTCTTTTGTGCCTCAGACTGTTCAACCGCAACAGTCACACTACTACGGCCTTGAACAGGAGTGCTCAACCGTTTAGTACTCGAAAGAAGGTCCATTCCAGGTGGGCACATATCTACCACTTGTTTTTCAAGCGGGTTAGGGGAGGCAAGCCATTCAGAGACAGTGGTTGATGTGTAAGTAATGAGGTGTGGGTACACATCATCTTGGAAGAATTCCTTCTTGATACGGGGAAGTTTGAAAGAGACTTGTTCGATGGAAGTTGCCGTTGATCTAAAGCATCTTGCAATCTAGAATTGTGAGTCAATTATATAAAATGTAAACAAGTCCTTACTTCCACATCCTTGACATTCAATTGGCTTTTTGGTGCAAAGGAAGCAGCGACTTGCGCAGCTGGGGCCGTATATGTCGCAACTTTGGTCAGAGCTTTGACTTTTGACGCATCATCATTCAATTCAACGTAAAACACTTGAATGTACGACTCTCCCTTCCCAACAAGATATAAAATAGGCAAGGCCTCATCTGCGTAAGGAGTAATCAAGGATGGAGACATTTCAGTCGTAACCAACAAAGTCTGTGTCAAGTCCTTGGAGTTATATACTCGCATTTCACGCTGGTTTGCTCTATATAAATGCAAATTGTAAGCATCCACCCAAAGCCCAACATAGAAACAGGACTTACTTTCCAAACCCGCAGGAAACAAACCATTCTCCGCCAGTGCCTCCCAACCAAGTAACTCTAGCTCCTTTACTCCCTCATGACCCAACACCTCCCCCAAAACCGTCCACTCTCAAATCAAACAACCTCAATTTTCCATCTTTACAAATACTCACCCCTTCTCCCCGTCCGCCGAAACTGCGACTCCAAAACGAAATCAGGATGCTCCAAACTCCACAACACCTTCCCTTCTTCCACATCTCAGAAACATCCACAGCCGAAACAGCCCACTTCCCAATCTCCGCACTCACACAACAACAACCCTTTACCGACCCATGAACCACAAAGCTTCCACACTTGCCCGAATTACTTTCACTTTACGCAGGGTGTTGTAACGTCGTCTTCTCCTGGGAACCCAGCTTTAGGAACGTTCCACACACGCAACCACCCATCTTCATGCAGTGTGTATAGTTCATTTGCAGAAAGTGGAGACGCCGAAAATCAGTCACGTCACTTCCTGCAACGACGCAAGGCACACGGACGGGGACACGACCAGCCTTTGAGTGTGGCCAAACTGCGATTCGTCCTCCTCCACCTGGGACAGGCCATGCCGCGTATTGAGTGGAGGCTGTGAGGAGGCGGCAGTCGTGTGGGAGTGTTGGAGGTTGTTGTTTGAGGTCTTCAAAGTGTTTTGTTGCGGTTCCTTGAATGTATTTGAAGGAGGATGCAGCGGCGATTTGGGGTTGAGAGCGAGGAGCTAAGGGAGATGTTGGGACTGTTGGACTGGAGGCTGATAAGTTGAAGTTTGCGGGGCTGGGGAGCTTGTGCGAGGGGTTGTAACGGGAGCGGTGGATGGGATTTGGGGGAGGGATGGAACAACGCCTGGAATGACGGGACGTAGTGGAGCTGGAGATTGGGGGTGTAATGGAGCAGATTGGGTTGAAATAAATGATGCAGCAGTGGATAAGGGGGCAGGAGTCGCAGTTCCAGCGCTCGCGAACGAAGGCTGTTGGGAGAAAGGCGAAGATGTTGAACGAGAACGCGATGGGTTCAAACTAGTCTTGGCTGGCAGTGCATCTTTACCAGAAAACCATTCGTCAGCAGTAAGAGCAGGACCTTCCAGAAGGGTATCTGGGAAAAGGTCTATTGGGCGTTCAGAAGCACGTCGAATTAACACTCATTATGTCACCTTCTTGGAAATCCAGCTTCATCTTTCTCATCACGGAGCCTGAGATGGGCACAAGAGTGTCTCCGTTTTGTCCTGCAAGAGTGATGATTCTCACAACCTCACAATCCATGACATCTACTTGAGTCTTGTGAGCAAGAGCTGCATTCTGAATCAATGACGACGAAACAAATGAATTTGGTGTCAAAGTCAATCCAGACGACGAGACTTCAAAGGTTTTGATGGTTGAGTCGCCTTTTCCCGTCACGAACAACAGGCCAGAGTCCGGTCATACAGGGGAATCAAAAGTCCTGTGGACGAATCCAACTTATATGTAGTCACGGAGCATTCGTAGATCGTGCATCCCACAAACTCAACTCTCTATCTCTGTTTTGGAGAAGCCAGCAGTCAAAAACGTTTCTGAATCAATCCAGATCACTTTCGATGGCTTTGTACCAGCATGATGAACTGGAGTTGCTGATTGAGGAGCAGTGGTTGAAGCTCGCGGGTCCCAGAGACGAATGATGTTATCCTATATTGGCACGCGATCCCTTAAAATCACAACCTCCCCATCAATCAAACGCACCTTTGAAGTCGTAGCAAGTCTTTTTCCATCTGGGCTAAACGCCATTGTCTGAACCGGGGATGGCAATGCAACCGTGGCTTTCACTGACACCGAACCAGCATCGAGAACAGCCAACTGATCACCACCCGCGGCAGCAAACACACCCTCTGCATTCGGATGTGAAACAATAACATTTGCTGCCACGTCAAATGCTGCAAATTCAGCATCGCCAAGCACGGCGACTTTGATGCCGGCACCCTCACCAGCAGCACCAACAACACGGCGTCCGTCACTGCGCCGGGCCACGTCAAAGTCGGCGACAGCGAAGCCGAATGGGATCGCGGAAACCGGCGGCTGGAACCCTCGGCAACCGTCACACCGCCGTTTGTGCGCACAAACACTTTTCCGTCTGAGGCTGTGCGAAGAGGAACCGGCGCGTCCGTCGTAGAAGACGTCGATGTCCCGAGTGTCGTCCACTGGGTGCGGTGTGTCTCTTTGAGTGCGGTGTTGCGGAATGGCGAGAATTGGAACCGCTTCGACATTATTTGAAGAATTATTGACTAACCTTGCACAGCGAACTTAAAGTTTTTGATGTAATCTCAGATGAATAAGCTGGAACGCGATACCCACTGTTATCTGTTTCGTGGCTTCACTTTCTTGATTCAATCAACTTATGTGCATCTTTCGATTATTCATTACATGGATTAGAGGGAATGGATGAAGGCGATTGGGATGCGCACGAACCCATTGACTACCAGAGTCTTAAGCGAGACCACCTCTCAAAATTATCAGCCACATTTGTATTGCACAATGAGTTTATTTATAAAGAAGGAAAGCGACAAGCCATTTCACATACCTGAACAAAATTGTCAGTCACTTATATAAAAGGGAAGAAGTGGGAGAAAGAGAAAGAGAAAGGGGGGGAAGGCTCAGATAAAATAAAGGTTTACTACAGATCTTCTCACGAAGAGAATCTTCAGGATTAGCATGGTTGGAACATCATAGCCATGACTTTTTGTTGATTTGGAGATGATGGAGTGCAGGGAAATGACAGTGTCAAGTACACACCTGTTGAGCCTTGTAAGCTTGTTGGAGTCAGACGGCTGAACCATGCACAGCCTGATCTGAGAATGGGATTTAGTTTTTGGGATTGAAAGGAACATGAGGGATGGAAATTGGGACATTGGAAATGGAAGGCTTCTGGGTTAACTGTAACTCATGGATTTTCAGGAGAGATGTAAGGATAAAATAACCGCACGCATCATCTTTAGCCTTCCACGTCAAAGGGGAATGTACGTTGGGCATGAGAAGGACTACACACCATAATGGAACTGTGTTTTCGATAGACTGCTTGTAGAGCTTCTGAACGGTTATAATACTGTACTTGTAGCTGAAACTAAATTCCGTTAGAAACATGAGAAGATTGGTGGAGGGAAGGGAGAGTAATGAGATGAAATGAAAGAGGCTTCTGGGTTAACTGTAACTCATGGATTTTCAGGAGAGATGTAAGGATAAAATAACCGCACGCATCATCTTTAGCCATGCTTTCATTGATTGGAGGTTTGTGGGAGACAAACTAGCTGTGATTTACATACCGTATACACTATGACAATCGAAGGTCTCTCCTAATCTGTGTGTAGAGCAGCACTGTTTCGCTCATGTCGACAGATCATCCATCCAAGATAGTTCAGGTGAGGTTTGTTGGTGAAAAAAGAAAACTGGAAGAAGTGAAGGAACCAAAAATGACCCGACCACCTACTTTCGGGACTTTTCCTCGCCTTCCTCTTGTTTGATCCATAATCTTGTACAAGTTATAGAACACGATAGAAGAACAAAGAATAGCGACTACACAGCCCCTTCCAGAAATGAAGCCGTTCCCCCCCTTCAAAAAATGACCTTTGTTCTCTCCTTTTCTTTTTCTTTTCACCCAAACCACAAGGTGAGCAAACACCCTTTGATCCAACCCAACGTAGATGTATACTCTCGATACGATGATATCTATTTCCTTTGGCTGTCTCATTGCCGTCATACGTGGCTGGCAACCTGATGATAAAGGATATTTCGCTAAAAAACTTCTGATCACTCTTCCCTCCCTTTCCTACTATCACTTGTTGTAATTGAAATGAAAGTTCCTAACTCTTTCTTTTCTACTCAGTGTTTGTGTTTGTATCTCGTCTATGTCGTTATGAGAAATGCCATAGTGTTAAGGTTAGTTCTCATTCTCTCATTGTGGACTGAAAGGAACACTCGCCGCAACTGATGAAAACTATTTCCTTTGGCTGTCTCATTCTACACAAACGGAAAGTGATGACACTGGAGTTTCGCTTGATAGTATCTGATGCATAACCATACCCAACTCCTCTTCACTTCCTATGAAATCATTGAATAACCCCATTCTCCTTAGGTCCTTCGGTGAGCTTTTTCTCCTTCTCTCTTTATTTATGTGTAAAATAAACTGAGATTAAATGTATCAAAACTTCTTCATCCGTTCCATGCTTTTTTTATGATCTAAACAACGTGGTAGCGTCATCCCAAATATATTTATTACGTTCTCCAAACAACCAAAACCTCCTCAACCCCCCTCTCGCTTTCCAAAATTGTCCCTCACAATTCTTTTTTCCTCCATCAACGACTACTTCTGCTACTCACACTACTCCGACTCCCGCTCCGACTACTCCCGCTACTACTCCCACTGCGACTACTTCCACTCACAGAGGGTGTACCTCTCCTTCCCCTCTCCCCATCTTCAGACGGAGTCGACGCCCGCTTCCTGACTGGCGACACGCTTTTCGAAGGAGACCGTCTACGGTCTCGACGTGGCGGGGAGACTGAGTCTCGACGACGAGACACAGATCTCCTTCTGTCATTGGTCGACGGACTGGAGAAACACGACGTGGGGGTGGTGAGATTGAGCGATCTGGGCGGCGGTATTTTGAGGGGGATGGGCGGCGGGGTGGGGGAGAGAAGGAGCGATCTCTACGTGAGACTGGCGGAGATGGACGTCGTGGTGGTGGCGAGAAGGAACGGTCTCTGCGAGAGACTGGTGGAGAAGGACGACGGGGTGGTGGAGAGAAAGACCTGTCGCGGCGGTTTACTGGTGGGGACGGGCGACGAGGTGGAGGAGAGAAGGAACGGTCTCTGCGTCCAACGGATACAGAAGGACGGCGTGGAGGCGGTGAAAAAGAACGGTCACGACGACGACAGGAGATGGCCGTCTTGGCGGAGGTGAGAATGATGGTTCTCTTCTGCGAGTAGATTTCTATCGTCTCGGTCAACAGACTCAGAGATACGTGTTCTCTTAGGAGAAGTATCGACTGAGGAGAGAGAATGTCTCCTTTTCTTGTCGCGGGAATCAACTACGACAAAGTCAGGAAACCATGATCAAGAACTAAAACACAAACCTTTTCCATCATCATCACTTCCCCCCTTTTCTTTCCGCTTCTTTTCCTTCTTGGATGCCTTTTTGGCTTCTTTTTCCTTCCTCTTTTCTTCCTTCTCCTTCCGCTTCCTCTCTACAATTAAAAATGAAAGAAGAATGTAGCCACATTCAATACCTTCCAGAAAAAATCCAACATACCTTTTCTTTCATCTTCTTCCCGCTGTTTGACACGTGCAAGATACTCTTCTTCACGTCTATTCTTGTCCGCAATACGTTCCTGTTTCAGTTTTTCCTGTGCATCAAAGAATCAGCTTTGATTCCTATCATACAGTGGTTCAAGTCTCGTTTTTAAAATTCTTCCCAGTCTATCATGCTGTTTCTGTTCACAGCACTCCCTCCATTAACGTTTAAATAGTTCAGGGCTTTAGGCTTCATAATGATGAACAGCTGCTGCGTTATGAGTTGTGACCGTATTCACTTTGTTCAACCAATGCTCGACTCGTTCAACTTCCTTCGTTCCTCCATCACTATTAAATCCGCTAGTGTCCATTCTGCTTATTCTTTCTCTATTTTGCTCCTCTCCTCCTGTAGCTTGGAAGTGCGCAGTTTTTCGCAAACAACGAACCTGCAAGTCTCTATCAAAGCAGCCCCCTCAACATGGTTCTACAATATGGTAAGTAATCTGTAAAGACAGGGGAGGAGATGACATACTTGATGCCAAGAGCCTGAGCAGCCTGCTGATTTAATTTCTGTTTGGCATCGGCCACGACATGAGAGTTGTTTGAGGAGAAGAAGAAGAGTCAGGGAGACTGATCAGACGTGCGAGTAGTTTCTTGCGCAGTTCGTCAACTCTTTTGTCAATCTCGTCTTCGCCCAAGCTCCCATCCTGTTCAAGCGAGTCGCGCAGGAGCAGACACTCAATTTCGACTTTCGCTTCTTTTCGTGTTGGATGAGATCCTTGTTTGGTTGTCTGTGGATTGGTGGTTGACTTGTAGCCGAGTTGTAGTCGTTTGATTTGAAGTGTTGTCTTGGCCGGAGCGTTGCCTTGTTTTGCTGCACGTAACCGTTTGTTCCACTTCCTCGGGCTGTTGCGAGTCCGATGCCGTTGTACTGTGTTTGGTAGGGTTGTGAGTGAGTGTTGAGGGGAGAGGCAGGACGTACACTCATTTTTTCTGCTTTTTGGGCTGTAAAAAGACGTCCGAGAATGAGCACCACCTCTCAACAACATCA
This sequence comes from Rhizoclosmatium globosum, assembly GCA_002104985.1. Classification (NCBI taxonomy): domain Eukaryota; kingdom Fungi; phylum Chytridiomycota; class Chytridiomycetes; order Chytridiales; family Chytriomycetaceae; genus Rhizoclosmatium; species Rhizoclosmatium globosum. The sequence continues at coordinate 28,522 of MCGO01000287.1, forward strand.
ACATCAAGTGCAACAACCACCAACACCAACACCAATTTGGCCACTGAAATCCAGCGCGAGTTCTCGTTGACGTCGCTCAACGTCGACGCTGAGCCCGAAGCCGTCGCGCGTCTCGTTGAATTCGCAACGGTCTTCAGCGTGTCGCCCGAGTCTCTTGCGAGCAAGTTCGAGGGCGTGGCAACTGCGAACAATCAACGAAAGAGGCCTTGGACGCCCTTCACTCGCTCTTGCTCAGGGACTTGGATAAACTGATTGCCGCAAAGACCCCGCTGAAAGTATCCGCTGTTCAGTCTCAGAGACCTATCGTCAATGACAGCGACCTGATGGCGATGCTCAACGGCACTGGCGTATGTCTCAATTCTTTGTTGACTCATTATTCTGGCATTTGATGCATTGATTCCCCTTTGACGTTGATAGATGGAGAACTTGGCCTCACAACGCCCATACGGCCAACACAAGGCGAAACTGCGTGGCGCGAATCAATCTCAACAACAACAGCAATCTCAACTCTCCCAACCGCCACGAACCCCTCTCATCAATGCTTCCACAACGAATTCCTCTCAAATCTCTGCAGCACTTTCCGCCGCAAAATCCATCCCTCCTCCAAAAACCCCTTCTTCCACTTTCAACTCTACCACTCAGAAACAACTACTAGCTTCTCAACAAAAGACTCCCCTCTCCCGCCCATCTACACCGCTTGCTCCTCCTGCTGTTCCTTTTTCGGACAGACAAAACAAGGGGAAACTCGATGACTTGTTCAACCCAGAAGTTCCTCTTTCTACTTCTGATTCTAAAACTCCTCTCGAGATTTCTCTTCCACCTGGTCAGCAAATGCATGGATACAGGTATGACCCTACGAAGAGATGTTCCACTTCGCGACACGTGAATAGCTGCAGATATCGAATGCGAAGCTGCACGAATATCGCGAAGCGATGGAAAGATTTGAGCAAAGAAGAAGAAGTGAAGCCGTAAAGTATGGCAAGAGTGTTAGAAAAATTGGAGTAGACCAATTGAGCCAGCAATCATATTATGTAATCTAATTGCTGATGCGTAGATATATGTTCGAAAGGCTCGCGGAAAAGGGTGATTTGGTGATGCTCGAATCCAGGAATTATGCCTCGCTGTGGATCAATGGGTTTATGATAATATCATTGTGAATCAGACATTGGATATGGTATTTATATTAGTTATAGAAGTGCGGGCCGAATCTAACCTGCTTGAACCAGGATGAAGAGCAATCCAACCAACTTCAACACAAGTCGAAGACTCAGACGAGCCAACTTTCAAGGCTTTGGCCAATCCAACTATTCCACACCATACTTGTTTTATACAGCAGGCCGTATCGTGGCTGAATCCGCCGAACGACAGGCACGGCTCAACAAACTGAACCAAAGCTAACCTTGGACACTCTCTACCTCGAAACTTGCCGTCTTCTCGGCAGCGGCCACCGTGTCCAAATTCAGCTCTCTGAAACGCTTCTAAAACGACACGGCGCAAACCTCTTCCCCGGTCAAATCCTTGGCCTTGCCGCTGTAAACCCATCTGGCCGTCTCCTCATTGTTCAAGACATTTTCCCAGTCCCTCGCCTTGATTTGCTACCACACGTATTTCACGTATCCTCTCTCTGTACGAGAACGAGCCATCTCGCGTCATTAACATGGTTGTTGCTGCAGGGCCTTACTCTGCAGACTCTTTGTCAACAGATGCGCCAAGCTACGAGCCGTTGGACGAACTTGTTAAAGTTTTGTGCACTGAGAAACCGGATGTAGTTATTCTCTGCGGTCCCTTTGTTGATGAAGGGTTGGCGGGATGGAAGGAAGGTCGGTACACTGCAACAACGGAATCTTGCATGAAGAAGTACATTGCCCCTGCTTTGAAAAGGGTGTTGGAGGCTTCTGGTAGTACTCGTATTGTTATGGTCCCAAGTACGCGTGGTATGGAAAGTGAATGGGTCGGGTACCCTCAACCTCCACTTGGTAGCGCGTTGGGTGAAGAAGCAAGAGTCTTGCGATGGAAGCAATTCGGGATCAAAGAGATGGTTGCGACCGGAAACGTTGTGCTTGTTCCAAACCCAGTGCAAATCATGGTCAACGAAGTGGTTGTAACGATTTCAAAGTGGAAGTTTATTCCACTTGAACAGAGACGGTCTCAGAGTGTAAGTCTCAACAACACCCGTCCACTTTCACCAAAAAAAAAAACTTCGCTAAACCACAAAGCTTTTCAAGCGAACCAGAAGCAACCACCCTAGGCACTCAGACCCAAAAACTCGACCGCTTCGGCTCTCTCTTCCAACACCACCTAACCCAACGTCACCTCTACCCTTTAACTCCATCTTCTCTCAACCCATCCGACCCAACAATGAACCTCTTTGCAATGACGCAACGCGTGCACAATCCGGTTCAATCACACTCCAAGCAACACCTGACATCCTCATCCTCCCATCAGCCCTCAAACCGCTCGTCAAGAATGTTGACGGATGCGTTTGTATCAACCCAGGTACTCTTGTGAAGGGTCGTAGCGGAGGTGGTAGTTACGCGCGGTTGTGTATTCATCCGTTGGATATTGCCATGTTGTCTGGGATTGTCAAGACGGAGGATGGAGGCGAGAAGAAGAAGGTGGGGGAGAAGAGGAAGGGTGTAGATGGAGAAGAGGAAGGATGTGGAACTGAGGAGGAAGGGGTTGTGTTGGAGCATAATGTTGCTAGTCGGTGTCGTGTTGAGGTCCGCAAGATTTGAATTGAAGAATGTATTTAATGTTTGGGTGGAGGAGGAAGAGAGGTTTTTTTTGACGTTTGGGTATCGTATACCTATTCTTTGTGGTTTTAGGAGAAGAATTCATACCGTATATCGCGCATAGTTTTGTTTTATTGTGGATCTTATATTTTTAACATAATCATTCGGACTTGGAATGCGTTATGATGGAAGTGACTCAGTTAAAGCCACGTTTTTTCAACTCTAATTCGGATGAGTAATTGAGAAATTAGCCCATGTGCATTTAGAATTTAAGTATTTCCCTGGCGGTTGTATATTGTAAATACCTTAGTCTTTGCTGTCACACATTTCTTCATCAATGTGAAAGAAACACTTGATGCCTACAAAGAAAAGCGTTTAAAAGCGTATTGCCTTCAACGGAGATGAATTAGAAGGTCACGCTGCTTTGCCCGCGTGCACTTCGTTTCGCACGCGCCTAATTTGTGAGGAAAGCCATATAAACGAGGACTGAATTCCACAATTCCGCTACAAAACTTGAAAATTATGGTGAACATTCTCACTTCTGTCCTCCTTCTGGCCCAAGTTGCTTTTGCGGCTGACTATCGCTGTTGGTACAACCCAAGTACAACTGTACAAGGAGGAATCGCCCAGAACGGAAAGATCCCAACCGTCAATATTCCAAACTGCATGACTTCGATTGGATGTGTTCCCTGCTCGAACGTGAATGACCAGTTGCGTAAGTTCAAGCAAGAGACAGCGTGCGGTTTCAAAAGGTACACACCTCAAGAAACAAAGTCCTTCCTCTTACAACCTTATTTGTATACTAGATCGTTCAGTGACGGCTGCTCCATGCCAGACCTTGATGTTGGCTTTGGATCACTCAAGACTTTCTGGAAGGAGGCTTGCATTCAGCATGATTTCTGTTACAGTGATGTCAGAAGTCCTTTGGCCAAGTCTCAGTGTGATGATATTTTGGCGAAGGATATGCGTGCTCTTTGCCAAACTCTTGATTATGGGCCGTACGAAGCTTGTTTGCTTGCTCAAGCCACTGCAAAAGCCGTTTTGTCTGGTGCTTCTCAAGCGCAAGAAGCTTACGACTACGACCGCAAATATTGCGGCGCTAGACGTGAACCTTGGAATGGTAACAACTAAGGATCCTGTTAGCAATTCTTGTGGACGTCTATATCTTACTAGAATAAAATCTTAAACTACATGGGAAGTTCATGACTTTCCAGTCAAACTTCCCTTATTTGACAAATTCTTCTTCTCTTGTATATTTGAAAAGAAGCTCTGTGACATATTTAAGAGACAATAACTTCTCGCATCAGAGTTTATTTATTATTTGTTGATCATGAAGTTAATGTACGAGTAACGGTTTTAGCCTGCTGCTTCTGGTATGGTGGCGTTCGGATACAAAGCGGTCATGCGTTTATCAGATGGCTTTAGAAGATTTTTGAATGGTGATCGGATTCGCCAGATTAATTTGCAGCAGAATCGTCTATTCGGAAGTGCGCTTGTAAAGATTGTAAGCTTATTACTTATATGAAATTTGTGGTTATTTGCGGCGATGAGAAGTAACTTCAGTGTTTGTACTCGCCCAGACTTTGAGTTCCGTTGTCGGCTTGTGCACCCACTGACCCATTTGCCTGACCTGCGCGTGATTGCGCGAAAGCGTCGCCACCTCCTCAACTTTGGCTATAAGTACCCGAGGTATGCACTCCTGTCCCTCACAAATCCACACCAGTGTCCTCAATAACTCTAAAAATGATCTTCACCCAAGCCGCTGTCCTTGCCTCCATTATTTCCTCCGCTTCCGCTTTCTACGCTCCACCTCACGTTGTCAAGCTCCAACAAGAAGCCGGTCTCGCCCCAGCTTCTGGTTCCGTCTTGACCTACGCTGGTGGAGCCGTTATCCCAAACGTTGAAGTCCACCCAATTTACTACGGCACTTTTGAATTCGGCACCCAAATGTCCGCTTTCTACCAGGCCATCACAAACTCTGTGCAGTACGATATGCTTGCCCAATACAACACCCCAACCCAAAAGATTGGACGCGGTCGTTTCGTTCAAAGCCACGTCGTTACAGGTGGAAACGCCAACGATCCAACAACAATCGTGAAAGCCCTTCTCGATTCTGGTGCCGTTACTCCAAATGCAAACACGTACTTCCCAATCCACTTTGGCTCCGAATCTGACTCCGCCCTTGGAAACTGTCAACAGTTCTGTGCCTACCACGACGCCTTCTCCTACAATGGGTAGACGTGTACTACGCTGTGAACCCACACTGTGGAAAGTCGTGCTGCGCTTCTGACGCGTTCCAATCTCTTTCCTGTGTTGCCTCTCATGAATTGGTTGAGGCTACCACGGATGCCCACCCACCAAATGGCTGGACCGCTCCTTCTCTTCAAGGACAAGAGATTGGTGATATTTGTGTTGGCCAAGCCGGACAGATCACTGGCGCTGATGGAGTCACCTACGTCATCCAAAAGGAGTATTCCAACATTGACAGTGGTTGTGTTGTTGGCTCCAACCTTGTTCACGGCCCATCCACCACTACTGCTGCCGTCAAGACTACCACAACTGTTTCCCGTTATCAAGACTACACTCAAGGTGCTGTCAAGACTACAACGACTGCTGCAGTTGTTAAGACCACTACTCAGAAAGTTGTTACCACCACTGCTGCTGGTGGAAGTGGAACTGCTGCTGGTCAGTCTTGCAGCGCTTATGGAAGCTGGGCCTGCAGTAACTCTCTTGTCTGTAGCTATGGAGCCGGAAACAACTTGGTTTGGGTCCAAGTTGGCTCTGTTGCCTCTTGTTAAGATTCTGGACATGTGGAAGATTTGAGGTTTGGGGTTTCTATGGAAGTTTATGATTTAGAATTGGAGATTATCCTTGAATAAAGTAGTGGAAACAATATTTCACTATTTGGCAGAACTTTTCAACAGGAACATTGAGGAAGATTCAAGGAATCCATTCCTCCAATAACAGTCATGTGTCTGTTTAAAGAAGCTGAAATATAGGGCAAATATGGAATTAGAATGAGAAGGAAGAACGTGCTGACTCTGGAAGCGAAAAAAACTCTTACATTCAACCATAATAATGGCGATAGATATTTGTAAAGATTCTTAAACCCCAAAACAACGAGATGCAGAAACGAGACATAGTAAATGGAGTGATCATGGGGGTAGTGGGCTTCCTCGGAATAGTGGCTCTAGCGGTTGGAATGTATGTTGTGAAGAAGCGATTGGATCGACTGATACGACGCCTATCGTTACCACAGCTGTATCATCCGTTGTCGCAAAGAAGAAGAGTGTGCGCGACATACTTGGTTTCAAGCAGATGTCTCAGTACGTAGTGGACTTCCGGTGTGGCAGAAGGGAAAGTGGAGGTGAGTTGACTCGTTAGGTGTTTGTGTCTGAGTACACCGTCCCCAGACTGGTCGGCGAGAGGGAATGGATCCAGGAAAAAGCCAATGACCAACACGCAAATGGAATCCGAAGATGAGGAATTGATGCTGAACCATCGCGGCTGTCGATATCCTCGGATGACTCAAACACTTCAACAACAGCAACAGCCAATTCTCCCATTCTTCCACGTCACAACTCCGATTGAAAGCACAGCGATTTCAAGCATCCACTCGCACGACTCATTCTACTGACTATGCAATTCCTACCAACAACTTTTCATACCCTCCAACTGCACTCAATTCAACACCCCCCGTTGCTGGAATGGCCCGCGTATTTGATCACGCAACTAGTTCAAAGGATGTAGCACCTCATTCGGCTGCTCCTGGCGCCGAAGCAGAGGTTTCTATGGATAATTACAGGATATTTAAATGACTTGATGGGAATGAATCGACCAACATCAACCACCTCAAAACCAGCGATTATTCAGCTCGACGTTGTGGACGCTACAAGAAAGCCGTCAATTAATTCATTGAAGTCGAACCGCCCACAACGCCAGTAAATTGAGCTACAACATTCTTTAATTTTGTCCATTTATTTGTATATTCAAATAGACTGTGTTATTTTGACTTCGAACTCTTTTGCTTTCTCTTTGCTTTCAAACTCAAAGATTAGTCTTCGTTTCCCCATCACTTCACAACTTAAACCCAACTGGTAAGAAACTCCATCGACTGAACCAAGAATCGTCTCAAATGGCGGAGATATTACAAACGCATTGTATTCAATCATCCCACGACAATCGAGAAAAGTCTTACTTCCGATGGAATACATCGTCACAACGACTCTGTTCCAAATCTTTGTCGCAGATTAAGATAAACAGACGAGCCCAGCTTGCGGTACTCTACTCGCTGAGCGAACTTGTTACCAACATATTTTCCTCCTTTAATCTTCTCTATTTACCATTACTTGGAACTTTGAGCTCATTTCGATTACATCACAGGACCAGGACTCTGAATTGTTCCCGAAACTGTAGATCCTTGTTTCAGCATAGGTGTCATAGTTGGAAGTTCGCGCACGGCTTGCACGTTGATGGTGAACAAGATTCAGGACTGGAGTAAAAACACGTTGTTTTAACTGACCAAATTTCCTAACGATCACTGGTACAAGACAGAGAAGCGTTAAAACCCATTGTAGAATGACCCGAATCATTATCGTTGTCTCAGAAAGTTCTGAGGAGGATTCAATCAGAGTAAGTATAATAGTTGCAAGTATAAAGCAGAGGGTTATAACTAAAATAAGGATGGAGTCATTGTGAGATGGTGCTACGTTTCGAGTCAAATATGCAATTACAAGAGTCAGAAATATCAAAAAGGTGTGATAAACCCAAAGTAGTATTGAAGCATTCGATCCATTAGAAGTTTGACATATGTAAACATACTTGCTCAAAGCCTTTTGTGAGACTTTAGCAACTTTAAGGTTGGCATTATATGTCCAAGCAAGCAATATGGCAACTTCGGTCACAATAAGGCCAAATGCGATTGCTAGATACAGGATATCCGAAGTCCACAACTTTATCAAAACGCTTTTACTTGCGGTAGATTACTTGAACTCGAATGTTTTTGGCAAATAAACACGCCAAAGGCGACTACCAAATGAAAGTGGTGGAATCCAAGCTCTAACCAAACATGAAGTAACTGAAGCCCGTCCAAGGTAAAATGACATTGAAATAAAAGAGGTGATAGCAGCAAAATTAGTCATCAACCAGAAGGGAACGGTTCCCTTGAAAGATTCAAATGTTATCTTCTTGAAGTTGATTGGAAACAGGAATGTGCAGACAACAAGTCCGACAACCTGAAGGCGATTACAAGACGCGCTTCTGAGCTTGGAACTTGTGACGATTACCTCAGTGGCATTCAGTAAAGAAGTCCATCCAAAGGCCGGTACAGATCCGTTGTAGAACTGAAACACAAAGTCTTTCGTAATATAAGGGTATAAATTTTGAACATCAGAATCTGAAACAGCGAACGCCTTGTAGCCCAAATTTTCGTCTAAATCCATCCATAACAAGATAAATATAAGGTGTCGCCAATGTCTCCAAATGATGTCAATTCGATTGGGTCGGCGTCCAAGACCTCGAAATCCCGTGCTCTTGAATGTTGTATAATTTAAATGATCTTGCACGTTTGGTTTTCTCAAATCGGAAACGTTGAATCCCTTTTCGGTGATAATGTTGCTCAACCCATTGGCTAACACACCAACGCAGTCAAAAAATTGGAATGCGTTTGTTTGGATTCCAATGTCATTGGAGGTTACGTTAAATCTGTGATGGAATATTAGCGAAATAGATTCCTCAAAGTTTTGTACCCATAAACTTGAGTGTGTATGTTGATGTTATCAGTAACCATGTTTTGCATCGAAGTCATATGATCTGACTGTGGTGCTCCCCATGCGGGCAAAATAAACCCCCGCAAGTACTTGTAATAATTAGCTCCATAAAGTTCAACAGGGTCGCTTTGGGACATAGGAAGATTGTAACCAAGCCAAACATAATCTGGTCCAACTGATTGATTTCTACTGTACAAAAGGATTAAAAATTCGCTTCAGATACGACTAATTTACATGGCCAACGAAAAGTAAATGTCTGCAGTTGTTCCTGAAGGGGCGAGAATTATAATATATCGCGCGTCAACACGAGCCAGAGTCTGTGCGTACATATCCACTTCTGCTGCATTTACAGCAGCAGTACGATGCTGATAATCCCATTTCGCAAGAATTTGTATGTTTCCGGCATTTAATGCTTGAGTAATAGATGTACACACTTAATTTGAATCAGGTCAAAGAGTTTCCGATTATATCAACATACCGTCATGATAAAAGCATATGATTGCAACACGTCTTACGTTCCAGAGCTTGAGTATTGGTAATATCCCATACCGACCTGACTTACTGTTATTCGGGAGTTAGGAGAGCACCTATTACGAGGTTTAAATAACTCACATTGAAACATTTGAAAGAAGTATGGATAATTGTTTTTATCAAGAAGCTGATAGCTGACTTGAACAGGGCCACAATATGGAATTTTATGATACGAAATGATCGACGCATCAAAACTACAAACAGCGAGTACTTCAATTCAAGATTTTGTTTCATTCTTACTCACGGTTTATAGTAGTGTAATAATCACCCATCACAGCGGCCACGTCAGGATCGTCCACTATTTTCAGTCGCAGTCTTAACCATGGCAAAACCACCAGTACTGTCTTTTCTCGACATGTAGTTTGAATAGCGTTTGATTTTAATGGTCGTATTTGGCAGAATGTTTGGGATTATTGTTGATCCAATCCACCGCCATCTGCGCGCCATAGACATTCCAAAACCACCATGTTGTGATGTTACTGTCTCTAAGTTTTTAAAGCGCGTGAGATTGAGAGCGTCCCAAGAAGATTGAGTCACAAGTGTTGGTTGTACTTGAGCCCTTTTATTCTGTGGCGATATCAGAAATAAGCACAACCAAGTTACGGCGCGATGAGTATATCAAACGCAAAAGCTTACAGTCCGAAGGGCCCTATGATTGCGATTGTGATGCTTGATTGGTTCTTGGATGGTAGGGTCATCTTTTTCGGAGATTTCCCAAGTGACAAAGTTGGTTAGAACTTAAACACTTGAATGCAGAAACGATTTTAATTTGGGTTCTTGGGATATTCCTATGAATATGGCAATGTGCTTTATTTGTTGCGCTTGCTCTCTGTCACGATCCTGATAAACTTGTCTGCTTTCTCCTTATTATCAAAGTCGAAGAATGAGACTTTTCCCCCGCAGAATCACAGCTGAAGTCAAGGCACCATGCATCACCGCTCAAAGCTATCAGATTACATATGTATGGAGGCGAAATCACAAAGGCCTTCTGTCTATTGAGTCCTTGACAGTCAAGAATTGTCTTTGTGCCTACTTTGTACACTCTGTCCCAAACCGTGACAATGGGGTCCAAATAAACTGTTCTTCCCTTTCGCAAAAGTTTAATCTTCTAGTGCCTTTTCTCTCCCAATATTTTCAGAGACCATAGATTCCTGCTTGAGCATTGCGCCGTACTGACGCGTTGACGGTGAACCACAGTCAAAACTGGTGCTATAAAATATTGCTGAAATAGCCCAAATTTCCTGACAGCTGTTGGAACAAGGCATAGCAGCGTAAGAATCCATTGTGTTAAAACGCGGATAAGCAGTGTAGTTTCTGATACAAATGTTGTTGATTCAATCAGTGTGATAATCACCATCCCAATTATGAAACAAAGTGATAACACCAGCATCAAAACCGACTCGTTATGCGTTGCAGCTACATTTCGGGTCAAGTATGCAATCGCAAGAACCAACCCCATCATCAAAGCATGATATATCCAGAGCAAATCCAAGAATACTTTAGTGTTCAAGTTATCAAATGATTGACAAGAGTAGGCGTACTTGTTCATGGATTTCTGTAAAACTTTTATGACTGTCACATTGGGTCCAACAAAGCGTAAAGCCACTTCAACAAATACAAGACCCAACGAAATTGCCAAATAGATTATATCCGAAGTCAATAGCTTGACCGCGTAAATCAAAAGAACCCGAACCTCTGTTGAGATTGGAATATTGACACCAAGCCAAACGTAGTCGGCTTCAACGGAAGTGTTCCGCCTTTTACAACTATTAGCCAAAACAAATTGATTAAAAGACTTGCATGACCAGTTGATAGTAGATGCTTGCAGACCGAGGATGATTATGTATTGTGCATCAGCTCTAGTGAGTTCATCACCTATTTGAATTACTTACGAAAGAAGGGCTGCTGTTATAATCTAAATGAAATACGATTTTGATGATGTGTTTGCGTCAAACACATCCACCAACATTGAATACACTTGAAACTGAATCAGTATTGGATCACATGAAAAACGAATAACAAACCATCATGAATGAAATGATTTCCACTCGTTTAACGTTCCATAACTTCAGGATTTGATAATACTCTGCTCCAAATTGGCTCACTGAACACACCATTACGTAAGCACAGCTCAAC
>MCGO01000288.1:0-39450 GCA_002104985.1 Rhizoclosmatium globosum
CATTCCTTCTTCAGCAAGGTGAACCTTTGCTCCTCTTCGTAAAATGTTAACAACACGCGCAGAACACCTTCTAATTCAGTTGGTTTTATTGACTGTCCGTTCAAACACACCCAAAACTCGTAACCCTTTCCTACAATCTGCGATGTTCAATTGACGTGTTAACAATGGGTATTTCGTTGCAGTTCAAGGGTCGTGGATGGTTTCAACAAACAGCATCGTGTATAACGGCCAGCCTTGGATTTTGGTCGACACTACAAATTGCCGACAGTCTAAAAACAAAGAATCATGCAGCCATTGAAGGATGTGTGGCAGTATTGCAACTGATCGCTTTTAGCAAAGTCAACACGTCTAAAACCAGTCAAGCTCAACGGCGTCGAGATGACGAATGCACGTTTTGAATCGACGATAAAGAAATCCACGTTTAGCAAGCTTGGAAGGATGGACCCGGTTAGTTATTTGATAAGGTGATTAAACGAAACTCACATTTCATAGAACTTGGAATACTGAAAGCATTATGTTTTGCAACAGTGAAATCACAAAGCACATGGTCAGCTGTTTTTATTATCAAGTTGCAATGTCTCAGAAATAGAGTAGTTCAACATAATTTTCCAAGAATGTAACGGGTGCTTGCGAATGTGGGCAACAATTTCAACAAGAGCAGCACCGAAGCAGCAATACTAGTTTTTAAGAGAATAACAGGTTTAAATTAAATATTGAAAAGAAATGACTGAAAACCGCAAAGCGTTGTCATTGGCTGTGAAAACAAGCTCTGTCATCGGTTTCTCCTCTGTACCTCGGACGGCAAGGATACTCAAAGCGCCAGCAGATTCAAGTCGATGCTTTCGAGTGATGCAGTGGAATCTGCTGGCCGATTCGCTGTGTGGCTCTGAAGGTTCGAAGGGATTTGAGCGTGCACCACCAGAGAGCCTTCGTTGGGAATTCCGGAAGAACCGGTACTCCTTTACCAAGTTTATTAGTTCGCACTAATACGTTATCTTTCTCCACAGCATTCTTGAGCACATTCTTGAATTGGATCCACCATTTTGTGTGTCCAAGAACTGGATGAACCGCACTTTGACGACTGGATTCTTCCGTCGCTCAAATCAATTGGATTCGACGGCGTCTTTGAAAAGAAGCCGAATTCAGTCGATGGATCTGCCATTTTTGTGAACTCAGAACGATTCAGCATCGCATCAACCAAGTCCATTCGTTACGCGGCTTCTCCTTCATCGGATACACCGCCCTCCCCAACAGACTTGTTCCCACAGAACCAGAAGGCTCTCATCGTGCAGCTTCTCGACAAACACTCAAGCCGCCCTTTGATTGTCACTGTCACCCACCTGAAAGCCGAGAAGAACGAACTGGGTGAATCTATCCGATACCAAGAAATGAAAACACTGCTGGATTCGCTTTTGTCTGACTATGGAACCACATCAACGCCAATCATCATCGCAGCTGACCTGAACGCAACTCCGACGTCAAACCATTACCCGGCTCGAGTTTATCCGTTCATTGAACAACACTCTCTTGGAATGCAGAGTTCATATGCGAATGGAAGAGGTTCTGACGGGGAACCAGAATATACGACTTGGAAAGTACGGAAAGGGCAGGAATCGCGGCATACTATTGACTACATATTCTATCGTGTCAATTGTGGGCTGGAAGTTGTGTCTACGTTGGATATGCCCGTGGATGTGGATGATGACAGGATTCCGTCGTTTCGGTATCCTTCAGACCACTTTTCGCTGTTGACCGAATTTGAGTGGTGTTAGCTTTAAGATTTGAGGGATTGATGAAATTTGATTTATTGAATAAACGAAGGGAATATCACTTGCAAGTATACATGTTGTATGCCCCAGACATTGTTCGTGAGCCTTATTCCCGGGGTTTTAGCAATAATCGCAATGGGTTTTGATTTAATGTCGAATCTGGCCAGAAATATAAGGAAATATATCACAAAAATAAATATAGGTTATCTTATGGAGAAAAAAAAACAAATACGAAGAACAAACACTGGTACTCCTTTCAGGAAAGAGTCAGTTGTCCTTCGCTCACTATCCATCGCCAGAGTTCTGCAAGTCCTCTCACTTACTACCTGAAGATAGCCCGTAGAAGGTGTGTTTGTTTCTTTTTGCTAAGAATATCAAAACAGAACCATCGCATCATGGCTTCTTTGTGGCTACCGGATAGGCCGCTACTTCATTGGTGTATAAACTCTAGTCGCGTATTCTTCGGGTCCTCAAGCAAGCAAGCAAGTGCTACTCGCCTGTCGCTTAATCAGGAGATACCGCTCACCAATTGTTTGTATGTGGACTTGGTCGGCCAGGTTAGGTATGGCAGGTCGACGAAGAAGCCCCTAATACGGGCTGCTCTGCTGCAGTTCGAACACCGTCCGCAGTGTGGTTTGGCCAGAGCCTCTCCTGAAACAAGATGAGCTTCATATTATCCCGTAGATAAAGTCATGTTATTCCATAGTTTATGTAAAATAAACTTGATATCATCTCGTCTTTTTTGTGGTTGTGGAAGTGTACTGCAAGTGCACGCGCAAGGAAACAAACTGACATCTAATTTCGACATTAACACAAAAAGTCTCGACGGAATTCAAAGAACCTTTATTCTATAATAATTTACTGTGGCCGCGGTATCATATCCCCATCTCAAAGTCCGGTTCAAAGTAATGTCGAAACACATATTCGGACCACTGCCACGTCTTGACACATGTTTCCTTGTCTTGCGCAATCAAAGATGGCTCCGCGACCGTGCAGTAAGGCACCAAATATTTCCCCTTGATGTTCATTGTTTCGATTTCTGGCGCAGCGGCAGCATAAAGCGGTGTTATGACACCTTTTTCGACATTGACCTTGACTGAATCGAGAAGAATGTGTTTCAGGTCGCGGTCGCCGGTGGGATGATCGTCTTTGATGGCACCGGGATGGACGCAGTTTACGTAAATGTTGCAGGGTTTGTTGAGTAATGCGTATTTTGTTTCTAGGCGATCCTACAATGATATTTAGTGCTTCAGTTTGAGATAAATAATGTAATTGTTTGAAGCCACGTTTTCCTTATCGCTCCTTAGGTTCCATCAAACACCTTTATGCAGACACTGTTGCTCGCTTGGCGCATTTAACTGTCCCTTTACATTCTCAGTTCAACTGGTTGTCATTCCAAAAGCATTTTGCTGAAAATTACGTCTCTCCAAGTCGCCCATCCGTCCCAATTTCATACTGAAGCACTTTTTCATACCTGAAGTTCCCGAGTAAAGTGTATAGCAGCGAGTTTCGACTCATTGTAGCGGGTATTTTCGTCAAACATTTCAGGAACGTCAAAGTACTGATAATCGATAGAATTGAGAACAAGCATATGCGTCATTGAAGTCAAGTTCACGATTCGAGACGGCTGCGAAGCTTCGAGTAAGGGCAGGAGTTTGTGAGTCAACAGCATTGGAGCAAAATGGTTCGTATGGAAAGTCTGTTCAATGCCTTGTTCTGAAAGGGAGAACTGGTGCGATGATATCGAGTCTGCGTTGATGAGGATATTGAGTTTCGAGTGTGTTTTGAGGAACTCGTCGGCAGCGGCGGAAAGCGAACGCAGGTCCACGGCAGAAGCGACGACGAATCCGTGGCTTTGCTGATCCGAATCGTTGTGAAGGGCGGCGACGGCTGATTCGCCGCTTGCAACGTCTGGCGCGACAACTGTGACCGACGCCCCGCGCAGGGCAAGGTGCTTCGCCGCAGAGTGCCCAAGTCCGGTGCATCCGCCGGCGACAAATGCTACTTGGCCGCTGAGATCTGGAAGTTGGTCGGCGGTCCAGGCTGGTCGGAAGAGGAGTTGTCCGAGGAACGACCCAACTGTCATTTTGTGTTGCCTTTCTTGCTCATGGGTTATTTCCGAAGTATCCCACACAACAATATTAATATCCATATTTCTCTATGTTCTCAATGCATTTTCTTGTTTTGTTTCGCAAAGTAACATTGAGCCCCTATGAATCAAATGATACAAAAAACGACTGAAAACGGTTTGAGGCTCTTCAACAAAATCAACATCAAAAATAATATATCTATATGCTCTCTGTATTAATTTTATTCAGAGGATTGCGGAGAAAATGGAACGACTTTGAGTCCTTCTTGAGGAGCTACTCCTGTTTCTGTTTCTATGTGAATAGTTCGAGATCGATGACCTCAAACGTCTGAAACACAGAAAGTGATTGAGCCATAAATTCGAGAGCTAGCGTCACTGTATTCCAGCTTTTTTTTCTGAAACGGCGGAAGACGCCGTTCGATTTAACTCTTAACCACAGTCCTATTAATCGGCTAATTTACAAGCAAAGTATCCCTTATTGCAAATTTGCCAGCGAAGCACCAATGAACGACCAATTAATTGGGGTACTACCTTGGCACTCATTATAGGTGGTTCCATTCTGATATGAGACTTCATAATTAAACAAACATATTTGTACGCATCCGTCAATGGGATTGTTTTGACGGCCGATAAGATCAAGATCAAG
The DNA here is from genome assembly GCA_002104985.1 of Rhizoclosmatium globosum. Lineage (NCBI taxonomy): Eukaryota > Fungi > Chytridiomycota > Chytridiomycetes > Chytridiales > Chytriomycetaceae > Rhizoclosmatium > Rhizoclosmatium globosum. The sequence continues at coordinate 4,505 of MCGO01000288.1, forward strand.
TTCGAATCAAAGTACGATTGACGTCTGAAGTTTGGATATATTCATGAGAGAAGTGTAAGAAGATGAAGGAAAGGTTGTCCTATCTCTTTGTTTAGATTGATATGTCTATCACTTAGACACAATCTCTTGAATGTTAGACTGCTTCCGTTGAACCAAGGAAGAAATGAGGTAGAAAGGAAACGTAAGCATGGTCGACAGGTTGATGGCATCAGTTTACTGACAGCAAGCGAAAGGGCGGAGGATATTTAAGGGGCCACCCTTTTCAGACACACTGTGTGAGACGTCAAAAATTCTGTTTGTGTGATTTCGATTTGTGGTTGGAGCCTTTCGATGCCAGGCACGATTTGACAAAGAAAAATCAATCAACCAAAAATGCAGTTCCTTGCCCTTGTTGCCGCCGCCCTTGCCTCTACTGTCTCTGCCTGTGTCGCTGGAGAGGGAGGAGCTACCTGTGTTACTTCTGGAGGAGCCTGGTTGTACATGATCTCCCCATACAGCAACTCAACCTTGACTGCTGGAGGACAGATTGTGAGTTTGTATGTCCTTGGAGTTGAGCCACCTCTAACCTGTTTGAATGTGCGTGTAGAACATTGTCTGGGACAAGTGTGGAAGCGACCCTGCCTTTGACGCTGCCAACATTACCTTTGAGATTGCTGTGAGTCTTCTTTTGACACTCCCTTGTGATCAGACACAGATTCAACTAAACATTTATGCGTCTTTCTTGATACACAGGATGCTTCCAACCCAAACAACGTCCAATCCGTCAACGGAGGACAGTTTACTCAACCGGCTGCTGTCTCTGGCCTCGCTGCCACCTACACTATCCCAGCCAGCTTCCCAGCCGGAAACAAGTACACCATCAAGTCATCTTACCGTGACGCCAAGCTTGGAGGCTGGAGAAACTGTTTCGGAAACACCTTCGCGATTGCCTCATCAACTCCAGTCAACACTGCCCCAGCTACCACTACCAAGAGCTCTGGAGCTGTTGCCGGAGTTGCTGCCGCTGCCGCTGCCGCCGTTGTTCTTGCTCTTTAAAAGTATAGTGAATGTGGTTTCGCTCGTTTTGGTTTTTAACTTTGACCTCTTCCCCCATTTTTCCATTTCAAAACACTTATCAGTCTCATGCATCCTCACCCCCCCAGTCTCCTTCTGTGTCTATTAGCGTGCTCTCTAGAGTGGGAGTATGAATAAAGGTGTATCTTTAGAATAGTTGTTGACGTCTATTAGTAACATAAGGGGGAGATTCGAGCGGGTTTGAAAGAGCGTAAGCCCTCCCCTTATTTGTCAGATTGATGAAGGAGGTTTTTGTTTCGAGCCATTAAGTGATCGAATATAGTTTTAGAAAGTGAAATTGCCGACAAAGTATACTGGGCGTTTCAGGTTGGTGACTAAGGAACTGTTTGTAGGTGAGAAAGCTGCTGCAAGACGATACAGCAAATGAAATCAGGTCTTGGCAGCCTTCATGTAAGAGTGTAAACAGATAATGTTTTTGTATGTAGTTCTACATTCTTCCAACCTCCTTCCCTCTTTTAATTTGTTTGTCCAAATGAGTGCAACAGTCAAGGCAAGTCCCGTTGAAACAAACCACGCCGCCTCTGACTAAGCCACCCACGAAAACGCAGGTGTCCAACATATCGCCGTTAGTCAGCGCCGAGACACTTCGCGAGCTCTTTGCGCACCTTGGCACGATTGAATCGATCCAGGACCTCGGCGCGTCCCAGTTCAGCGCAAACACAAAAGAAGCCCTGGTCACGTTCGAGGATGCGAGTGCGGCGGGTGCGTGCGTGGCGTGTCTCGTGTTGGGTGGTTTGGATGGTTTGGATGGTGAAGGCTAGAGGGGTGGTGTATCTAGACTTCACATTCCAACCTATCCATCCACACCTGAGTCACTTCTTTATTAACTTGATTTGACACTCAGAAATCGCGATGCACTTGACAGGCACAGAACTTGGCGATAAAATGCTGTGAGTTTCACCTTCCTCCTTTGTACCTGTCACTTGAACACCCTCTCACTGAACCCATCAATCACACCAGTCTTGTCACATCACACGCTGCCGTAGTCTCCCCAGCCGTCTCTCTTCCACTCGCACTGGCTCCACATCCCATCCAACCAATCCAACCAATCATCCACTCAACCTCTCTCATCGGAAACGCTCTCGGCCAAGGCGTCCCTGGCACAAACATCAAAAACCCATACGTCACGCCTCAACTCTATACTGTCGATCCCGTCAAAGCGGATGAAATCGGACGTACTATTTATGTGGGGAACATCAATGAGAACCTCGGAGACGAAGCTCGTAATAGTAATGCTTGTAATTTGGTTCGTGGCCTGAGTGTTGTTGCAATAAGGTAAGCAACAGATGCGGCAAGGCGACGAGAACCCAAATGACAAACCTGAGTGTTGTTGCAATAAGGTAAGCAACAGATGCGGCAAGGCGACGAGAACCCAAATGACAAACTGGTAGATCATTATATTTAGAACTTCGATAATAAGAGAATCATTCATAAACAAAAGAGAATTACCCTGAGTGTTGTTGCAATAAGTTAAGCAACAGATGCGGCAAGGCGACGAGAACCCAAATGACAAACTGGTAGATACCAGTATCAAGAGGGGAGTCCCTTGCTTCTTATACACTCAAGGGAAAGGGAGAGATTTAAGGAATGATTAAATGGAGTGATTAAATGGACTTTCACTTGGTGTAAAAATAGTGGGAGGCACCAAGTGGACTGTGAGACACTGAGTGGACTGGAAACTAGATAGAAGAAAGATAACCCGGAAAGGAATTGTAGAAGATAGGCAGTATATCTCACACACCCCCCAAGACCTTATAGGGTTGATACGTCAAATTCCCCAAATGCGTCTCGGCAGAACTCAAACTTGATCCAGCCCAGTCCTTTAGTCAGAATGTCAGCCAGCATTTTTGTGTCTGGCATATGTCCAACTGTGATCAAATGTTGTCTAACCAGGTCTCGGAGGAACATATACTTTACATCCATGTGTTTGGTTTTATGGCGTTGTGCTCCTTCCTCCAAATTGAAGACTGTGCCCTGATTATCACACCAAAGTCGAGTGGGGCCGTCTTGTGGGTATCCAAACCATGTGAGCATGTTGCGAACCCACACTAGTTCTTTTGCCACAGAACATGCAGCAATAACTTCTGCTGATACAGTTGAGTCTGCAACAATGGGTTGACGTTTGCTGAAGCTCAGTACTGCTGATTTTCCTATTCGAACCACAGCCCCTGTGGTGGATCGTCTTGTTGCAGCATCGCCTGCCCAATCAGCATCCCCAAATCCTTCTAGTAGAAACTCCGCTGGGCTTTCTGAACGACGGTAGATAAGTCCATAGTTTCGGGTGCCATTCAAGTATTCCAGCAGTTCCTGAGCTCGTTCCCAGTGAATTCGACGCGTTTTGGTTGTGTGTCGTGCAAGTTTACCTACAGCTTGCTGAATTGTGGGCCTGGTGATTGTGAGATATTGTAGCAGGCCAACAAGTCGATAATAGTTCTTTCCTGTGAGGAACTCAGTATCTAAGGCAGATGGATCGTCTGTTGCGTCAAATTTGGAGTCGTCTGTCTGACGCCAAGCTGTACGGCGTTTTCCCGATTGATTCTCCAAGAATTCTGATAAGATTCCCTCAAGATACGCAGTTTGACTCATTGATGAAGCTCCATCTTTGAATTGAAATACTATGCTGATGAATTGGTCTACACATGGCTTAACAGTGAGTTCAAAGTGTTTTCCCAACTCCACTATCAACAATTCCAATTCCTTCTCAACATCCTTGTCTGCTGCAAAGAAGAAATCATCTGCCCATGTGAGCACATAGATAAAATGAGTCCTGCCTTCCTTGATGATTTCCTTCTTGAAGACTAACGGCTCATGTGGATTCCGAGTCATTCCTATTGATTCCAGAGCTCGATCTCGGTTTCGTTCCCACATGAGTGGAGCTTGTCTTTGACCATACATGGTCCGTAGCAACTCGAGAACTTTACCTCGGTCTTCTGGAGCCACTTCCATTCCCTGTGGGACTTTAACATACATGACCCTGTCCCGATCCGTAGTTAAATGTGCACCTTTTGCATCGCACTGACGAGTAACCATTCCACGCTCAGTGACTATTCGAGTGAGAATCTTCAGGGAGTTCATGTGTGGGGTACCTGAATATGTTTGGCTGAAGTCCACACCTTCTACTTGTCTCCTGCCATCCATACACAGGCGGGCTTTATATTGGGTTTCTCCAGTAATATCATTCTTCTTGATTTTGAGGACCCAAATAGTTCCCAGAGTGCGTGCACCTGGAGGAAGCCAAACCAGTTTCCAGACCTTAAGGCCCCAAAATTGCGAGAGTTCTTTCTCTATAGCAGCTCTCCATTTCTCATCTTTAAGCCCAGCTTGGATTGATGGCCCATCAAGAACTGAGAGTGCTAGTCCATATCTTTGACCCACACCTGTCAGAAAACGAACTTCATCAAGTTCTACTTCATCAAAGTCTTCTTCTTGAAGTAATAACGCAGTGGCACATGAGGCAAATCCAGCTACTCCTTCTGACAGCCCAGCAAATGCTTCAAATGTATTCTGGGAACCACAGAATGCTGCCAGACCTTGTAGTGGAATAAAACTTTTATCCTTAGCATCATGCTTTGGCACAAAAGGAGGAGACGAAGCATATGATGGGGTTGATTTGTAATAGTGACGTGAGCGACGATCCTTGTTGGACTTTGGTGAAGACAGTGTTTCCATGCAGATTTCTTGGAAAGGGTCTTGAAAGGCTGCGGGGGTTTGCGCGAGCGCAGCGAGCGCGGCGGATTTTGCAGGCGGCGAAGACGGCGAACACACACCTGACGCAGCGGCAACGTTAGAAACGGATTTTGCAGGCGGCGAAGACGGCGAACACACACCTGACGCAGCGGCAACGTTAGAAACGGATTTTGCAGGCGGCGAAGACGGCGAACACACACCTGACGCAGCGGCAACGTTAGAAACGGATTTTGCAGGCGGCGAAGACGGCGAACACACACCTGACGCAGCGGCAACGTTAGAAACGGATTTTGCAGGCGGCGAAGACGGCGAACACACACCTGACGCAGCGGCAACGTTAGAAACGGATTTTGCAGGCGGCGAAGACGGCGAACACACACCTGACGCAGCGGCAACGTTAGAAACGGATTTTGCAGGCGGCGAAGACGGCGAACACACACCTGACGCAGCGGCAACGTTAGAAACGGATTTTGCAGGCGGCGAAGACGGCGAACACACACCTGACGCAGCCGGCAACGTTAGAAACGGATTTTGCAGGCGGCGAAGACGGCGAACACACACCTGACGCAGCGGCAACGTTAGAAACGGATTTTGCAGGCGGCGAAGACGGCGAACACACACCTGACGCAGCGGCAAAAAAAAAAAAGCGGCAACGTTTTGCTGGAATCTTCAAATCCGTTCATTGCCCAGTATCTTACTGAAATGCCGGCCATAGTTGTGTTTGAGCGGCAATGTACGTCGAGGTGCAGGTGTTGGAGTTGCAGGTGTGTCCTCTTCTTCTGATTCTGAATCGCCGTCTACAACATTAACATCCACTTGGCTAGGTGGTGTTGCTGTCGCTGGAGTTTCTGCTGGAGTTCCATAATCTGATGGTGTTGATGGTTGATCAAGGGATGGTGTTGGAGATAGGATTGCGTGAGGTTGTGTTGCAGTTGAAGATACATCTCTCTCCACTTCATTGATGACAACTGATTCAGATGTTTCATCATTTGTAAGCACCCCCCATGATCGTCGGCGTTCCAAGTTGTCTTGAATGGTTTCAGGGTCATGAGGAAATCCAGTGTCATCTCTGAAGTCAGACCAGCTGAGAGATCGAATAGGTGCAGAAAGAGGTTCATGAGTTCCGGGATGGAAGTGATCTTCCCTGAAATACACATCCCTTCCAACCATGATGGATGTGGCATCATTATCAACGGTAAGACATCGGTATCCTGGATGTTCCCGGCGAGGTTGCCATGGATAGTTGGAGTGGCCAATGTAGCGTCCTCGGACAGCACGTGGACTGACTTTCCCTTCTATGTAGTTCTTGGGTAGTACACGAATGTACATTGTCTGGAACATTGTCTTAAGATCGCGAACTGTTGGCTTCTTTCCAAAGAGTGCTTGATGAGGGGTGATAGTGTGATCACTGTGGAGGAAACTGTTGTAGATTTGGCACTGGTTGTTCATTCCATCAACCCAAAGATTGGTAGGAGCGTTTGCCCTTATTTGTAGAGCACGGTGTCTGCCCATTGCAATGCCATGCCAGCCTTCCTCCATACCCAAAGATTCAGGCTCTGCTGTACCAGTGTTGATGAATGACACACCATTCTCCTCACACATGTCCAGAAACCATTGAGGGTGGTTTTCACCACCTTTGTCCAGAAACCATGATTTCACTTTCTGTCCAGTTGTTCGTTCCAACCATCTCCAGGACCATTGCAAATGTTTTGTAGCTTTGCCTTTACTGTCTACTCCAAACCCAAAGCGATACCCAAGTGCGTTTGGAACAGTGAACGATATCCAATATTTACTACCTCCAAGTGAGACATTTGAAAATACCATTAGATCCATAGTTACGACTGCCAGGAGGTCATCTGGGACATATTGTGCTCCTTTAGATCTAGAATGTGGTAAACGGGGCAGTTTTCCAAGAATACATGCCTCACAGGGACAAGACCCATTCACCAGTACTTCAGCATCAAGATCAAGACCATCCACAGCCTTGAGACGAAAAGTTCTCTCCAGCTGACCATCACCAATATGAGTGCGATTGTGCCAAATATGATTTTGAGTAGAGAAAGTCTGAGGCTTAGGTTTCTTTGCAGCAGCTAGTCCAAGATTGTTGGTTGGATTAACAGGTGATTTGATCACAAGTGGAAAAAGTCCTTTGTCTCCAACACCTTTTGCAACTACAGTACGAGATTTGTTTGCAGGAAAGTGACCAATATTGACTGACATATCGTTGTGATCAAATAGCACATCAAACTTGTTCTTAGTTGTTATGTCCCAGACACTGAGAAGATTATGGTTGGCTGCAGGTATATACTCAATTGGAGGTGTTGTATATATCTCAGAGATTGCTGTGGTGCCTGAAATTACTCCTTCTCTCCCAGGACCAACAATCTTTGCGCCGCTGATTCCTCCATAAACAGTGGCTGAGCGCGAGGATACATCAAACATTGGATCATTTCCAAGGGATCCAGTTGCTGCAGAGTCAACATTGACAGTTATAGTTTTGGTTGAGACAAGAGAGTAGGCATCAATATCGTTGTTTATTTCGATGACCACAAATGCTCCTCCCAAGTTGCTGCCACCTGTAGTTCTTCCTGGTTGAGCAACTGACTTGACCATCACCAGTGGAAGAGGCTTGCCTTGCTGATCCAGTCTCCCAATAGCCATAGTTTTACACGCAATAGCTGCTGCCGCTCCAGCAGCTGTAGAGAAAGTAACCCAACCAAGGCCAAGAGTCTTTCCTTGACCAAGGGACACTCGTCCTGTTGGACCAAATCGAGACATTGCATTCTTCACTGCTTCCTCAGAAATTCCAGGGGGTAAGTTTCTGACAAAGACTTCATTGGGATCTCTATCGCGAGCATCACGATCACGTTGGCCACGGCCACCTGAACGCTGACCAGAAGTGACATGATGATGTTGTGACGATGGTTGCACAGTAGACTGAGAGGAAGTGTTTGCTTGAAGAGCTGAACCTACTTGACGAGTGTCATCGTCTCCACGTTGTGCAGCAAGCTGTTTGAGGAATGCAGATCTTGCAGCCAGAAAATCAACCATTTCCACAATAGTATTGCGAGGAGCAGCAGCACCAGCATTGTCAACATTGCGACGGAATGAATCGACCAAGTCCACAGCAGTGTCAGGATGAAGACCAAGACGTGCTCTTTCACCCCATCTTGTTTGAGTGACATTAATATCAGCGGCTGCTGGGAAACCATCCAAAGATAACTCATACTGGACTTGAGCAAGTCTTTCCATGTATTGGAGTGCAGATTCATGAGATAGTTGCTTTGGGCGATCCATCAAAGCCTTTCGAGTATCAATACTAGACGTGGTATGATGGTCAATTTCACGGAGAAAAGTTGTCCATTGTTGATGTGGCGTTTGAGGATTCGCTGGATTCACCACAAAATACTTTGCCAGATCGTCATCAAGAAACTTCACCAGTCCACCACGAAGAATATCATTATATTGATTGTGAATCATAGTCTGAGTGTTGAGATCTTTCCAATCTTCACGAGCTGGGATTGAAGGTAAAGCTGGTTGGTAGTTGGCATCACCAGGGGCACCAACAGCTACCACAGCAGCAACTGCTGCAATTCGAGTTGCTGGGAATTCAGCCGCAGTTGGGGCTGGAAAATCAGTGGTAAAACGATCCATTCCCTTGGCATTGAGATGATTTGGCCGCACCATACCCTTTCCAGGTTCCAGAGCATTGAGTGCAAAACTGGCTGTCTGAAGGAATTTGTGAAAGTGAGTGGCTGCATTGGCGCGAGACAATTTTCCAGCTGGAACAGTGTTGGTTCGAGTGGACATTGTAAGAAGAGAAGGCTGGAGTCGAGCAAAGACAAAGAGTAATCCAGCAAATAGAAGCGAGGTGTAGAGCTGTTGAGACTCTTAATCAATGAGAACCTCGGAGACGAAGCTCGTAATAGTAATGCTTGTAATTTGGTTCGTGGCCTGAGTGTTGTTGCAATAAGGTAAGCAACAGATGCGGCAAGGCGACGAGAACCCAAATGACAAACCTGAGTGTTGTTGCAATAAGGTAAGCAACAGATGCGGCAAGGCGACGAGAACCCAAATGACAAACTGGTAGATCATTATATTCAGAACTTCGATAATAAGAGAATCATTCATAAACAAAAGAGAATTACCCTGAGTGTTGTTGCAATAAGTTAAGCAACAGATGCGGCAAGGCGACGAGAACCCAAATGACAAACTGGTAGATACCAGTATCAAGAGGGGAGTCCCTTGCTTCTTATACACTCAAGGGAAAGGGAGAGATTTAAGGAATGATTAAATGGAGTGATTAAATGGACTTTCACTTGGTGTAAAAATAGTGGGAGGCACCAAGTGGACTGTGAGACACTGAGTGGACTGGAAACTAGATAGAAGAAAGATAACCCGGAAAGGAATTGTAGAAGATAGGCAGTATATCTCACAACATCTCCCTCTTGATTTCAGAAGCGGATTTGACGCAAATGTTTTCTGCGTGTGGGCCTGTTACGTTTATTAAGATGGCTGGGGATCCTGCTCATGGTTGTCGGTTTGCGTTTGTTGAGTTTGGTGAGTTTGCTCGTGTGGAAGGAACAGTGTAAAGGGAAAGAGTGAAGCTCGTTGTTATCAGGCGGAGCCAAAGAGATACTGAGTGCCAGCGAAAGACTTTTCGTGAAGCGATTCAACTTTTTGTCAGTGGAACTTTGTGGCCGTCAGATAAAGCCCAAGAATTAGTGAGTGCCCGGCAAAGAATGAGAATGGCGAACATCTTGTCGTGAATTAAAATAGCGAGCGGAGTGTGAGGAAAACAAAGTCCGGGACTGTTAAAGTAAGGAACGAGTGTAGTTCTCGATTGGAAGAACATAGTTTCAATTTTCACATACATCAATTTTGTTACGCATTCTAATCTAAATATGCTCTAGCTGTCGTTGAGGCTGCGAATGAAGCAATCAGTTTGCATGGAACGACTCTGGCAGAACGGCCCTTGAAAGTGACTTATTCAAAAAACGCCATCAACAAAGGACCTAAGGCTCTTGATGATACCACTATGCGTCGTGTTCGTGAAGCAGAGTTGCGGATTCTCAATAAGGACCGGAATCTTGGTGGGAATGCCACAGTTTCTTGGACTGCTGGTGATATTCCACCTGCGCGACGGCCACGTTCCCGATCTCGGTCCCGTTCCTATGGTAAGATCTGCCGAGTTTTAACTGAGGGGTTCGCCATCTTGTAAAATGGGCGGACGTTGTCGATGTATATCGGAAGCTGTGCTAACTAACAACAATCTGATACAGACCGTCGTAGAGACAGATCTCCACCTAGACGCAGAAGACGATCTCGTTCCCGTTCTATTGGTATGGCAACATCTCACAGATATTAGCTTTAGCTCAACGTTGTATTTTTCAGACCGTTACAGACGACGATCTAGATCTAGATCCCGATCACCAGGTATAACTCAGACACTCATTTTATATAATTGCTGCTACATCCCATTTGGGAAACATTCTTCTTCATGCTCAAACCTCCACAAACAACACCAAAAAAACAAAAACCAAAAATAACCCCACCGCCATTCTTTCTCAAATCGTCAAAAGCGCACAACATTGAACCTTGACTCGACTCTCCTGCTCCTTCACCACCAACTCTCTCGCTTTTGCTGTTGATTCCAAGAACTAACGAAAACACCTTCAACTTTCCCATTCCCCACTCCCCTTATTTTTCCATTGTGTACATTCACCAAAAACCGAAACAGGACGGTCTCGTGGATCCAGTTATCGTGACGATCGCGACCGAGACCGAGACCGCAGTCTAGACAGATATCGTCGTCGTCGTGCCGGGTCTCCTGACAGTTATCGTGGAGGAGGCGACCGGGATCGGGATTTGTATCGTCGGAGTCGTGGAGATAGTTATCGTGGTGGTGGTGGCGGTGGTGGAAGGAGTCGGAGTCGGGAGAGAGGTGGTGAGAGGGAGAGGGAACGTGATAGGGAGAGAGATGGCGCTGTTGGTAGAGGAGGCGGGAGAGTTGAGGGTGGTGTTGTTGAAGAGGTTAGGGAAGTTGATGTTCGTCGGGAGGAAGCTGGTTTAGGAGGGTCTTCTGGGCATGTTAGCTCAGCGCAGGGTTTATACTGAAGTTGCAGAGAATGCATGTCGGACGTTCGGTTCTTTGTCTACTTTTATTTTCGATTCTTGAATAAATACCGTTGTTGTTTGGGATTCTGTTCATTCGAATGTGTCTGTTTAACCAGTATTCGGAATTTACGGGAATATATCTGCTTACTATCATCGCTGTTATAAGCGTTCTTAACTGTTATAAGTGATCTTTACCTTGTAGTCAAGGAAGCGTCTGGTTGTTGGCAGGTTTCTTTTGGTGATCCATCAGGAATTAGTAAACGCTTGTTTCCAGGAAACTCTACAAGGACAGCCACCTTAATGAATGCAAATTCTTTGAAAATTACCCGAAGCTACTTTATAAGAAAACAGAGGACCATTGTGAATCAACCATTTCAGTCACTGTAAATCCAGGAACAACTAAAATGGTACAGCTCCTTTCACACTCAGACAATCAAAACTAAAATACAGTATAGGGATCTTTCTTAAGTCAATTGAAATCAACTATTACCCAGACGTTCACCAAAGTATTCTACGGACGTTCATACCGCGGCTACAACGAAGCCAACCGTTCCGAAGCACCATCTCCGACACCACAATCGAGCCAAAATGTTCTTGAAACAACTATCAATCATTGTGAAACGGCTGAAGACGACTGTCTTTTTACTCCTTGCTCAGCCAACATCAATGGAATTGGCTCTGAGACCTCACAACCATCCAAAATCTCTGGAGAATTTGAAGAGCAATTATCTATCAGTGTAAGATCTTGTGGGTTCTCCTTCAATCATCTTGATTAAACCTTTACTGATAGGATGAGATTACAACAATGGGCCCAGAACCAACTACCTACCAGCTAACCACACTTGAAAGCAACATAGTCGAGAAAGATGAAATAATCCTTAGCGCAATCGACTCACTCATCGCGACTGAAGACTTTGGTCGTTTGTCCGCATCTGTTACATCCGTCACGGTATTTCTGTTCTATTTGTTTCATTATCATACTAATTTCGTTACAAGGAGGAGAGCAATGGTACCACCGAGAAGATTGCCGGAACAACGACACCCCTCATTGATCTCCCAAGTGTGAAAATCACACACTTCGATTCGGCTGCAACACTCCTAGACACCGAGACCAACACCCACGAACCTTTCACCAATACAGCCAATAAGGTCTATTTTTGAAGTTGAGTTTCGTTTTATTAACCCAAAAAACTAGTTGGATCAGAAGTGGATCAACCAAGTCAACCTGCAACGCAATGTAAAACCAAAGAAGGCGAAGAAACCCAAAAGCAAGGGTAAAGGAAAGGCCGGTAGCAGTAACGGCAACATCAGTACCACCGTTGATTAAGCCCCAAATCAACAACAATTTTTTATATTTCTTATATTGCTTATGATGATGTTTCTTCTGTGTTTCTATTCTCTGTCTTTCGAAGTATGGTTAGTAAATAAAGTATCATGGATGTTAACTGGTCAAATAGTGACACATACAACATACCAACTTGCTTAAACAAAGCCAATGATGTTCATGTAAAAAAGCACGACGTTCAGAGTCAACTTCTATACCTCACCTTTCTTACCTAGTCCATCGGAGTTTTGTCTTCAGACCAGCAAGTTACTCTTGGCCAAAAACTTCTAGAAGTAGGGCAATAGTTATGTTCCTGTTCGCTGTCTTGACCTGGGGAGTAGAAATATTCTGACATATGATTAAATATCTGTTTCTAAGCACCGTTTTGAATGAGCGAAGGGTTATTACATAACTACATTCCTTCAAGCGAATATTCTTGTCGCGGCACAAATTAAGAGTACGGTCTACTGTCACGGCAGGCTGTACGCAAAGCAGTTTCTTCCATTTAGTGTGCCTGTTCTAAAAAGCCAATAGTTAGTTCACCATCTCAATGAGGATAAACTTTTTGCCGAAAGGATTACCAACGAGTCCGCATTTGCTTGCTTTAGACGGTTGACTATTTTTGAAATTGACATTTTCGAAAGCAGTGTTGTTAGAACCAATATTATATACCTCACTTTTCTTAGGGGTCGCCTTTATTCCCCATCCACAAACAAAATCATACCAAGGGAAAAGAAATATGGAACGAATATGAACGAAAGATATAAGTTACTTTCGGCAGTGGTGCTTTTTGGCTTTCCTTTTTGCTTGCTTGGTGTTTGGTGAGGAAGGTTTCACAGACACTGGCTTGAGGATGTGCAAAGGGTTGGCCAGTTCCTGCTTCTTGGCATGAGCCGCGAGAAGCCGAGGAAGAGCTTCATAGTCCATGACAACCTTATCGTCAAACCATGACGCGACCCTCTTTCCGAACACCTCCTCAGCGGTGGGCCAATAGGCATCACTCTCACTCTTGAGTGGGGGGATTGGAAAATGGACTGGAGTAGCAACCAAGCTGCGAAGTACCACGATCTTACGCGTTCAATTAGTAAAGAGTCAAATTATAGAAGTACAAGGCTCACATATCCATAATCCGAGAAGCGGATATTTTTGTTAGAGCACATTGAAATGAAAGTGACATTGTCCTTCTCCAAAAAGTCCATCCCAGCCATTTCGATTTCATCTGCACGTGATTTAGTGTGGACGATTGGAGCCGGGACTTCCTCATAGAGAGTATCGGTAGAATCTTGGTCCATTAATCTCTTCTCGCTGATACTATCAAAGTTAACAATGGCAATCATCTAAAATAGACTCAAGGATTTAGATTGATATAGAAGGTGAGAGACGAGAATCAGTGGGGTGGTTGATCAGAGGAGAAAGGAGTAGAGGACTTGAAAGGAGGGACCCTCACATTGTGATTTTGGTAATCTTCTGGAGGGAAACAAAGACAATGGCTCGTGAAATAGCCGGCTTTGTGTTCAATTTTCTCAAAAAATGGATTTTCAAATGAACGACTGTTTGGATGCTCGCATTCTATATTTCTAAACTTGAAGGGGTTGCCTTTTTTCTACAGAAAACAATCAAAAAGCAAAAAAGAAATTCAAAAGGGAAATTGAACAAAGAAGAATGAAAATCTACTTTCAGTGGTTTTGTTTCCTTCCCTTCTTTGTTTTTGGTTTGGAGGTGGTAGACGAGGTGTGTTTTGTTGACAATGTTATGGGAGTTGGAGAGATTATTGGTTTGGTTGCCTTCTGCTTCGTGGAATGAACTTCGATAAGCCGAGGGAGAGCTTCACCAAATCTCGCTTTTCATGAAGGCATCACAGAATTGATTGACTCGATCAAATTCGTATGCTGCCAATCTTGTTCTATTCAAATCAAGGCCACTACCCATGCTACCGGAACACATGGGTTCTTGCTTTTTTGAAAATTGATTACTTTTGATATTGACATTTTCAAATGAACAACTGTTTGGATGCTCGCATTTTATACTTCTAAACTTGAAGGGGTTACCTTTATTTCCACAGAAAACAAACAAAAAGCAAAAAAGAAATTCAAAAGGGAAATTTAAAAATGAAGAATGAAATTCTACTTTCGGCGGTTGTGTTTCCTTCCTTTCTTTGTTTTTGGTTTGGAGGTGGTAGGCAAGATGTGTTTGGTTGACAATGGCTCGGGGGTTGGGGAGCGGATTGATTTGGTTGCCGTTGGCTGCTTGGATTGGGCCGCAATAAGCCTTGGAAGAGCTTCGTAGTCCATTGGAGTTGTGTCGTCAGACCAGCAAGTGACCCTTGAGCCGAAAACCTCTTGGAAAGTGGGCCAATACTCCTTAATAGATGGCTTTTTAATACAAGCTACACGCTTAATAGGACACATTGGGACATTGGCGAATTTGGTCAAAGCGTGTGGTGTGGTTTGCAATTGGATCAGGGAAGCAACTACAGAACGAAGGACCAGGTCCTGTGCGTTATTGATTTAGTTGAAGAGTAGGATTAAAAAGAGGAACACTCACATAACTCGATTCCGAAAAGTGGTTGTTTTTGTCATAGCAAATTGTGGTAAACAAAATATCTTCCGTTTGGAAGAACGCGTCAGAGGCCTTTTTCATAGCGATTTCACGTGCTTTTGTGTCTATTTGTGGGATAGGGGCGTCTTCATGGAGAGTGTCGGTGGAATCTTGTCCCGGTAATCTCTCAGTCTCCTCGTTGCTGGTGATGACGGCGAACATCTGAAACCCCCAACACATATTTATGTTGATTAGAGGTAAGAAATAGGAGAAGAAGTGGATTAAATGACACGCACCTTACTCTCGGATTCCTTTGGGTTGGTCATAATTTGAATGTCGGATAGTGGAGCAACAAAGGAACGGAGGACAAACGCCTGAGCGTGAGAATAGTAAATAAACAATTTAAAATAAGCCTTAAAGCGTACGTAATTGTCCGAGTAGTTAATATTCTTGTCTCGGCGAGTAGTAGTGAACGCAGTGTCTTCCATCTCCAAAAACACGAAAGAGGCTTGTTTGATTTCGATTTCACGCGCAATGGCTCCGATAGGGACCTTGGCGGCTTTGGCAGTGAATGGGAGAGTGACAGGAAAGGAGGGCAGGATGGGAGTCATGGAACGGAGGACCATCACCTGCCAGTGAGTGAGCAACAGAGTAAATAAACACAACATCGTTTTAGAAGCTAAAAACGCTTACATATCCATGGTCTGAGTAGCGAATGTTCTTGTCTTGGCAGGTAGTAGCGAACACACTGTCTTCCATCTCCAAAAACACGACAGAGGCTTCTTTAATAGCAATTTCACGAAGAATGATAGCGACCTTGGCGGCTTTGGTAGCACAAGGGAAAATAACTTGGAAAAGGGGTGGGGCAGAAGTCGTGGAACGGAGGACCATCACCTGAGCGTGTACAAGAGTAAATAAAGTATCGTAAAATGAAGCTACAAAACTCTTACATGTCCATGGTTTGAGTAGCGAATATTCTTGTTTCGGCAAATAGTAGCAAACGCACAGTCTTCAATCTCCAAAAACATGACAGAGGCTTCTTTGATTTCAATTTCACGCGCAATGATAGGGACCTTGGTAGCACATGGGAAAACAACTTGGAAACGGAGGAGGGTGGGAGTCATGGAACGGAGGACCATTGCCTGAGCGTGGAAAAGAGTAAATAAAGCAGCGTAAAATGAAGATACAAAACGCCTACATATCCATGGCTTGAGTAGCGAATATTCTTGTTTCGACAAATAGTAGCAAACGCACAGTCTTCGATCTCCAAAAACGCAATAGAGGCCTGTTCAATTTTAATTGCTCGACGTTCAGAGTCGACTTCCGAAACAGAAACATCATCGGAGAGAGTTGCGTTTGAGTCTTGTTGAACGAGTCTCTTGTTGTTGATGATACTGATGCTTTGGATAGCGGCAATCATCTGTAATCAAGTAACAAATTTCAGATTGATTGAAAGGTGAGATGTACGAGGAGAGGTGTAGTCGACATAAAGGAAAGAAGGAGAGGAGGAGGGGAAAGAGGGACGGCTCACATTTTTTGAATTCTGGTAATCTTCTGGAGGGGGATCAGGGAAGTGACAATTGCTCGCCAAACAAATTGGAATCATGTTCAAGTTTTCTTTGTGCACTCTGAAGTGATACTGTGTCTCTTTTCTCTTTTCTCTCTTCTCTTTTCTTTTATCTACTTAATATTTTCTTGTGATTCGATCTTGACACGAATGACATCTCCAGCACCACCACCAGCACCAACTTCGCCTTCTCGAGGGCAGTTAGTGATCCTGTACGGCAGCGAGACGGGCACAGCGGAGGAGTGTGCGCATTCGCTCAGGCGCGAGTCGAAGCGGCGCGGGTTCGAGGCTTTTGTGACGTCGCTTGATTCGTGGCGGCGCAGCGAACTTGTTTCTGAGTCAGCGAATTGCGTGTTTGTGTTTGTTGTTTCGACGACGGGCCAAGGCGCCGAACCACGAAACATGACTCGGTTTTGGAAGTGGCTTCTTCGGAAGTCGCTTGATGGTTTGTTTGGCGGAAGAAGTGTTGCCGTGTTTGGTCTGGGCGACAGTGCGTATCCGAAGTGAGTGTTTGTTTTGTTACTTGTTTGTTACACTTGTTTGTTGAACAGTAAAACTAGATTCAACTACCCCGCAAAGAAGCTGTTCAAACGTTTGATCCAACTGGGTGCAACTCCCTTGCTCGGAAGGGGCGATGGCGACGACCAGCACCCTCTTGGACTCGACGGTGCATTCGATCCGTGGTGCAATAAGCTGTGGGAGGCTCTGGATGCCCGCTTTCCGGTTCCGCCAAACTTTACTATCCTGCCAAAGAACATTCTGCCGCCACCTACTTACTCGATTCAGTTTCTGACCACCTCGGATATTCCTCAAACAACTACCCCACCAACTCTCTATACAGCAAAATGTATTCAGAATACTCGCATCACTCATCCCGCACACTTTCAAGATGTTCGTCACATGGTCTTTGATCTATCCAACACATCTGCAAACCCACCCACCTACTCTCCTGCGGATGTCATGACTATCTATCCTTCAAACTCTGCCTCAGATGTCCAAGAAGCCCTCGACTTTTTCGAATGGTCCGACATTGCCGACACTCCCTTCCACCTCATTTCTTCTACGTCTACAACAACAACAACATCACCAACAACAAACTCCCTCCCATTCCCTCAAACCCTTACCCTCCGCCAAACACTCACCCACCACCTAAACCTCTTTGGTCGTCCCACTTCCCGCCACTTTTTCCACCTCCTCTCCTTCTTTACCACCGATGTCATGCATGCTGAGAAATTGCAGGAGTTTGCGTCTAGTGAAGGCCATGAAGAGGTTTTTGCGTATTGTCATAAACTGAGGCGTACTGTTTTTGAGGTCATTCAGGATTTTCATTCTTGTAGAGGTACGTGAAGAGTGTGAGGAACGAGCGAGACTGACGGAGTCGGAAACTGACGGAGTCGGACCGACGAAGTCGGAGGAAGTGCGAGGAACGAGCATAGAAGGAGCGAGGAACGAGCGAGACTGACGAAGTTGGAAAGAGTGCGAGGAACGAGCGTAGAAAGAGCGAGGAACGAGCGTAGAAAGAGCGAGGAACGAGCGTAGAAAGAGCGAGGAACGAGCGAGACTGACGGACTAGGAGGAAGTGCGAGGAACGAGCGAGATCGACGAAGTCGGAAGGAGTGCGTGGAGCGAGCGCGAGGAACGAGCGAGACTGTCAAACTCGAAAGGAGTGCGAGGAACGAGTGTAGAAAGAGCGAGCAACGAGCGAGACTGACGGAGTCGGAAACTGACGGAGTCGGACCGACGAAGTCGGAGGAAGTGCGAGGAACGAGCATAGAAGGAGCGAGGAACGAGCGAGAATGACGGACTAGGAGGAAGTGCGAGCGAGACGGACAAAGTCGGAAAGAGTGCGAGGAACGAGCATAGAAGGAGCGAGGAACGAGCGAGGAGCGAGACTGACAAAGTCGGAGGAAGTACGAGGAACGAGCATAGAAAGAGGAAGGAACGAGCGAGATCGACGAAGTCGGAAGGTGCGAGGAAAGAGCATAGAAGTAGTGATGAAGGAGCAAGGAGATGGACAGAGAAGCAAAGTGTGCGAGGAACGAGCGAGACTGACAATGTCGGAAAGAGTGCGAGGAACGAGCGAGACTGACAAAGTCGGAAAGAGTGCGAGGAACGAGCGTAGAAAGAGGAAGGAACGAGCGAGATTGACGAAATCGGAAGGTGCGAGGAACGAGCGTAGAAAGAGCGAGGAACGAGCAACAAAAAAAAACGCGGTGGGGAACGAATATAAAGGAACTAGCGAGGAGATGGACGGAGTCTGAAAGAGTGCGAGGAACGAGCATAGAAGGAAGGGTGGGGAATGAGTACAGACGCGTGGAACACACAAATAGAGGAGATACACCCGTTACACCCCCTACGATTTTTGGCTAACAACCATTCACACTACAGGAAAAATTCCACCTGCATACATATTCGATCTAATCGCGCCTCTACGTCCCAAACAATATTCAATCTCATCCATCACTCCAAATGCAATCGACTTGACGGTCGGGGTCGTGCAGTACAAGACTCGTATGGCGAAACTCCGTGAGGGTGTTTGTACAAAGTACTTGGCGAGTTTGGAACCTGGAGTCAGCACCGTCACATACAAAATCGAAAAGGGAACCATGTCTGTTCCTGAGTCTGCAGCACTCCCTGTTGTCCTGATTGGCGCTGGAACTGGTATCGCGCCGATGAGGAGTCTGCTTTTGAAGCGGGTGGAGCAAGGAGCTGTTGAGAATGTTCTGTTTACGGGATACCGTGGGAGACAGTGGGACTATCTATATGGGGCAGAGTTTGAGCAGTTGGAGAGTCAAGAAAAGCTGAAACTCTTTAACGCGTTCTCGCGTGAAGATGCAGTTGAGTCTCTTCTCTTTTCTTTTTGATTGCAAAGGGTTGATGTGGTACTAGAACAAGGTGGTGTACATCCAGCATCGAATGGCAGAGCAAGCAGACTTGATTTGGGACGTTGTTCAACGGGGAGGGTATATTTATGTTTCAGGGTATGTTTTTCTTCTTATCGTTCGTTCTTATCCTTACTTAAAATTAATATGCGCTGTAGGAATGCGCAACGTATTCCAAAGAGTGTAAACGGCGCACTTGTTGACATTTTCAAATTGAAAGGAGGAATGAGTGAAGAAGCCGCTCTTGAGCTTTTGGGCAAGTTGGAAAAGGAGAGACGATACCAGTCAGAATGCTGGGTCTAATGTGTTTGATTATTTGAATTGATGACGGCGTAATAAAATATCGCAAAGTATATTTGTGTGTTAAATGTTCATCATTTAAGGGTCCAAATCCATCGAGGTATGGGTGCTTGAATGGATCAAGAACGCTTGCCTGTCAAAGTAATTGGAATGGATGTGTCCATGCTTGGTTAATTAAGAGACACTTTGCGGGTGGCACAAATTTGTCGATTTGTGATACGAATTGGAAACGTTGGTCTATTTAAGAAAATCTAGCAAGAACAGTCCATAATATTACAGAAGGAGAAAACACGCGAAAAAATAGACTCGCTCAGCAGTCTGCAGCTTGGAATTAAGGGTGACAGGGGTGCGTGTCATTTTGGGTGTGGTGCCTCCCACTCAAATTTTTTAGATGGTCATGTCCCCTCACGTGGAAAGCATCACGTGCCGCATCACAAGTTCAGTGGAAAGCCAGTTCGAACTGATATAAATATCCTGCCGAGTTTTCTGGGCATTTTGTATCAAACAACAACAACAATCCTATGAAGCTCGCTCTTATTGCTGCAACCCTTGTTGCTGTTGCCCAAGCGCAAACTGCCTGTGCTCCTCCATACGACTCTACCAAGACATACTTGAAGGGAGACGTTGCCAGCGAGAACGGAAACAACTATGTTGCCAACTGGTGGGCTCTTAACAACGACCCAGCTGCCAACTCTGGTTCCTGGGGACAGTGGACTAACCAAGGTCCATGTGGATCTGGACCAGCTACTACCACTGCTGCTGTTGTCAAGACTACCACTGCCGCTGTCGTGCCAACCACCACTGCCGCCGTCGTTCCAACTACCACCGCTGCCGTTGTGAAGACCACCACCGCCGTTGTCGTTCCAACAACTACCGCTGCTGTTGTTAAGACTACCACTGCTGCCGTTGTTCAAACTACCACCGCCGCCCAGGTCAAGACCACCACAACCGCTGCCGCTGTCGCTACCACTGCCGCTGCTGTTACCACCACTCAAGGTTCCAGCAACGTCGCGTGTTACCCCAACTGGACCGCCACACCATTCGGCGCTGGTCAGATTCCTTACAACACTGGAGACCTTGTTTCCTACAACGGCCAGAACTGGGTCGTTGGATACCAGGGAGCTGCTGGACCACCGAACGCTGCTGCCGGTGGAGGTTGGACTCTCCAGGGACCATGTAACGGTTCCTTCCAACACAAGCCATTCACCACTCCAGGTGTCATCGGTTACTGGACTCAATGGTCCATGTACTCTCGTCGTCAGAACGCTATCGACCAGTTGGACTTGACTGGATTCACTGGAATCAACTACGCGTTCGGTAAGAATTTTTTCGTTATTATGGGCTTATAAAATCTAACCAAACTATAGTCAATGCTCTTGCCGACGGATCTTTGGCGTCCTTTGACTCTAACGCCGATCTTAACTACATGAGAAAGTTCGCTGCTCTTCGTTACAAGTACCCCAACTTGAAGACCGTGGTCTCCATTGGTGGATGGTCTGGTTCTCGTTACTTCTCCAGCATTGCCAAGTCTGCTGCTACCATCCAGACTTTCGTCAAAAACGTTCACACTTTCTTGGACACCGAAGGTTTTGACGGTGTTGACATTGATTGGGAGGTGTGTATTGATTCCCAATGAACTATCAATTACTAACTCCTTATTTCATTAGTACCCTGGAGGTGGAGGTCTCACCTGTAACGCCGTTGACCCAGCGGACGTTTCCAACTTTGTCAACCTTCTTGCTGCCCTTCGTGCTGAACTTGGTCCAGACCGTACCATCTCTCTGGCCGTTTCTGCCGAAGTTGAGCACTACGTCGATGGAAACACCAAAGTCAACCGTATCCCAGACATTCTCAAGTACGTTTCCTACATCCAGATCATGTCTTACGACTTCTACGGATCTTGGGACAGCTACTCTGACTTCGTAAGTTTTCTGACATTCCCCCACAAATATGCTCATTCCAAATACCCTAGAACTCCCCATTGTTCTCTCCAAGAAACGGCACCAGTGACCCAGTTGAGCCACCTTCCAACAACGTTGGTTACAGTCAGCCACTCTCTATCTCTGCCGCCGTTAACGCCTGGATCGGTGCCGGTGCCAAACCATCCCAACTGACCAGCGGTCTTGCTTTCTACGGTCGTTCCTGGTCAGTCACTTCCAGCGCTAACAACGGTCTTTACCAGCCATGTGTGTCTGCTGACTCAAACACTGGATGTGGAGTTATTGGAGACTACCTCGATGCTGCCAAGTGGCAAGACCCATGTGGTGGTTCATACAACTCTGGAGTCTGGATGTACAACAACTTGCGTGGAGCTGCCAACTCCGGCGGTCAACAAGCTTCTGCTCCTCTTGCGTCTGGTCCAACTACTGCCTCCAACGGATGGACTCGTCAGTACTTTGACTTTGCTCAAAACCCAACTGTCTACACTGCAAGCTACCTTAACAGACCTACTGTTGTCTCTTACGATGACCCAGTTTCCATCAAGGCTAAGGCTCAATGGTCCAAGACTGCTGGTCTTGGTGGAGTTATGATCTGGGAGTTGTCTCAGGACTACAACCAGGAGTTGATCACTGCCACCAGAGCGGGATGGGGTAACTAAACAAATCTCCTGAGCTATGCTGTTGATATCTCGACATTCTATTGTTTTTTCGATATTCGTGATTTCTCTATGAAACCAATAAATAATGAGCTAGTATACTAGATATGTTCAACTATTTCACCGTCTTTGCACAAAGACCCTTGTTTTGTAGTCGCGCCCATCAAGTCGTGAAGGTGAAACTGGATGAAGTCATGTGAGTCTCACTCATTTCCACTTCGAAGTCATGTGATCCTTTGAAGTTTATTGGGGCACAAAAACGTGAGGCACATTCAATTCTTCCCAACAACTCACATCCTATCAATGAAGGTAGCAATCATTACCGTTGCACTTGCTGCGGTATCTCATGCCCAGACGCTTTGCGCACCAGCGTACGATGCAACCAAGACATACCTCAAGGGAGACTCTGCTAGTGTGGACGGAAATAACTATGTAGCCAATTGGTGGTCTCAAAATAATGATCCTGCTGCTAATTCAGGTCCTTGGAGCCAGTGGACCAAACAAGGTCCCTGTGGAACCAGCAAAGTGTCAGTTGTATCCAAAACTCCCCTCCCGTCCTCCTCTACCTTTAATGCAGCCAAGTCCTCGACCATTTCCGTTCGTCCGTTGCCTACAAGTTCCGCTACTCCATCGTCTGATTGTTTTCCTTCCTATGACGCGAACAAAGATTATGTCCAGGGTGAAAAGGCGAGCAAGGACGGGCAAAACTTTGTGGCTCATTATTGGTCCCACGGTACCGACCCAACAGCTAACTCTGCGAATCCTTGGGATGCCTGGACAAAGCAAGGGTCTTGTGGAAATGGCCCTATTCCAACAAGTGTTGTCAAACCCTCCCAAAGTGTCATTGTCACTTCCACATCGCTCGCACCAGCCGTCACATCGAGCTCTAGTTCCATTGTGTCTTTAACGAAATACAGCACTGTTTCTTTGCCAGGTACCGTCACTTCAACAGCAACGCCAGTTACAACAAAGTCAGCTTCTGCTCCAGCCACAACCCAGGCTTCAGGTCTCCCAGCTTGCTACCCCAACTGGACCGCAACTCCCTTCGGCGCCGGTCAGATTCCATACAACAACGGCGATCTTGTTTCGTACAACAGCCAGAACTGGGTTGTAGGTTACCAAGGCGCGGCTGGACCACCGAATGCTGCTGCGGGAAGTGGTTGGACTCTTCAAGGCCCTTGTGACGGGGCTTTTAAGCATAAACCGTATACGAGCCCAGGCTTGATTGGTTATTGGACTCAATGGTCGATGTACTCACGTCGTCAGAATGCGATTGATCAGTTGGATTTGAATGGGTTTACTGGAATCAACTATGCGTTTGGTAAGTAGTTGACTGTTTTTTACTGACGTGAATCTAAGGGAACTTTGAATAGTTGATGCGCTTGCGGATGGAACTTTGAAATCCTTTGACCCGAATGCAGATCTGAACTATATGAGAAAGTTTACTGCGCAGAGGTACAAATATCCGAACTTGAAAGCTATTATTTCGATTGGAGGATGGTCCGGGTCTTTGCATTTTTCCACTATCGCAAAGTCCCCTGCCCTCATTCAGACATTTGTCAAGAATGTCCACACTTTCTTGGACACTGAAGGATTTGATGGGGTTGATATCGATTGGGAGGTGAGCCCATGATTTTGTTCTTATGAAGACATGCTCAAACAATTTATAGTATCCTGGGGGAGGAGGTGTTACGTGTAACGCCGTTGACGACAGCGACGTTTCAAACTTTGTCAATCTTCTTGCTGCCCTCCGCGCAGAACTTGGTCCAGACCGTACCATTTCGCTGGCTGTCTCAGCAGAAGTTGAACACTACTTTGACAAAAAGACCAAATTAAACCGTATTCCAGACATTATGAAGTACGTCTCCTACGTACAAGTCATGTCGTACGATTTCTACGGGTCCTGGAACAAGTTCTCTGACTTTGTGAGTTACGACGATTCCACAATTACCATAAACTGACCAACTTCTCTCCAGAACTCGCCTCTCTACTCTCCACGAAACGGCACAAACGACCCACAAGAACCACCATCCAACAACGCGGGATACAGCCAGCCTCTTTCCCAAACTTCATCCATCGCGGCCTGGATCGCTGCAGGAGCCAAACCATCTCAACTCACAAACGGTCTCGCGTTCTACGGGCGCTCCTGGTCCGTTACGTCCAACGTCAACAACGGGCTGTATCAGCCATGTAAAGGCGCTGACCAGAACGACGGATGCGGTGTGATTGGTGATTACCTCGACACTGCGAAGTGGACTGACAAGTGTGGCCTTTCGTACAACTCTGGCGTCTGGATGTACTTGAACTTGCGTGGTGCCGGTCAGCAGACAGCTGCGCCATTGGCGAAGGGTGCAACTACCGCTTCGAATGGATGGACGCGTGAATACTTTGACTTTGCGCAGAACCCGACTTTGTATACTCCAAACTACCTCAATAGACCAACGTTTGTTGCGTACGATGATCCAATCTCCATTAAAGCAAAGGCGGCTTTCGCGAAATCGGCTGGTCTTGGAGGAACGATGATTTGGGAATTGTCACAAGACTTTGGCGGAGAACTGATTACCGCTGCAAAGGCTGGATGGGGTGTTTGAGCTTCCCATCAGCATGACCATGACCATTGGACCTCATATAAACGTTCTATTTTTCATACTCAGACAAGTCTCTTATCAATATTGAAACATGACATCGTAATAAACAAGTGATTACTTTAACCCGGAGTCATTACTGGACACTGCTGAGTGTCCGTTGGCTGATATTTCATTCATGATCATAAATAACATCATCGCAAACAACCTCTTTGATTGACACATCAAGTTTGCAAAACCAAGACGGGAAAGTATTTAATTTCCGAAACAAAAAAAAACTTAACTAAATAAACGAAAAAGATGACAAATATGTTGAATTAGTTAAACAATGATTCTTGTCATAATGTTTTCTGGCATGGCACGGATACCATTTACGATTGACTGGATGTTGGTATCAGGGTTGATTTCCAGGTCGGCAGCCAAGTATGCGATTGAACCCTTTGAGTCACAGATTTGCTTCTCAATGTTACAGTCCGACAAGAGTTTGTTTACTTGCTATTTTTGGGGGAGGAGGGTTTAACACTCTGAGTATAGACTGCAAATATACAAACCTTCAACACTCCTGGAACATTGTGGTGCACGTTAATGATACGAACAGTCTTCTTGGACTGTACAGGACGCAGGTCAATCTCTGGGTAGTTGACAGATCCCAATGTCATTCCTGTTGAGAGGAACTTGACGAGAGCAGTAGCGACTTCGACACCAATAGCGCTTTGAGCTTCTTCAGTGGATCCTCCAATGTGAGGACTCAAGATGGTGTTTGGCGATCCCTTCAGTGGACTGTCAAAGTTCTTTCCGTTGGCGAATGGCTCAACTGGGAAAACATCCTGAATAAGAGTCAGAGGTTAGTTGACGATTATTTGTTTGAAAGGAACATACGACAGCGGCACCGGCCAAGTGTCCAGACTTGAGACCTTGTGAAAGTGCTGGGATATCAACCTATTCAAGGAGTTAAATCATAGGTCAGGTTTTTTTCAACAGAGTCACGAGGATACATACCACAGTTCCACGACTTGCGTTAATCAAATAAGCTCCCTTCTTCATCAATCCAATCTCCTTAGCGTTGATCATATTCTTTGTTTCAGGAGTCTCTGGAACATGTAATGAGACAAAATCAGAAGTCTTGAGCAAATCTTCGAGTGACTTGGCTGGAATAGCGGTTCCGAGCTATTTTATTGTCTGTTTGAGGAGAAGCAGAGAGAGAGAGAGAGAGAGAGAGAGAGAGAGTTTCGTGCAACTTACAGGGAATCGCTGGTTGACGTCAAAGAACTTGACAACCATACCCATGGATTCGGCAAGGACAGAGAGCTGGCTTCCAATGTGTCCGTATCCAATAATTCCCAACTGCTTTCCTTTGATTTCGTGGGTTGCAGAACCAACCTTGATGGCAAAGGGTCAGTCAATCGTCGAGGATACACCTAAAAGACTTACCACTCGGTTCCAGACACCATTGTGCATTTCAGTGTTTCTGTCAGTCACTTGACGAGCGAGGGCAATGATTTCGGCAATGACAAGCTCAGCTGCAAAATCAAATGGTTAGAGATACCCTTCAAGGTCAATGATTTGAAATAAGGCTCCATAATCGATTCAGGTTTCGTATAGCATTTCGTTTTTTCATATACAGTATGGATTCGGGAGGTGTGTTGCTGAGGACAACTGAAACTCACCAACACTACGGGAGTTACTGAATGGAGAGTTGAAAACAGTCATCTGAACATTGGCGATAAGCATATCAGCAGATACAAATCAAATGAGAACTCACTCCGTGTGTAGCAGCATACTCCAAGTTGACCTGGTTGGTTCCAATGCAGAAACACCCAATCGCAACCAAGTTCTTTGCCTCCTTCAACACTTCTGCGGTAAGCATAGTCTTTGATCTATAAGGGTATTCACAGTATAGGTGAGGTACAGTCAGTTAAACCGGTCTTCCATGTGTTTTTGTTGTTTTGGAACAAGGGGGAGATAAGACAGGGGTAGTGCTCCTTTTTTTTTGCCTTTGCCCTGTGAGATGCGCACCTGAGACCAACGGCGTGCACGTCCCGAATCTTCAGTTTTAGTTGGTCTTCGGGAAGCGCCTTGAGCTGGTACTCGATCTCGTAACCGGCGTCTCTGAGGATCTCAACTCCGGTTTGGCTGACACCTTCGGCCACAGTTAGCGTTGCATTAGAGCACTCGCACTAAGATAAGGTACGCACCTTCGAGAAGGAGAATCTTGAGCTTTGGAGCAGCTGGTGCTGGTGCTGTGGCAGAAGGTGTCGTCATTTTGGTAAAATCTTGCTGTGATGTCATCGTCGCAATCTTCCCCAGCTCGCTTATCATTGAACCCCCAAACATAGGGGGTTAATATCAAATACGTGCATGATTCATACCTTTCATTCGATTTATATTGTACTACGCTGAATTATACTGCTCCAGTTGCAATACCATAATGTCAGCTAATTAAACCATCCCTCCGATGTCATGTTAAATGTACATAAGAATTATTAAATACATTCAAATAGAATCAGTTACGATGGGCTTCATTATTCAATCAACTAAAATGCTGATCCAATAGCAACAACCTGCAACCTTACGAAGATGGGAATTTTGGGGGAGCACATGGTTTAGCAGGTTGGATCTCTCTCCGGACACAGCCGAATTCTTTCTTTTTTGCGATCCCAAGTCCCACTTTGAAACTCTGGATCAAGATGGCAACCGAATTCCTCGTGTCCTCCACATCCACTTCGGCAGCAGCGGATTCAGTCGTCCAGGTTCCTGAATACACTGAGACCAAGTCCATTGGCAAGGAATCCGTCAAGTCTTCTGAATCAAACCGAAGCTGGATCACAAGGGCATTGCTCAAGATCGGAGCTGAAACCCGTGGAGTCGAATGGGTTCCCCCGCATGAAAGAGAAGCAAAGAATCTGTGGGACAACTTCTTTTTGTGGTTCTCATTCAATATTGCTGTGGTATGTTAACTGAGATTGATCTGAAACGCACTGCCAAGACCACCCAATATAACCCCCTTTTGCTTGTTAGACAACTGCCCCAGTCGGAGCCCTTGCTGGTCCAGTATTCGGCCTTGGACTTCGAGATGCGCTTCTTACAATCATTTTCTTCAATGCCTTTGCCTGTGCTACTGTTGCCTTCTGTGCTACGTTGGGACCAACAACTGGTCTTCGTCAAATGATTGTTTCTCGATTCTCATTTGGATGGTCTGGTGCAACGTTTATCTCCTTCCTCAATGTCATCACGCAGCTTGGTTATTCTGTGATTGCAGTTCTTGTTGGGGCTCAAACCCTCTGTGCTGTCTGGACCTCCCTTTCCGCCACCTGGGCAATCATTTTGTCTCGCTCCTTACTGTTCTTGTCTGTTTCTTTGGTTACAAACTCGTTCACATCATTGAACGATACGTCTGGATTGCCGTATTTGTAATTTTCCTCATCATGTACGGCTCCGGTTCTGGATCCTACTCCATCACAGATACAACCGTTTCTGGCGAAGAACTTGCTACTTCTGTTTTATCTCTCGGAGGAATCGTTTTTGGAACAGCATCAGGATGGGGCCCCATTGCATCAGACTACAACATGGCTCTCCCCGAGGAAACCAGCAAAACAACTGTCTTTACAATGACCTTCCTCGGAAACTTTATTGCCCTTTGTTTCATGGAATCTCTTGGTGCCGTTATGACAACCGCATTCCCTTTGAAACCAGATTGGCAGGATGCATACGACCAATCCTGGGGAAACCTAATGTCTCAGTCTCTATCAACCTACGGATCCGGCTGGCAAACCTTTTTCATCATTGTTCTTTCCCTCTCCGCTGTATCCATCAACATCCCAACAACATATTCCACAGCCCTCTCCATCCAAGCCCTTCACCCGCTCCTCGCCTCGGTTCCAAGAGCCATCTGGGTCCTGATTGGAACTGTCATTTACACAATCATGGCTATCGCGGGACAAAACAGTTTCTACTCCATCTTCCAAAACATTCTTTCTATCCTGTCGTACTGGACTGCGCTGCACTTTATCGTCCTCTTTGAAGAGCATTATCTCTTTAGGAACGGTAAATACAACTCGGAAGAGTATAACGATGCGTCAAAGCTTCCTATCGGAATCGCTGCGTGGTGTACGATTGCCGTATCTGCTGTGGCTGCTGTTCTTGGAATGTCGCAAGTTTGGTATATTGGAACAGTTGCTCAAGCGATTGGAGGTGGAGACATTGGTTTCGAGCTTGTCTTGTTGTTTGCTGGAGTCGTGTATCCTGTCATTCGTTACTTTGAACTTTCTCACTTCAAGCGATGATGTTCCATTCACCAATAAAAACGAAATTATTCTTGTTTCGAATCGGTCGTGAATTCGTTTTTGGATCATAATCGCACTGCGCTAACAGATGTAAATCCCAAACAAGAGTTGTATGGGTACATCAGATCCATTAATGAATGATCAGAGATTCCTCTCAATGAAATTTTCGGTGCACGTATCAAAAACTAGTACCTATCAGAATCCAGTTGTGTTTGGATTTTTCGTACAAAAGGCGAGCCAAAGGACGAATGGAAATCTGCATATTGTCTCGCCAAAATCTTGATTGTGCAAGTACCTTCCTTCCTTCCTTCCTTTCTCCCTTTCTTCACCCCTTATCCTCGCTCCTTGCCAGCTCCTTTGCGAGGTTATTCTCATCTTGACGCTAGACTCTCCTTTTTTTCCACACTGAACCTGTAGCTAACTCACGTCCTTCTTCTAGATTTAACAAAGTAGTAACGCACAATGTTACGAAAGCTTTCTTACTTCCAAGACGGTGATTCTTCATCCAGCTCCAGCTTGGCCTTTGGCTTTGGTTGTGACACAACGCCTGTGACCACGCGCTCCGGGTACGTCATACATTTCACTCAATAGTTAAGCTCATCTTATCGCTTTCCTCTTTAGGATCAGCTTTTTCGGCAGATTCTTGGCAGCCGTGGGTTATGCAGAACCGGTCCCACCGCCCAAACCAAAACGGTCGGGACTCTCCGTCTCATTGTAAGCCACTCATTTCCTATACTCTTCAAAAATTTCCACCTCTTTCATTTTCTAACCATAAAACCGCGCTCAAAACAGCTCCACCAACGCACCCAAAGTGCATATCGTGGCAAGAAAAGACCGAGAGTACCCTTCCGGGCTCGCCGGCAGGACCCAGGACACCATCGAGCGGTACTGCAACCTGATGTACCTCCGAGAAATGGGCACGCTCCGCCCCGGAAGTGCACCAGACCAGTGGCTGGACCGCTTCGAGCTCCGGTACTTTGGGGGGTCCAGGCTGTCCAAGGCGCAGGTTCTGGGTGGGTTGGAACGGTGGCGGGTTCGTGAAGACTTGTGTGTCACGTCGGATGTGTACACAAGCGCCTTGGCTGACGTTCACTGCAGAGCGTATTCGATTCGTTTCGGTCCGGCGGACTTGGACGCGATTGAGTACGAAATGTGGTGGACGGAGGCGAGGTTCCGGGCGTTTTTGGTGAGGAGGCAGGAGGACGAGGTGAGGGGGTTGGAGAAGCCGTGGAGATGGAGGGAAGAAGCCAGAGGTAACACTAAATTCTATTGTTGATTAAGAATGGTTTGAGCTGATCAAGTTTTATAGACATCCTGCTGATCTCCGGGTTACCAATGGAGTAGGCAGGTTGATCGATGGGACTGATCGCAACTGTCTCAGGTGAAGGAGACAACAGAAGCATAACGCCAGTGGAATGTGTTTGTATTGTTTATGAATATGATGTTGATTTGAGGGAAGTTTCGCGTTTTACGTATCGGATGTTTTATCCATTTTGTTTCCTTATCTTCATTTAGTATCAGTTTAATTATTTTTACCTGATAAAGTTATTCAATGAAGTTTACAAAGTCTCGTTTGAGTATCTACAAGAATTCAACGTGGAGCGCTATCTGTTTGGTTGTAGAAGAGACTTGTCCTTCATGAAACTTGGCACAATGCCGATACCAAAAACATATCTCATCTAAATAGGATATTTGTTACAAAGTATTATTATGCTAGTTCTATGGCTTCTTTTCAAGAGCATCCTGTCGTAACCGCAACGCTTCATTCTCTTCACGTAACCTTCGGTTCTCTTGTATCAACGTCGAAACATCATCCTGTAAACAGAATATTAAGAATCCCACGTAAACTTTTATGTCCAAATCAACATACCTCAGAACTACTTTGCAACTGTTGTTTCCGCTGCTGCTCCACTTTTTGCTGGATCGCCTTCAAGGCTTCTGACCCTTCAGCTCCTCCAACACTCATCCCAGCTGCAGTCATGGCTCCAACAAGCTCACTCAACAGCTTCTGTTGTTCCAAATTCTGTCGTTGAATCGTATTCAGCTTTTCTTGCAAGTCCTCCGTGTTGGGTTGCGAATCTGAATCAGATATCACGCTCTTTGCAAAGCGACTTGTTCGACCCATGGATGGATGTGGTGATGGAGTTGGGCTGGTCTCGGCCGGACCTGTTGATGGGTCTGAAACTGAATTAACCTCAAAACGACTCCGTTTGTCTATAGCACATAAATCAGCGACAAAATCCTCCATTAAAAGTCGAAAACAACGCACCGTTAGAAACGACAGGAACCGATGAAGGTGGAAGACTCTCATTCGCAGTCACAGTAAACCGACTCGCTTTGGGCGATGAGGCAGACTCCCCAGCCGACATGACTGGACTCGCCATATTACTTGAATCAGAATGAATCGACAAGACGTTGAACTTTTGCCTTCCTACTTTCCAGAATCAGAAATTTCCTCCTGTGAAAACTCCAACCACACACCTTCATTCGCAGGAGACGCAACGCTGGGTGCTGAACTCGTGTCACTCATTGGTGTCGTTCCGCCACCAGTTTCCTGCTGCTCAGTAACACTAAACCGCCCCTTCTTGATTTCCTGGCAAAAGTTTGGCGAAGCAGAAGTTGCAGCCGGTTGAGCGTCAGACTGCAATACCTCCGTACTTGCTAACGGCGATGACTTATATCCAAGAGGCATTCCACTCATGGACGAGCCAGGACGATACGGCGCTGTTGATTCAGGTATGATGGTTAAATCTGGAGGAAGCTTGAAACTGTCGGGCGAGTTTTCTGATTCGGAGGAGGATGAAAAGTCCCATGACATTCCTTTAATGTCTTCTTGAAAACGAGGAAAGGGTTCTATAATGGGAGACGTATCGATTAGGTACGTTCGTTTCCAAACGAATTTCGTTTGGTTGGAGGAAGAGACTCACTTTTGACGTGGGCTCTTCGAGTGATTGGGGGTAGAGCTTGTAGCAAGTCGGTCGCGAGGTGTTGTCTTTTCTTGGTGGCCAACTTGAAAAATGGATGCTGTAAAAGCTTCTCTGCGGTGGGTCTGAAGGAATCGTCAGCAAATGTCACAATCACTAACACCTATTATTTCTACCTTTTGGTGGGATCCTTTTGGAGACAGCAATCAATGAGATCTTTAAATGATTTTGAGTATTTGTTGTACGTTTGATCCCGGTCGAGAGTAGGCGGTTCATTTTGCAGAGTCATCATCATGACCTGTTTTTAAGAGTTGTGAGTGATCCGCGTCCATCCGAATCAACTATCGTTACCTTTAATGGCGGATATTTTGCAAAAGGAGCATGTCCCGTTGAAAGTTCCAAAGCAGTGATTCCAAAGCTCCAAATGTCAGCCTTGTAGTCATACCCAGACTGCTCCATCACCTCTGTCGAACGAATCAGAATCTAAAGTCCCTTAATGCAGCGCAGATAATTACCTGGCGCCATCCAACAAGGAGTCCCGACAAACGTTTTCCTGTTCCCTTTCCGTTCACCAGTTTCCATCAAACTACTCGACACCCCAAAGTCAGCCAACTGTACCAACCCGTCTTCATCCATCAACAAATTCCCGGCCTTCACATCTCGATGGATCAACCCATTTTTGTGCAGGTACTCGAGTCCTTGTAACGCTTGTTTCAGAATCGTTACGATACACTGTTCGTCAATTCCATGCGGGTATGCGGTCTTCATGATATCGAGGAGGGATCCAGCGGAAAGAAATGGAGTAACGATAAAGAGTTTTGGGCCGTTGACGAAGGATCCGTAGACGGGTAATAAGTTTGGATGCCTTGATAGAGACATGATTTGGATTTCCCTCTGTTGGATGGAATAAAATACGATCAGAATTCACCGTAATAAAGAGGGTATCTAGCACGAGGGTATCTATCGGTTCCTGACTGACTCATCACTCAAACCACTCGCTTCCCTTTCGTTTGGGCAATCAAACCAGCCCCACCACAACAATTCAACCTCCACCCTCAATATCTCTTCATCCAACCTAAACAGCCTAAATAACTCACCCTTAATTCGTCGATTTGATTCCGCTCAAACATGTCCAAATCAAGAACCTTCACAGCTACAATCTTTTGCAAGGGAAGGTACTTTGCAATGTAAACCATGGCTGAGGAGCCGTACCCTTAAGAGAAAGCACCCAATCAGTAAGCATGAGAAAGCAGAGGGACTATGGATACTCACCAATTGGATTGCCCAACTCGTAATCATCCGGCTTCATAGAGAACGAAACACCCTCAGGCTGGCCTCCTTCTCCAACTGACACTGCATTCGATGGTGCGGCATTCACAACAGGTGCCAACTTGCGAAGTGGATTGATGTTTCATTTTAGTGTTTGGCTGTTGGTGAAGGGAATGGAAGGGCGGCAGAAAAAAGCAAGAAAGAAGGATGGATATCACAAAAGATGCCTGTAACAAAGCCCCATCAAGAATCCACTTTATATTCACTATGTGTAATTTGTATCCATGTAATTATTCTTTATTTTATGGGAGTTGAGCCTTCCCTCCAGTCAGGGCCACCATCCAACCCCCCCTTCACTCCATCTGCATATCATGAACGCGCACTTTCCCTTCCTCACCACCACTAAAACAAACTTCCTTCTTCCCAAACAACAGCCAACACCTTCTTTGCCCCGCCGTCCTCAACGGCACTCAAAGTGTGCAATGGCGTTGTACTCCTGATATCCCAGACCTTGATGGAACTGTCATACGATCCAGACGCAAGCGTGTATGAGCTCGTTGGAGACCATGAGACGCTTGGAACCCAGTTTTTGTGGGATGTGAGTTTCTGTTTCACAACAAGCCCCTCTGTTTTAAGTGTGTTTCATTGTGGTGAGTACCCCCGTTTGTTTTTTTAATTCGAATTTTGAATGAATACTTACTTGGTCTCGAGGGTCCCATAGACGAATCAAGTTGTCTGTGTGCCCAGTTGCAATGAGTCCTGAGTGTGTGGAGTGGTCCAACCCGAGAACGACTTTTTCACATGACTTTTTTGTTTCAGAAAGTTAGGTTGGGCTTTTTTTAACGAAACGCCGAAAATTGATCGTACCATAGAGTAAGAGTTCTTTCCAGTCTCGACATCCCAGATACGAACGCTGTGGTCAAATCCGCCGGAGAAGAGTGTATGCACTTCGCCCTGGTTCTTGCTGAAACACACTGAGGAGACAGCTCCGACGTGAGCTTCTAGACTCGCGACAGAGGATTTAACGAGTGTGGTGCTGTCTTCGCCTCTCTTTCTCTTTCCTGTTCCGTCAGCGATACTTGTGCTTTGTGTGACCGTGTCGTCGGTTGTAGATGTGGTCCAGATTTTGACGGATCCATCGAATGAAGCACTAGCAATCTGTTTGGGTGTGTGAGTTATTCGAGTGCAACCAGGTTTCTCAAAGACATACGTGAGTGCGAGCTCCGTTCACAGACAATCCATCGACGCTTCCCTTGTGTCCAATACACTCATACGCAACTTTTGTGGTGTTCTTTTTCGCATCATAGTCCCACGCAACAATAGTCTGATCCTCGCCTCCAGAAACCAACCGAGAAGTCTCTATTATTATGGAACAATGAGTCTTTGCAACATCATCAAAAACTAAAATACTCAACTGTTGTTTCCAGAAACCCATGCAACAGCCTTCACACTGCGTTCATGTTTCTTCAAGACTCCTACACAACTTCCAGTTTGACTCCACAGCCTCACGTTTCCATCATAACAACTTGTAGCGATCGTTCCACTTTTCACAATTGTATTCTATTTAGTAACAGAAGGTTCCATCCAGAGCACAAGAAAACTCACGTCAAAGCTGGACCCGCAATGCCACTGACCCAATCCTCATGATCCATCGCACTCGTTGGTTTCGGGGGCATGGAACTGAGAACGTATTCGACATCGACAGTGTTTTCACTGGACACATTCTGTTTTTCGAGGTATTGGCCGAGACTGGTTCGCAGGAACTTTCCGCCAATGAAAGTCGAATGGAACCTTCTGTCT